>CM038794.1:107013172-107303578 GCA_021764765.1 Vicia sativa
CAACACATGATATCAATAATCATGAATAAACCACAAGGAAAACATCACATAAGCGCCAATCTTCATTCAACTTGTCACACAATCTAACCATTATATCACATGATCACATCTCAACCATAATGAATATCAAATACAACATTGTAAGCATTATTACTCATTCATCAAATCAGGCAATTCAACCCCATTTCCATCGTCCTCAACTATTCACCTTTTTCAAAAATCGGAAGCTCGACTATTTTTAAAATAATTTTAGCAAAATAATATTTTTCTTTTAAAAGATAGTATTTTAATTTAAGAAATAATACCGAAAACCACTCAAATCGGAGTTACTTTAGAAAATATGAATTTTTGAAGTTTTAAGTATTTTGAAATATTACACATGGAACCCGGTTCCTACATATACAGGAACCGGTTCCTGCGAAGTCTGAAAAACACACTTCCTGGAATTTGTATGGGAACCCGGTTCCTACCCTACTGAACCGGTTCTCAGGTGCAAAATGCCCGCTTTGAAAATACGGAACCCGTTCCTCCCCACGTGGAACCGTTCCCACGACTGTAACCATTTTCTGCTATTTTGACAGCACTTATGCATTCCAATTCAATTCCAAACATTTCGATACGAGTTATGACATTAGAAACACTAAATTACAACCATTATACACCAGTATAACATCATACATCATTGTTTCTTCCTTCTTATTGATTGTTCGACACATTAATAAATTATTCTCGACACAAAATAGAGTTTAACTCAAAACCTATATTCACCTAAATCAAATTTCCTAACATACCCAATCACCCGATTGATTCCCAAAACCCATAAGGCATTAAACCGAATGAAATCACCCTTACCTCGCGATGATCTTTGATTTCTCGGCGCTGGCTTTTCCTCTTTCTCTCTTCTTCTCCATTCTACGTGAAATAGCTTTTTCCCAAAAACCTTATTTTTCCTTCTTTTCCTTTTTATAATCCTTTAATACTCCTTTATTATTTATTCCAATAAAATAAATAATTAATAATTAGTAAACTAGAGTACTTTACTCCCTCACACCACCAACCCTTCTTTAATTAAATAATCCAATTAAATCCAAAATATAAATAATAAAGCCTTTAATTAATTAAATAATTAAATTCCTTATTATTTAATATTCGAATTAAATCGGGTGTCACAGATGTACCCTTAAACTACTCTATGATAGATGATGTCGTAGAGATTTTGGAACATCATCTAAATGTTCGCGCTTGAATATATATGTTGCTCGAAGTAAAGTGAGTTTGAAGATGTAATCAGAATAATATAGTGTGAGTAGTTAATTTAACTGACTAATAGGTACTTTGACGAGAGACCATACTTATTAGATGTGCATCCCGAAGGAAAATTGCAACAAAATTTGCGCGAAAACAATTTTCCTTTGTGATCCTTACGAATGAACATGGTCAAGTGATAGAGTATTTTTACCTCTTGTGATGATTTGATTTCTTATTATGCGATTACAAACGTGATGAAGAACAATGTCTCTACTCATTCACACGAATGTGTTGCTTCCGATCAATGCTGTTAGCTCACCAATCTAAGCTTTGATTGAGAGAGCGAGCTAAATCTCTGCGAGGGATTCGTGGACCCAATTTACATCAAGTGAAAAGCCATCACAAGGGTTCTATTTATAAGACCACAAGTGTGGCTGCAAGCTAAAGCCCAATAAAGGTCAGAACTAAAGCCCAATAAAGCATTACGTAAAATCATACATTATGATGTATCGTGATATCATAACACACCGCATTCTCCACGATGTTCCTTATTTACACCATTCTCTCATTAATTTGTCCAATGTGTGACCCTTGTCATACCCCAAAATTTTCCCTCCTATTCTCAAGACATCCCATACATCCATACTCAAGAATTCCTCAGGGTCGATCAGACAAACCCTCTCCTGACAATCAACCCAAACTAGGGCAATATTTGCCCAGATGGACTTCCAACATCTCCATTGGTCATCATGCCTCCTCATATGCTTCAAAGATTCCCCATGTCAAGTTTCAAGCCTCACAAGTCAAGTTTCCTCTACAATTGCTCGATGGTTGAAAATCAATCAGTATGGACAAAAGTCAACGTGGTCAACATACAATCAAACTTCATGATTTTTGGTCAACATCCTCATTTTGAAGTCACATTCATCATTTGATCAAGGGTTGATCATGATTCATCAAAAACTCAGATTTGCTCAAAAGTCAAACTTTCCAAATTAGGGTTTTCCAATGAAAAGTCAACTGAACTTTGACTGAGCATAACTTCTTCATACTTTCTCAGAAATTTTTCCACCACCTCTCATTTTGAAGGAAATTCAATTTTCTACAACTTCATGTCTCACAAGCATGGTCAAAAAATGCTTCATTTTGAAGATATAAATCAAAATATTACAGGTCCTTTTCAAAGTCAACAAAAAGTCAACTTTTTGTAATGAAGTTTTATTGAGCATGGAAAGTCCAATTGAGATGAAACCAAAGATGTTGTTTATATGACACCTAGAGCTTTCTAAAAAGTCAAAGAACACTAAAAAATATGGAAAATTGAGCAAAATACACCTTGTACAAGTTGGGTATTTTTGGACAATTGCACAAAGAGAGATACATGTCAAAATCCAATTTTTTCCAAATGGGCCTATAATTTTATGATCCAAACTCGATCATAATATAATTTGTGACCTATCAATGCTTTGCCACGACCACCTTTTATTTTTTTGATTTATTTTTGAATTTAAAAGCATTTAATTCAAATTTAAATTATATAAAATATGAAAACAAGGTATATTTTCAAATGGGTTGGATTTTTATCAAACTTGAGGTCCAAGATAGCCCACACAACTTGCCAATTTCGTGCTAGCTCACATGGAAGGAAAATCAAATTTTAAGATTTGATTTTATTTGAAAGAGACATTTTTGCATTAAAGAGGAGATCTTTTTCATTCCTTTTGCTTCCAATTTTACTCTATAAATACTCAAAGACATTGCACAAGACCAGATTAAACCCTAGCCCATAGCAACCCTTATTTTCAAAAACATTCAAAGTTGGCAATTTCAATTACAAATTCCAGCCAGTTTCAAGGAGTTTTGAGCATCCAAACGTGTTCCTGAGGTTCCCAGGGAACAATCCCAGCCTTTACTCGAAGCCCAGACTGCCCAGATCGTGCTCCCTATCTTGCTCCAATTTGGCATTTTCTTGAATTTCGATTTCATAAATCCATGCATTGCTAATTATTTTTGTGTGTTTATTTGAACTCAGGACATGTATCAGATCACATTTGAACCATTACATGCAAGCTAGACGTAGAAAACTCGATTTGCCATTGTTAGGGCATTTGGAACTGTTTGATTCAAATTGATCGATACAGGCATTTTCAATCAAAACGAACACCACCATCGTGTTCGCAGCCCTCGATTTAGGGGGGTAGGGTACTCTTTTCCTTTTTATTTCGCCTATTTTCAGTGTGGAATTGTCACGGGAAGACCGACCGGAGCTAGGCCCGCGCCGCTGACGGTGTTGATCGGGCGAGCGCAGTGGAAAAAGTGAGCGATCCGATTCGCCCATCCATTCAACTGGGGTCCACGCTGTTGATCATTTGAAACATATCCGTGACATGTATACCCTTATAATGCATTCTTTCCATTTCCAAACACCAAGGCAAGCTAGCTCGATGGCAACGTGTGGATATCAGAAAGGCACCAGCTCGATCCTCGGCAAGACCATTCTTTTACCCTTTGAAAACTAACATGTTTTGCTATTTTATTTATTTATTTTCTTTAATATTTTCATACATTTTAATTTATTTTCAAATAATTTTATCATGCATTTTAAAATCACAAAAATATTTTTCTTTTTTGCATTATTATTAAAATGTTTATTTAATTTTTAATATTAAAATTAATATTTTTGCATGCATATTTTATTTAATTGCCAATTAATCATTAAAATGACTTTTAATTGCTTTTAAATTATCAAACGATCCGTAAAATTACCAAAAAATATCTTATCATATCAATGTCATTACTAATCAAATATCTTTTTCCTCATTCAAAATATTTCTTTCTAATAACATTTTCTTCTTATGTAATTTCTCTCGCTCCGATTATGTATCTGCTCACGTGTTGTAACGCTTTGACGATTTTCTCGCTTTCTTAATTATGTAATCGCCTATTGTTCAAGTAAAAGGTGACGCTAGAGGATGCGAACGTGAATCGGATTCCCCGCACGTAACGATTTAATCTTTGATTTGTTTATAAAGATGAGCATCAAGCTTTATTATTTTCAACACAAGAAAGATGATTTAATGATTATGAAAAGGTGAAATGAAATACCCTCAATTGATATTGGTATGCGTGAACACTAGCGCAAACTAGACGTAACGCATCGGGGAGATTCCAATAAGGGGATTGTTATATAAAGGGAATAGATGGAGCACCCTAAATATATGTAGTTATCTACAACTTTATATATGAATACGCTTGATATGTTTGTGTGTTTTAATTGCTATTTCTATGATTGGGAAAGTTTCTCCTTGGGATTTTAAGAAACAAGAGATTATGGGATTCTAGGTTTTGTTATTAATGTGCTCGCAAAGATCTGTGGATCTTCTCGCATACATATCCCTAGTGGGAATCGGCATTTGTAGCTCGGATCTGTGGTTCTATGGTTTGTTTGGTCCGAGAGAGAAAGAAATTTGCTCGGCAAGGATGAGACCAGCCTACGTATTCTCAAAAAGGATGTTGAGAAAGTCGTAGCAATCGTAGTTCCCACTTATGCTAGTGGAAAGCAACGAATGTTAGTAAGAGATGCATAAATGTCATCTTAATGAAAATGTATCTAATCTATTTTATCACATACATTTTTGAAAAGTTTGAATGATTAAAATCTTTCGTCGAAGTTATAGGTGTTTTGTGTGTGCTACCACTTACATGTTTAAGAAAGATGTTTGAAAAGATGATTGAATCTTTAACCGTAAGTATTGGGTGTTTTGCCCGAGTATGCTACTACTCATCGTTAAGAGATGTTTTTGTTTGAAAAGAGTTTGAAAAGTTTTTGAAAAGTTTTGACTGTATGTGATGTGATAGATTAGATACTTCTTCCATAGAGATGATAGATGTCTAAATCTGGAGAAATTGATGGATTAAAGGGATGCTTTAAGAAGCCCAATGGGTCCTTGTATTGTTAGCCCAAGAGGAGGCATCTGAGGGTCATCGAGGGTCATCGAGGGTCCTTGTATGAAGCTCAAGAGGAAGCTATAGGTATGGCTTTGTGTTAAAAGGATTTCACCGAGAAACCATCCTTTGAATTAAGAGCAATTTCACCGAGAAATTTTACTGGGATTTTGAAAGTGATTTCACCGGAAACCATCCTTTCGTGGTTCTATCTTAGCTGGTGATTCTTTGTATTGGAAGCCCAATAGGAGGTCAGAGAGATTTCCTATCTCTCATTGTATGATGCCCAAGAGAAGGCTAAACTCAATGAGGAGTTCTTTGAACGAAGCCCAAGAGAGGTGACTCAACAGGAGTGTTGTCTTATATGAAGCCTAAGCGGAGGCTAACTCTGTGGGGAGAGTTTCTTTGTACAAAGCCCAAGATAAGGCTAAACTCAACTGGGATGAGTTATCTTGTATGAAGCCCAAGCGGAGGCTAACTCATGCTGGAGATGAATTATCTTGTATGAAGCCCAAGCGGAGGCTAAATGTGGGGAACCTATTGATTAGTCTAATTGTTATGTTATAATTAGACAGTTGTATAAACAGGTGTGTGTGTGTGATATGTATTCACAAGAGTTTATGAAGGAAATATAAACAATGCATGATGTTTATTTACAGCAGTTTATAAAATATAAACAAGTGTCTGTGAAACGAACGTTTAAAACGAGCGTAACTTGATTATTTACAAGTTTGAACTGTGTACAAGGAAATGAATATGTACACGAACGAGTATTTATGTACAGAAAAAGATGGATGTACATAGGAGGGTTGGGACTTACACCATAAGGGAGGCCCATTGATTTGAAAGCGCCACAGGAATAATGCTCCTTTCAATATCAATGGTATTCAGTTTGAATGTACAGATGAAACAGAAATGATTGATCGAAGTTTTATCTGTGAAAAAGTATTTTCAAAAAGAGTATCTGTGTTATGTACAGATGAAAGTTTGTTTTTGAAAAGAAATTGTTATGTACAAGAAAAAAATATATGTACATAAAGAATGTTGGTTTGAGTATACACAAGTGAAGTGAAACAAACAATCAAGTTTGTCTGCATTGAAAAGAAGTATCTCAGATATGCATGATGGAAATTGTATGTACAAAGAAATATTATGTACACAAAAGAATATGGGACTTACATAATGAGAGGAGGCCCATTGATTTGAAAGTCGTTTCAGTGGAATAATGCTCCTTTCAATATCAATGGAATGCAGTGTAAAATGCAAACAAACGGAAGAAGTTTGTCCGTATTATGTACAGGTAAAAAAGATATGTACATAAAAGAATGTTTTTGTTTATGTACAAGGAAAAAATATGTACATAAAAAGAATTTTGTGGGACTTACACCGTGATGGAGGCCCATGATCGATCGAGAAATTCGAGAGAAGACGAAATCGGTTTTATCGTTTAAATCGGATCGATCATGGTAAAAAGATGCAAGTTTGATGAAAGTTTTGAAAAATGATTTGAAAATGTTTTGAAATGCAAGGTTCATTTATGAGAAGTTTTTAGAGAAAAATCGGAAGTCGAAAACCTGAAAAATTCACCTTAAAAGGAGGTTTGAAAAGTGTTCAGAACGTCGTTTTCGGCTCGATTAAAATATAATCAGATGGAAGTTTTTTCTGAAAATTTTTGCACTATCACAAAATAGATGTATTTATTGACAAGTGTCTAAAAAATCATCTCAAAATGAGAAGTTTTGATTGGTCAAAAAAATTGTGAAAGTTTGATGAAAAAACATGAAAAAATGGAAAAGTTATAAAAAGAATGGTCCTGATGGGAGTTGAACCCATGACCACAGGGTGGAACACGTGGCAGAAGAAACTAAGAGCAAGCAGACTACCACTGGGCAAAACGCGCGGGGTTGTTTAGTTGACAATGACACGCGTAGACATGATATTGGAAGGTTTAAAAATTTAAATTTGAAAACAGATGAAGAACACGCGCGTATCTTGTTCTTCATATTTTGATCTTCAGATTGCCAAATTCAAGCTATAATCTTCGTTTCTCAATGAAATTCAATGATGTAAACATCAAAATTGCTCGATTTTTCATCACGAACATGAATATGACTGTTAATTGTATTTATTTTAAGCCCAGAACGATTTAGGTTTCGAAGAACACTAACAACCCTAAACTGAAAAATTCAAATTAAATGGTGTATGTTTCATGATTCTTTGATTTTATTGAGGGTTATTGATCGTGTTAGGTGCAGAAAGAGTTTGGCCAAGAGCTTTTTCAAAAAGAATCAAAGAATTATGAAAATGGATTTCGTGTTCTTACCTGTGAAATTGAGAATCGAATTCAATCTTAGAGCGTTTCCAGAACGGATTTCTTGATCATTTGAGCTTCATCGGCATGTATGGAAGCTGTGTGAATGATTTGCTTGCTTTGAACTTGCTCCAATCTTTCCAACCAAGTCGACCTGCACAGACTGAAAATGGCAACTGGATTTTGATGGAAATCGTGTTACAGTTAGATGTTAATGGCCTGGATCATATACATGAGGTATAGTGATGATGTTCAGATGATTAGATCACAAGTTAATGCAGCCTAGCTTCAAATTCGAATTCCATGGCAGTTTTGAAAGTTTGGAAAAATGGAAAATGAAAACTGGTTTTAGCTTGATTTCAGTTTGATTTTAAGTTACAAACAAGTTTTATAATGATATTGAAACATGTTAGACACCAAATTTTAACATGTTTTCAACTGTTTTTCAAAAATGCAAGAATTCTCCAATTTGCACTATGTTGCTTAATTTTCAAGAAAGAAGAATGAAAGAATGGATTTGTGATGCTTTGGTGTGTATTGAACTTGAATTTGTGAGCTATTTATAGGCAAGATAATTCTGAAATGTTAGGCAACAAGTACAAGCCAATTGGTGAATCAAGGATTGCTTAAGGGGTAAGAATGTCATTTGTAAAGGAAAAGGAAACTTCCTTTTTTCACCATGTGCTTATTTTTACAATTTGATCCAACCCTCTCAATTATTACTTCTAACTGATATTTATCAGTTCAATCATCCATTTGGCATGGTTGGATTGCTTCTAAATGAAGAAAACTCAAAAAAGACCTATAATTGAAGTTGTGATCTTTGAAAATATAGTTTCATGGAGCCTTATGTTTCAATTTCAAAAGTATAGCTAGACTCCATGGATTTGAGAGTTCTTGGACATTTTAGAAAGCTTGTTTCACAAGCTACAATTTTCATGTTTTGAGTTTTTTCAAATTCAAATTGGAACTAGGTGAAAAAATGGCATGAAGTTTGAAAAAAATAAGAAATTTCAACACTTAGAAAATTTTCCAAGTGTTAGAACTTTTGACTTTTTGTTGACTTTTTTCAAATTCTTGATTTTTTATGATCATGATGGATCATTTGAAGTATTTTTATGATGGAAAGAGTTTTGTTTTGAAAAAATTTGACCAAAAGTCAAAGTTTGACTTTTCTGTGCAGATGAAATTTCATCAGATGTTTCTGAAATCGACTGATGAATTCTGTGATGTTTTGAATTCAGAAATTAGGTCAAGATGTTGTATCTAAGATATGATGACCAATCTCTATCCAAAAAAGTCATTTCTTGTTCAAAAAGTCAGAGAATTCCTCATGCCCGATCAAAACCCTAATTGGTCGATCCTCGCTCGATCCGTGAGAAAATTTGATATCCGATGATCGAGGTTGATGATTTGATCAAGATGGATCAAATGAGATGAGAAAATCTCAAACCCTAATTGGTTAGCTCTGAATCGATGAAAACTGATAAAACCCTAATTTTGACTCGTGAATGCTATACCCATTAATGCCAATCAAGTAGTTGGCAATAATGCAAATGTAAGGTGGTATATTAGGTCAAAATTTGGGTATGACAGATGCCCTATTTAAGTTTCTTTAACTCGAGAGATGAAGATGAATATCTTCGCTTTGATAGGTGTAAAGAGGCTTAAATATCGAATACGCAAAATTTGGACCTAAGATACCAAAAGATGCGGATGATGCAAATGATTGCAAAAGTTTTACCCGATGATATCAAAGAAATGACATGATGGGAAAAAATTTATGAGGATGACTCGATCTGTTTAAGAAAAGAGAATCCTATTTGTTGGGAAACAAGCCATATGTCTCACTGGGAAAGAATGATTCATGTATATGTGAACATCTCTGCTTTCGTTGGGAAACAAAGAGATTACCTTCCGCCGCAGGACAATGTTTAAGGTAAGTGAAGATGATATTACCAATTATCAGCCCTGTGATAATTTATGGTAATGAGTTTTGAAGATATTACCAATTATCAGCGAAGTGATAACTATAACAAGGTAAATCTTTGAAGGAGGTTGTTGGTACTCACTTTGAACAATGTATGATGATGAAAATAGATATCAAAATGAGTTGTGAAGATATTACCAATTATCGAAAGTGATGACTATAACAAGGTAAATCTTTGAGAATTTGCCGGTATTCAGCTTTTGTGAATAATGTATGTTGTTCTATCCAGGAATGAACTGGAAAGAAAGAAGTTAATCAAGACATTGTCCCCAATGAGGGATAATCTCAGCTGGGAAAGATGGTAGAGAGAAGAAAATGTATTTCATTGGGGAATATGAGAGGAGATATACTGCTTTGAGGATACCCACCGAATAAGAAAGAAGAGAAAAATGTATTTTTCCTGCTTGGGAATACTCCGCTGGGGAAAAAATGTATTTTCTGCTTGGAGATATTCTATGGGATGCATTTGTACTTCATATAAGTATGTATGATTTACACAGTTGATTTGAAGCAAACATTTGAGAGATGCAAAATGCAATGAATGATGTTATTATGTATGAATGTCATGAATGTTATATGCATGCTAACAATACTTGACAAAGACACTTAAAGCGATATTTGGGAAAAGGACCACACATACGAATAAATACTTGGTGAAATTGCAGCAATGGTGCAGATGTTCACTAATGAAGAATTTGAGTTGCAGGCTTTAAACTTTCTGAGAAAGGCATTTCATTGGCAACTCAGTCGGGGATTCTTCTTCTTTTTTTTTTGGATAAGAATACCGTCCTTTGATGATTTCTGCTGAGGAGAAGACTGTTGTAGCAGTTGCTTTATCCTTCGGAGGTCGAAACACTCATGGAGAAACTGTTGAAGTTCTTTCCGTGTCCATAGTTCAAAGGAAAATTTTGCTTTTTGTTTCAAAAATTTTGAAGTAAAAATTCGTTTAAAACATTTTAGTTTCAAAAAGTGATTTTCACAAATAAAAAGCGTTATTTTGCAAAACAGAATAAAGTAGGAATTGCAAACAAAAGGCACAAGGCTCAAATTTATTGATAGAATGGTAATCAGCCAAAGGCGTGATTCCATGGACTATTTACAAAAGTTGGAAATGATAATTTATTGGGAAAAGGCTACATTGAAAGCAAATAACCACTATTTATCCCTAACAACTTTGAATTCCCACTGTGCTTGTTGCTTCAAACGAGTTGATTGAAGATCCGTTGATGGAAAATTCTTCGATGGACAAAATATGATCGATCAGCTACTTTGTCATTTTGTATCCTTGTTTTGCCTAGATCGCCTTTTCGTGTTTTCAATCTATCGATAATTTCGCTTATTGTCTCTAATTTTTGCTCGGATCGCCTTTTCGTGTTTTCAATCCACCGAGACGCTATTTTTGCCTAAGCCGCCTTTTCGTTTTCGACTTCACCGAAATGTTTTTGTTTTTAGACAGTATTTTTGACCAAGGCCAAGATTCATGTGGATGCGGAAGTTCATCGGCCCATGGTTGTGAGAGTCATAGCACCGCCAGAGAAGCTTTTTGACGATGTACGGGCCTTCGTAGTTGGGAGTCCACTTGCCTCGAATCGCTTGAAAAGATAGAATCTTTTAAGCACGAGGTCGCTTTCTCGAATTCACGAGGTCGGACCTTTGTCAAAGGCTTTCTTCATCCTTCTTTGATAGAGTTGTCCGTGACACGTAGTCAGCGCTTTTCTTCAATTGTTCACCGGTCGATTCGATTTGACACCATTCGGCCTCGTATAGCTTAGTTTCCATGAAAACTCTCATTGATGGATCTCAACTTCTACGGGAGCACCGCCCATGCCGATACTAGAGAAAAGGAGTTTCGTTGAAGTGCGATCAAGCACGGTATCCATGCGCAGCAAATGGCGATTTCGCGCCGCCTTTGTAATTGATGACCATTTTCCGGACGATCTTTTGATGTTCTTGCTGGTCGCTTCAACGGTGCCATTCATCTTTGGCCGTAAGGAGACGAGTTATGATGCTCGATCTTGAATTCCTCACACGCTCTTTCATTATTTTGTTGTTCAAGTTAGATCCATTGTCCGTAATGATCTTACTTGGAATTCCTATCGGCAAATGAGGTTGTTCGATGAACCTCACAACCACTTGTCCGGTAACGCTACGAGGATGTCGCTCGACCCATTTGGTGAAGTAGTCAATGGCTACTAGAATGAAGCGATGTCCGCTGGACGCTTTGGTCTCGATCATTCCTATCATGTCGATGCCCCACATGGAGAAAGGCCACGGAGAGAGAGAACGCTGAGTAGTAGTCGGTGGCACATGGATCTTATCTCGCGAGATCCGCACTTGTGACATCTTTTGACGTGTTTACAAAGAATCGGATTCCATCGCTATCCAATAGTATCCGCTCTCAAGATTTTTTAGACATTGCATGTCCGCTTGAATGAGTTCCAAAGGACCCTTCATGTACTTCATGGATGATCGTTCGCTTCGTCTGCCGACGCATCCGAGCGTAGTCATATCAAAGTTTCTTTTGTATAGCACATCTGCTCAGAAGAAATTCTAGAAAGCCTCCTCGTAGTTTTCTTATCTTTGTACGAGGCCCCGTGGGTACCGCTTCAAGGAAACATTTGATGTCGTGAAACCATGGTTTATCGTCAAGATCGCTCAAGGTAAACACATATGCAGTGTCTTTCAAGCGCCCGATGCGACTCGGAATATCATTCCAATCGTTAACTTTGAACATGGAAGACAGAGTGGCCAAGGCGCTGGCTATTCGATTTTGATCTCGAGGATATGATGTACTCTTTGTTGAAGAAAGTCAACAATGCCTCGCATAATCCCTCAGAAGGAATTAGACCAAGATGATGAGTTTCATACTTGTCTTTGATTTGATTGATCACAAGGGTCGAGTCTCCATATATCAAGGATCTTGATCTCAAGTCGATGGCTTCTTCGATACCCATGATGCATGTCAGATTCTCGCTATGTTGTTGGTGCAATCGAATAACAATCATGGAAAAGGGATATGAGAACCCTCGAGTGATGATGATCCCCAATTCCATTGCCAAAACATTAATCGCCCATCAAAGACTAGGCCCCATCCGATTCTCGATCCGTCCTTCTCCGGTAGCGTTAGTCGCAATCTTTCATTTGGTACATAACATCCTCCGGGAAGTCGAATCGAGAGATTGGTATTCGTTGAGCGGCCGATAAGCCATGATCGCGAGAATGCCTTTAACCGTCATGTATTGATGTCATATTCGGATAAGAGCATCCGCCATCGAGCGATTCTCCTAAGGCAGTTTTCAAAGACGACTTGATTGATCCATTTTGGAGATTAACCAAGTCGGTGATTGATCATGTATCGAGAAGACGCTGAAGCCCATACCAAAGCACAACATGTTTTCTAGTATGGAGTAACGAGTTTCACAACCGTGAACTTCTTACTTAGGTAGTAGATGGCATGCTCCTTCTTACCGGTGTCATCTTGTTGTCCAAGTACGCAGCCCATGGACTCTTCTAGTACGGTAAGGTATATCATCAATGGTCTTCCTTCTACAAGAGGGATTAGTATTGGTGGTTCTGACAGGTATTCCTTGATATCGCCAAACACTTTTAGCAATCTTGTCCACACAACCTTTGATCTTTATGAGAAGCTTGAATATCGGCCCACGTAGTACTATCCGAGATATGAATCTGGAGATGTAATTCAATCGTCCAAGAAATCCTCTTACTTGCTTTTCCGTATGTGGCGTAGGCATTTCCTGAATAGCCTTGACTTTGTCAGGGTCAACCTCAATTCTTCTTTGAATGACGATGAAACCTAGGAGTTTTCCCAATCTTACCCCAAAGGTGCATTTGTTAGGATTCAGCGGAGCTGAACTTCCTTAGTCGTTGAAACAACTTTAAGAGATAGTCTATATGTTCATCTTTAGTGTCGACTTTGCTATCATGTCGTCCCATGACTTCGCCTCTTTGTGCATCATATCATGAAAGAGAGTAGTCATCGCCCGTAAGTCAGCCGCATTCTTTAATCCAAACCATAACTTTATAGCAAAAGGTGCCCCATGGCGTGATGAAAGATGTCTTCCATGTCTTGAGCCATTCGACCTGATTATAACCAGAGAAACCATCCATGAAGGAAAAGACGTTGAATTTGGCAGGCTATCCACTAGCATGTCGATATGAAGTGGGAAATCGCCTTGACTAGCTTTGTTCGCATCCCTAGTCAACACACATTCTCGACCTTTCCATCCTTCGAGACAGTACTATGTTGGCTAGCCATCGAGGATACTCGTAAGTGACAAGGAAACCAACGCCGAGTGCTTTTGAACTTCCTTTTGATTTTCTCACCATTTCAGGTGAACTCTCCTCGCCGCTTAATCATGGATATTCTTGTCTTAACGGCAAGTGATGCTCCACGATGCGGGTATCTAGACCCTGCATATCCTCGGTAGGACCAAGCGAACACATCAACATATTCTTTGAGAAGATTTATCATTTTGCTTTTGACACTGCTGTTGAGTGAAGCTCCGATATTTATTTCTTTTCTATCTTCCTCAGAACCCAAGTTGATTGCTTCTAGAGGTTCTTTATGAGGCTGAATGATCCTTTCCTCGTGCTTAAGTAGTCGAGAAATTTCATCTGGGATCTCTTCTTCAACTTCCTCTTCGGCGAATTCACAGGGGATTTCAGAGTTGAGAAAGAGCGTAGAGTTATTGCTTTCAATGGATTTGTCCATCTGTTTAATCTGCATTTTTGATTTATGCTTGATTAAAAAAAAGTTTTTTTTTTCTTTTTGAAAGTTAATGTATGCAGATTAATTTTTTTCATTATGATTTTTTTTTTGAAGATTTTTTTTCCGTGTTTTTTAGGATTATCATTTCCAGAAAAGGGAAAAAATGAAAATAAACACAGAGTGTGGAAACAAAACAACGCGTTTTATTTATGATTCACAATATGAACAGAGCCCTAAAATACAAACTCATTCGCCTTAAGCTAGACAAAGAGAAATTATTTAAAAGCTAAAGCCCTATAAACATCTCTTCGCTTTGGGCTAAGCGAGAGTTCAAACAAAAAGCAAAGATAAACTACTTAGAGCTATGAACATTAGTCCTAACTTCAACAGGTTTCCAATAGTGGCGAACGCCTTGGATATCGAGATAACTGTAATTTCCCACTTGGTTTAACCTCGAGTAGACTTTGGTCACGAGGTGCTTTGAAGACTGGACGACGGCCCTGCCTTTGTGTCAAGCGATCTTCTTGATTAATGATCAGAAAGTGATATAGCACGGGTACTTCCTTGATCTTGTGTTGAATTCGGGAATGTTCCTTCCGCCTTCCGAGTGAAGAGACTCGCTGCTCGCGACACTCTAGATCGTATCCCTAATCGCACTTTGATCTTCGTGATCATGTTGACATAGTGATAACCAGATCCGTTTGTGAATTCCATGATGTGTCAAGCAAAGATCTTGTTTGGGATCTCGATTTGTTGATTAGTTTGAGAAGACGAGGATTCCTCCTCTGTTTGACTAGGGTATTCAAAGTCATCACCCCATCCTGTAGGCTGGATATCTTCGATCCGGATTTTCGAGCTCGCGCAAAGGTATTTCACCATGTAGTCGAATTTGCCACTTGGTTCTCCCAAGGTATCCCAAATTTCAGCAGGGACTGGTGGATTTTCACGTCGCTGCAAGGACATGTCTTTGAATCGATCATTCGGTGCATATGATTCCTCCTGAGACACATATTCATGGTCGTTCAAGTAAGTGCTCCACTCTTCGTGATTCGATGGATCGCCTTCATCCTCTTCTATGGTTACAACATTAACTTCATGAATGTGGTTTAAGAAACCTCCACCGGAAATACTTCCTTGATCGGGGAAGTGCTTCATCCTTGGTCTGCTCTGGGAGAATATGTGTGAACCCGAGTCCGACTTTCATTTCGTCTTCGATGTTTGATAACTTGTCCTCATCCTCGGGTATTGCTGCCTTTCACCATTTGTGCCGCTTCTATATGAAAAGATAGATGATCTGCTTTTAGTAGATTCATCTTCTAATGGATGTTCGGGGAGATGTGCCCCTTCAATGTCATTAGCGGTGATGAAAGAGAAACTGGATAGATGGCTTACAAGCAAAGCTTGTTCACCGCTGATAGTCACCAACTTTTCATTGACTGTGAATTTTAATTGAGAGAGAAGTTACCTCCCCGCTCATGGATCCAAGGTCTTCCTAGTAAGCAATCAGACGCACTGGACGCCCATGACTTGGAAAGTAATTTTGAAAGTGTGAGGGCCAATTGTCATCGGGAGATCAACTTCCCCAATAACTGACATTCTTGATCCATCGAAAGCTCTTACTACTATATCGTTGAACTTCATTGGTGTTCCTTTGTAAGATAAACGAGCGAGCGTCGTTTTTGGCATTACATTTAAAGATGAACCCGTATCCACCAATACATTGGACATGGAATCAACGGCAAATCATCGAGATGTGCAAAGCCAAGTTGTGATCTTTCCTTCTTCCTAAGTTCTTCGTCACTAAACTCGATTATCATAGGTCGTTATGTTGGAGATGATCCCTCCAAACCGATCTCGTAGTCACATCGTGATCCACATAAGCCGGGTCTAATACCTCATCAAAGCTTCTCGTGAGCTTCTTGAGTTAAGGAGTAAAGACAAGATTGAAATCTTTGAAGGAGTTCCGATCAATCGATCTACGACTCGATATTCGCTCTTCTTGATCGCTTTAGTATCTCTTCAAAGTCTCGAGTTGGTGTTGGTTCCATCAAGAGAACCAATATTTGTGCTCGGGTTAACAATGGGAATCGCGTGTGATTCTCAACGATATGTTAACTGGTTCGCTTAACAACAAGAGTCAGCAGCGATCTGGTGGTATGGAGCGTGTACTCGCCCACTTCACGCTACTCGTCCGATTGCTATATTGACATTAATGGAAGAGTATGGGTTTCTCCTTCCCATCCTCTATCGTAGTCGCATTATATCGGTAAGGAATTGCTTTGTAGAACTGTATGGAACAGACCGTGTGGGCAAATCACCAAAGGAGATGTTGAATGCCGGAACCATTGTACGCGATCTCCACATGCTCGGTATGTTGAAACAAGGGATCACAATGTTTACTTCGGATTTTCCGAGTTGATATCCGAGACTAAAAGCTCATGCGAAGAATGCCCCACCGTATTTACGCCATGGTCATCTCGTCAGAACTTGTAGATCTCGATATCTAACAACCACCGAATGTCGGCCTATGGTGAGACATCCTCGAATATCTTTGAAACAGACGCTACAAGTCGTAATCGTGGTCGGGTGAAAGTGCTCATTGCATCAGAGTATGCCTGTGGTAGATGCACCAAGTTTCCTCCGATTAAGTTGACATCCGTGGACAAGATATCTCGTCTGTATTTCTCAAGATCAAACTTATCGAATGTCCACCGTAGAAGCGGATTGGCTTGCACATTTGGGCTCAGATTCTGAAGGAAAGAAGATTAGTCCTTACTAACTTCTGACCGCCTTTAATGCTATGCAATGTTCGAGGTCATGGCCCGGTGCCCTTGGTGGAAAGGGCAAGATACGTCGGTTTTGTACCACCACGGCAATTTCTCAAAAACCGGAGGTGGTGACCTTGTCAGACGATTTCTTTCTATTAGCTAGTAAAGTTCTCGCGACGTCA
This sequence comes from Vicia sativa, assembly GCA_021764765.1. Classification (NCBI taxonomy): domain Eukaryota; kingdom Viridiplantae; phylum Streptophyta; class Magnoliopsida; order Fabales; family Fabaceae; genus Vicia; species Vicia sativa. The sequence continues at coordinate 107,030,346 of CM038794.1, forward strand.
TCGATCGGATCGAACCGAGTGACCCGAGGCGCACGATTTTGGTTATTAAACCGCCGAGCCTGACGAGGCCGTTGAGTTTGTTGATTTTGTTGAAATTGCGGAGCAATTCCTCGTGTTCGGGTCAGGTTGACAATGGTGCTATGGCACACCGTCGTTGTTGGATGACATTCTTACGTGGTTTCTCGATACCATTCCACGCCATGCTCTTTTTCCTTGGAAAGCTAGTTCCAACCTTCCTAGTTCCACAAGAAGATCCTCGCTCCTGGTTAGACGTCCGGCTCGAACACTCTTCTAATCGCATTCCCATGCTTACCATTTTGAAATCTCCGGAGCACTAGCGACCATTCGCTCATAGTAGAATGAGCTTAGAGTATTCAAGAATACCTTAGTCATCTCCTTTTCTTCCAATGGTGGGTTGACTTCAAGAATTTCCTCCCACAAGATATTCCTTAAATGTCTCTTTTTCCTTTGAGACATGGAGCGAAGTCGATCCCATCGTGAGCCATATCCAAGTTGAACTTATATTGCATAAGGCTTTACCTAAGTCGTTGAATGTTTGATATTCGTGCCGTCTAAACCCATGTACCACTTCGCGGCACCGTGAGACCGTCCCGAAGTAATGAATTAGCAAACGATGATCCTCATCAGACGTAGACATTTTCCCGCATACATTGTGAGATGGCTTTGCGATGAGTTCCTTTGTACTTTTCAAAGTTAGGGACTTTGAATTTCGCAGTATTCTTACGAGGAACTAAGCAAAGATCCTGGCGCTTTCCCAAACAATTCTTTCCCTTGAATGCTTTTTATCTCTAGCATTTTGAGGAGTTGTTCCCAAGATTCTCCATCGAGCCATGGAATTGTGTTTTTGCTAGAGTATGGTGAACTCCTCGCCCATAGTAGCGCACTACGTGTTGAATTTGTCATAATCGGTTGAGAAACCGCATGCCCCATGGATAGCCTTCTCAGATATCAAGAGTGAGCTACTAGTCATGCGCTGAAACCGGAGTAGTAGTATCCTGAAATTGCGGGTTGATTTTGACCGCCGATGTCGCTTGTTGACTTTGCGTTGTGGCCAATGAGTCGACTAAAGACGTGAGTCTCTCCACTTCTTCTTGTAGTGTAGTTACCGTATCTAAGTTCAACATTCTCTTGTTCAAATCCCTCCATTTTTTCTTCTTTGATCTAGTATCGACGCTCGAAGTGTGTGGACGCGGTCGAGAAACTCTAAGACGCCGACACTTGACGATCTTTGAACCGCTTGTTGTCGTTGTGCAAGCTTGTAAGCCGGAAAAGTGTGAAACCGAAAAGTATCGACTTCAGACAATAGACTTAAATGCAAAGTATGATGCATGAATATGATTGTAAAGAAGGATTTCCAAAGAATTTACGCTTAAAAGAGATATTTCTCGCAAATATTTGGATGGAAAATACACGCTTTATTGATTAATGAAGGAAGATTACAACAATTGTTTTTGTTGGAGCATTGCTCACACAAATGATAAGATAAAATAAATGATAAAATTACAAACTAAATTGAACTAATTAAACATCTTCATCTGATGACGATCCAAAGGCTTGATGCAACTTCACTTGATTTCTTCCATAGCGAGCTTTTAGTTCATTTTCTCGCTTTTAGCTTGCTAATGATTCTTTTCCACTGCTGGGAGTAGGATTGCTATTCATCAAATCTTCGCGTTTCTTTCTTTGATGAAATTTTGATCGCCATATTTCGATGAATCTCCTCATCTTTCTCCATGAGCCATTCATCCGGAAGTAAAGCGCCTTTTCATGATCTTTGACTTGCTTCGAGCTTCTCATTCTCAAGGTTCGTCTTAAGGAATTTGCTTTCCAAAGCTTCCTTCTCAAACCTTATCTTGGTCAAGGCTTCTTGGTATTCTCCCACGCTTCAACGGAAAATTTGTCGATTTAGAAGCGATCGAGAACATGGGATCCTCATAAGCGTAAGGCATTCAAATTCCTTCGCTTTCTTTACCCAAGAAGTGTAGGTTTCCATGGCTACACAATTTTGCTTTCCTTTCTTTCCTTCGGATGTGATGCCAAGCTTGGTCATCCTAGCTTTCAACTTGGGAATCTCTCCTTCATGATAAGTAGCTTTCACCCAGAAACTAGAAGGTTTACCGTAATTTGCGATCCGAGCCGACGCTTTGCTAGAAATGGATTGTAGTTGATTCCTCTCGCACCAATGAGAGGTACGCTGGCAAATTCTCCACAGCTCAATGATTTCCATCTCATTGTCTCGCTAAGGTATACCAATGGATATCGCTGCCGGAGAGACATGAGTCTTCCGACCAATGCCACTGCCTTTGTTTTCGCGAAGATAGGAGATTTAGGCAAATGAGGTAATCCATTTGAAAACAGAGGTATGCAACACACGATAGTTCCGTCTCTCGACGATTCCTATGATGAATAGAGACGACGTGTCACCAAGTGGTGGGAACGGATTTCCAATCGAAAGATCCTTATGGCGTTAATATCAACGAAATTTGGGACGTTGGGAAACAACACCAAACCGTAGAGGAGTAAAGCTAAAATAGCTTCAAAGGCTACCATACTACCTTCCAGAGAATTTGAGAGCCTCTCCATTAGGAACTTTGAAGTCGGGCCCAAGAGTTTTCCTCGTAGTTAGGTTTTGTCTATCTCGTATTTTTTAATGTGAGTCATCGCTGTAATGATCGGTGACTTAGGAATGGCTTCCAAACCATTGAAAGGCACTTTGTCCGACATCGAGATACCTAGTATATGCGCTGCATTTTCCAAAGTAGGCATCAACCGATAATCGTGGAAAGTGAAACAAATATAGATCGATCGTAGAACCGAACGAAAGTTTTGAGAAGTCCTTCATCAACGCTAGCGCTCAAAAGAGTTAAAAGAGTTCCATAGCTTTCAAACCGAGGGATCTTCTACCAAGGATGCTAACTCTTTAACTTTCCTACATCGGAATTCTAAACCGTATCTTTGGTGAATCTTCCTCCGACGTCCATCACTCTAACCTAAAATATTTTACAAAGAAAAATCTCTAAATTCTTTGAAATGGGAAGAGAAATGAAGTTTTTGTTTTGTTTTTATGAATGAATGAATGCATGAATGCAGCAAACATGGTTAGTAGTTATACACGGTCAAGCTGCTCAAAGTCACGAGCATGAAGCCAACGATAAGAATCAACGTGGTTAAGTTCTATGGGCTTATTCATCCGTGAAACGGGTTCTACGATAATACAGTTCAACATTCTCTTCAAAACATTATTGGATTTGTTGAATACCGATGGTCCAATAATATTTTCAAGAGAAACTCGCCGCCGATCGTAGTATCGCATGACAATTACTCCGGGCTTACACCAATAATCTCTCGCACTACATCCTAATGGCCGTGATGGTTTATGTGTTCTATAGTCCACTCAACTCTTAAGTTCCTCGAAAGCACAAAGTCTTCGCAATTACTTGCTAAACACAATACCCCAAGACAACCTCCACCGTAGGGAAATATTAACTTCGTAAGCATTGAACTTCTCACGATTAATATCTCCACCTAGATCTTAAAATGTTTCTTAAACCGGTTAGATTTTTCCATCAAGTGAAATCGCAAAACACACAATAAAGAAAAAATGATATATGCAAAATATGAAAGCTTATCCTTTCTTTTCTTTTTGAAAACAAAAAGCTTGGTGCTCTCGCAGTAGTAATTTCTTTTGAAAATCAAAGTTTCAACAGACCCCAGCAGAGTCGCCATTTTTCCGTCAGATTAAAAGGTGACGCTAGAGGATGCGAACGTGAATTCGATTCTGCACGTAACGATTTAATCTTTTGATTTGTTTATAAAGATGCCACGAGCATCAAGCTTTATTATTTTCAACACAAGAAAGATGATTTAATGATTATGAAAAGGGAAAGTCAAATACCCTCAATTGATATTGGTATGCGAACGACTCAGCGCAAACTAGACGAACGCATCGGGGAGATTCTCAATAAGGGGATTGTTATATAAAGGAATAGATGGAGCACCCTAAATATATGTAGTTATCTACCTTTATATATGAATACGCTTGATATGTTTGTGTTTTAATTGCTATTTCTATGATTGGGAGAGTTTCTCCTTGGGATTTTAAGAAACAGATTATGTGGGATTCTAGGTTTTGTTATTAATGTGCTCGCAAAGATCCGTGATCTTCTCGCATACATATCCCCTAGTGGGAATCGAGCATTTGTAGCTCGGATCTACAAGGTTCTATGGTTTGTTTGGTCTGAGAGAGAAAGAAATTTGCCTGCAAGGATGAGACCTTGGCCACGTATTCTCAAAAGGATGTTGAGAAAGTCGAGCAATCGTAGTTCCCACTTATGCTAGTGGAAAGCAACGAATGTTAGTAAGAGATGATAAATGTCATCTTAATGAAAATGTATCTAATCTATTTTATCACATACATTTTGAAAAGTTTGAATGATTAAAATCTTTCGTCGTAGTTATAGGTGTTTTGCTTGAGTGTACAAGCTGCTACCACTTACATGTTTAAGAAAGATGTTTGAAAAGATGATTGAATCTTTTAACTGTAAGTATTGGGTGTTTTGCCTCGAGTATACAAGCTACTTACGTTAAGAGATGTTTTGTTTGAAAAGAGTTTGAAAAGTTTTGAAAAGTTTTTGAAAAGTTTTGAAAAGTTTGACTCGATGTGATGTGATAGATTAGATACTTCTTCCATAGAGATGATAGATGTCTAAATCTCTAGGAGAAATTGATTGGATTAAAGGGATGCTTTTAAGAAGCCCAATGGGTCCTTGTATTGTTAGCCCAAGAGGAGGAATTCGAGGGTCATCGAGGGTCCTTGTATGAAGCTCAAGAGGAAGCTATAGGTATGGCTGCTTTGTGTTAAAAGGGATTTCACCGAGAAACCATCCTTTTGAATTAAGAGCAATTTCACCGGAAATTTTACTGGGATTTTGAAAGTGATTTCACCGGAAACCATCCTTTCGTGGTTCTATCTTAGCTGGTGATTCTTTTGTATTGGAAGCCCAATAGGAGGTGTTAAGAGATTTCCTATCTCTTTCATAGTATGATGCCCAAGAGAAGGCTAAACTCAATGAGGAGTTCTTTTGAACGAAGCCCAAGAGGAGGTCGACTCAACAGGGAGTGTTGTCTTATATGAAGCCTAAGCGAGGCTAACTCTATGGGGAGAGTTTTGTACAAAGCCCAAGAGAAGGCTAAACTCAACTGGGATGAGTTATCTTGTATGAAGCCCAAGCGGAGGCTAACTCATGCTGGAGATGAATTATCTTGTATGAAGCCCAAGCGGAGGCTAAATGTGGGGAACCTATTGATTAGTCTAATTGTTATGTTATAATTAGACAGTTGTATAAACAGTGTGTGTGTGTGTGATATGTATTCACAAGAGTTTATGAAGGAAATATAAACAATGCATGATGTTTTATACAAAGAAGCTTATAAAATATAAACAAGTGTCTGGAAACTAACGCTAAAACGAGCGTAACTTGATTATTTACAAGTTTGAATGGTACAAGGAAATGAATATGTACACGAACTAGTATTTATGTACGTAAAAGATGGATGTACATAGGAGGGTTGGGACTTACACCATAGGAGGCCCATTGATTTGAAAGCTTTCACGTGGAATAATGCTCCTTTCAATATCAATGGTATTCAGCTTGAATGTACAGTATGAAATGAAATGATTGATCAAAGTTTTATCTGTGAAAAGTATTTTCAAAAAGAGTATCCGTGCATGTACAGATGAAAGTTTGTTTTTGAAAGAAATTGTTATGTACAAGAAAAATATATGTACATAAAGAATGTTGGTTTGAGTATACAAGTGAAGTGAAACAAACAATCAAGTTTGTCCGCATTTCGAGTATAAAAGAAGTATCTCAGATATGTACAGATGGAAATTGTATGTACAAAGAAATATTATGTACACAAAAGAATGTTATGGGACTTACACCGAGGAGGCCCATGGTTTGAAAGCAGCTTCATTGTAATGCTCCTTTCAATATCAATGGAATGTAGTAAAATGCAAACAAACGGAAGAAGTTTGTCCAGATATGTATGTGTAAAAAGATATGTACATAAAGAATGTTTTTGTTTATGTACAAGGAAAAATATGTACATAAAAAGAATTTTGTGGGACTTACACGTGATGGAGGCCCATGATCGATCGAGAAATTCGAGAGAAGACGTAAATCGCTTTATCGCTTAAATCGGATCGATCATGGTAAAAAGATGCAAGTTTGATGAAAGTTTTGAAAAATGATTTGAAAATGTTTTGAAATGCAAGGTTCATTTATGAGAAGTTTTTGGAAAAAAATCGGAAGTCGAAAACCTGAAAAATTCACCTTAAAAGGAGGTTTGAAAAGTGTTCGAAGCTACCAATTAAAATATAATCGATGAAAGTTTTTCTCAAAATTTTGCACTATCACAAAATAGATGTATTTATTGACAAGTGTCTAAAAAATCATCTCAAAATGAGAAGTTTTGATTGGTCAAAAAAATTGTGAAAGTTTGATGAAAAAACATGAAAAAATGGAAAAGTTATAAAAAGAATGGTCCTGATGGGAGTTGAACCCATGGCCAAAGGGTGGAACACGTGGCAGAAGAAACTAAGAGCTAGCAGACTACCACTGGGCCAAACGCGCTGGGTTGTTTAGTGGACAATGACACGCGTAGACATGATATTGGAAGGTTTAAAAATTTAAATTTGAAAACAGATGAAGAACACGCGCGTATCTTGTTCTTCATATTTTGATCTTCAGATTGCCAAATTCAAGCTATAATCTTCGTTTCTCAATGAAATTCAATGATGTAAACATCAAAATTGCTCGATTTTTCATCACGAACATGAATATGACTGTTAATTGTATTTATTTTAAGCCCAGAACGATTTAGGTTTCGAAGAACACTAACAACCCTAAACTGAAAAATTCAAATTAAATGGTGTATGTTTCATGATTCTTTGATTTTATTGAGGGTTATTGATCGTGTTAGGTGCAGAAAGAGTTTGGCCAAGAGCTTTTTCAAAAAGAATCAAAGAATTATGAAAATGGATTTCGTGTTCTTACCTGTGAAATTGAGAATCGAATTCAATCTTAGAGCGTTTCCAGAACGGATTTCTTGATCATTTGAGCTTCATCGGCATGTATGGAAGCTGTGTGAATGATTTGCTTGCTTTGAACTTGCTCCAATCTTTCCAACCAAGTCGACCTGCACAGACTGAAAATGGCAACTGGATTTTGATGGAAATCGTGTTACAGTTAGATGTTAATGGCCTGGATCATATACATGAGGTATAGTGATGATGTTCAGATGATTAGATCACAAGTTAATGCAGCCTAGCTTCAAATTCGAATTCCATGGCAGTTTTGAAAGTTTGGAAAAATGGAAAATGAAAACTGGTTTTAGCTTGATTTCAGTTTGATTTTAAGTTACAAACAAGTTTTATAATGATATTGAAACATGTTAGACACCAAATTTTAACATGTTTTCAACTGTTTTTCAAAAATGCAAGAATTCTCCAATTTGCACTATGTTGCTTAATTTTCAAGAAAGAAGAATGAAAGAATGGATTTGTGATGCTTTGGTGTGTATTGAACTTGAATTTGTGAGCTATTTATAGGCAAGATAATTCTGAAATGTTAGGCAACAAGTACAAGCCAATTGGTGAATCAAGGATTGCTTAAGGGGTAAGAATGTCATTTGTAAAGGAAAAGGAAACTTCCTTTTTTCACCATGTGCTTATTTTTACAATTTGATCCAATCCTCTCAATTATTACTTCTAACTGATATTTATCAGTTCAATCATCCATTTGGCATGGTTGGATTGCTTCTAAATGAAGAAAACTCAAAAATGACCTATAATTGAAGTTGTGATCTTTGAAAATATAGTTTCATGGAGCCTTATGTTTCAATTTCAAAAGTATAGCTAGACTCCATGGATTTGAGAGTTCTTGGACATTTTAGAAAGCTTGTTTCACAAGCTACAACTTTCATGTTTTGAGTTTTTTCAAATTCAAATTGGAACTAGGTGAACAAATGGCATGAAGTTTGAAAAAAATAAGAAATTTCAACACTTAGAAAATTTTCCAAGTGTTAGAACTTTTGACTTTTTGTTGACTTTTTTCAAATTCTTGATTTTTTATGATCATGATGGATCATTTGAAGTATTTTAATGATGGAAAGAGTTTTGTTTTGAAAAAATTTGACCAAAAGTCAAAGTTTGACTTTTTTGTGCAGATGAAATTTCATCAGATGTTTCGGAAAACGACTGATGAATTCTGTGAACTTCTGTGATGTTTTGAATTCAGAAATTAGGTCAAGATGTTGTATCTAAGATATGATGACCAATCTCTATCCAAAAAAGTCATTTCTTGTTCAAAAAGTCAGAGAATTCTCATGCCCGATCAAAACCCTAATTGGTCGATCCTCGTTTGATCTGTGAGAAAATTTGATATCTGATGATCAGAGGTTGATGATTTGATCAAGATGGATCAAATGAGATGAGAAAATCTCAAACCCTAATTGGTTAGCTCTTGAATCAGATGAAAATCTGATAAAACCCTAATTTTGACCTGTGAATGCTATACCATTAATGTCGTTTGAATGCTAGTGGTAATAATGCAAATGTAAGGTGGTATATTAGGTCAAAATTTGGGGTATGACACCTATGGGATGTAATAGTTTAATTAGGACTTTTATTTTCCGCACTCTTATTATGTAACTGCCCCAAAGCCATGTAATAGCGTAGGACTTTATCTTTCCGCACTTTACATTTCCGCAATTTACTTTCCGCACCCTATAAACTGCTAGTAATTAGGCGTGTATGGCAAGATAAAATTGGACGTAGATCACTCAGAATTTCAAGATAACATATATTTGAATTGACACACTCTTTTCACACATGCACCCCTTAGGGTAATTTTCTCTTGTTGCCTTTACGAATACAAATGGTCAAGTCCCTCGAACGTTGATCATAGACCCACGATACAAAGATCATAGACCCACGATGTTGCCACGAATACATGATCTTGACCCTCGATTGTCGCCACGAAAATGATGATAGTCCCTTCAATGTGCTAGGATACTTCCCAAGTTGCCTTCTATGACCATCCGATGTCCCTTCGAATGTCCCTCTTACATCCAACTATAGGTTACCACCAACTAATGGTATGGATAGCACTATTCTAAAGGAACGTAAACAAAACGAAAACCACCATTCGAGTAGGTAATAAGACTTTTAGTTGCTTGCTCTATCAAAATACTCTTCACACCACACACTTTTGTCAAAGTTTCAAACTCTTTTCAAAACTAAACATTTCAACACTTTGTATACATTCCTACACCTAATCATTACAAAGTCAAAGCTAAATGCCTTTTCAAAACATATTTTTCAAACACACGTAAAGCACAATTTTAAAGTAATCTAAAAGCAACTAAGAGCCCAGATAATCACGGATGAAAGGGGTGCTAATACCTTCCCTTTTCATAACCTTCTCCCTTACTCGTAGTCCAACGAAGGTATTTTTTCAGATTTTTACCTTCCCTTAATTGATAAAAGAAAAGTCGGTGGTGACTCTTGCTATCCGCATATTTGCTATACAAAAATCTCAAAGTCGCTTCAATCAGACATAACCCTCAGAGGTCGCGACGCTGGCAATTATATTAAATCACATTTAACATAATAAATGGAGAGTATGTAGCAACACATCATTACCAAGTCACGAAAATGTCATGTGATCCGACAAAACCTTCCGTGATAATACTTGTGTATAATTACCCTTTTCCTTATGTCTATATCGAGCACAAGGCATAGACTGTGCCATCCTTGTCCGCCTCAATATTGGGCCCTCGACAGCTTATCCTGCTACGGGATGGGAAAATTCCATCTAGGTAACTCATGTCCCTCAACATGCTTTGTGAAGCACGCATCAACTGTTTTTATGATCATCCAGCTACGGACAAATTTTGATCAGCAATAAAGCACTTGGCTCTACATCTAGGTCCATAGTGGTTTCAGTCGGGTGGTATGCACCACTTATCACCATGAGAATAACTTATGACACTTTGCATAACATTCTATGTAGTATTCTCATAATCTAAGTCAATCCAAGATAAATATTACTCCTAATATTTATACCTATGTCAAGACTTGATAACTCCTTATCCATGATCCATGAGATGATCATCGCCTATCTTCATAATAATCTCAATGCTTTAATGTTATCCCACTTCACAATAAAGCTCGATTATGGATACTTTAAGAATAGTGTCTCGATTATGGATACTTTAAGAATAGTGTCCTTGTGTTTAATGGATCTCATGATTAAGTCACACTTAACATTGCATTAAACAGACTAACTATTCTAGGGACTTTATTATTTTCAAAAAGCAAACATAATAAAGAAAAGCCTTTTATTATTAATAAATAATTCGATACAAGTACCAAAAGGTATTGGCCTCTAGGGCTTACACCAACAATCCTGAATTCAAAATTCATATACTCTGTCTGGAGCTGAGTGTGTGTATGATAGATTCATGGCATAGTGTGAACTGATCGTCAATATCAAAGTTCATTGTTATCTTCACAAGTCTTGGATGTGTGGTAATGTTATTTGGTGATTATTTAAAGAGTTGATTCAACTAAGGAAATACATACAGATGCTGTCAAATGTCTTGATGGGAGATGGATATTTATGATAAATGTATGGTAATCTGAATCAAGAAAGAAGAAGTATGTGATGTATAAAAGATAATGTTCTACATGAAGATGTAACATCACAACTATTGAAGACACCAGAGATTGAAGAAAAAGATAATGTTCAGACTTATATTTTGAAGACATATAATTAGTTATACATGATTAACTATGAAGTTACTTCTATTACAAGGTACAGAGTGTGGAAATCTGAAACTTGTATAGCAAGCAAACTAAGGATTTCTAATTTGGAAACTGTGGCAAGTCCAAATAAATAATGCTTCAAGAATTATAAGGACTATCTTCAATAGTGTCCTTAATTTGTATAAATCAAGGGGAGTAAGAGTAACAACATCCTAATTAGCTCTATCTTGGAAGCTAAAAGGAAGAAGTATAATATTAAGGGGGAGCAACTATCCACTAGGGAAACAACTGTCTATTTGAAAAAGCAACTGTCCATATTAAGAGGAACTGGATATTTAAGGAGATATTGTTGATAGTTAATTGTCAATTGTGAAAGTTGCCTTATCTAGTGCAATTGGATATACTTATTAAAGAAGGTGTAGCTATTATTTATGACCAGCTAATGTCAAGGTGGAGATTTTTCATTAGTTGATGTAAAAGGGGAGTTTATAATGCTACACAAAGTCCAAGAAGTAGTGTTATTATCTCGAGCCAAGACAAATGGACTTTGTGTGAATGTGACATATGATGTTGAAACATCAATATCATTGAGAATCTGAAGTAAGTTTAAAGCATGTTGATGGATTCAGATTCTTTTTCATGACCACCTAGACATAAGTTAAGGCACTATCTAGATAAAAGTGAAGAGTGCCTCACAATTGAGAATCCATTGCTCTGAAAAAGTAAGTCACATGAAGAAAGTGGACAATGTCCTATGTAATGTTAGGACATTATTTAGAACATGTTTATGCGTGGACATGTTAAATGATGTGAATTATGCATGCATTTGGACTGTTTTTATCTTTAAAAAAACAATCAAGGGCTATTAAAGGCATTAAATAATAGCTTGGACGGTGGTCATCTAGTCATGTAACAGATTTTAGGCATAAATAAACGCACCATTGATCGGAAATTAATTTGTCGTTAATTCCTAAGGAACCACCGCCTATTTAAAGGATTTTCATCCATCCTCAAACAACAATCGAGCTTTTATCTCATTTTATCAAAGCTTGGGAAAACTGTGCTGATCCGGTTTGGTAGGGTCAAATTATCAAATTTTATCTAAAAAGGGGGAGAGAAATTATCTCTCTCAGAAAGATCAACATAAGAATATGATACAGGAGAGAGAAAAACAATGTCTGAGTCACAAGCTATGTCACACAACCTTTTGTGACAAGATCTGTCACTTGCCCTAAGGGGGAATGAGAGTTATATTCTTCCTCGTGTACAAATTGGACATTCTTTCCCTTTAACCTGTTGGTTTAATGGAGAAAGTAAAAAACACGAGAAGATGTCGAACTGGATGTTGAGACATGGTCTCCAACTGACAGACCAACAATACAATTGAAGTCTGCTCTTCAATTGATGTTTGCTCCAACTGATAGACCAACAATACTACTGAAGATTGCTAAAGAATTTTTTAAATTATAAATATTTAATTGTAAATTGTTGATGCTACTTAGTGCTTGTCATTATATTTATATATTTATGCTTCACATCATAAAGGTCCCCGAGTAATGAGAACCATTGCTGCAAAGTAGGCATCATGAAACTAAAGTTTTACTCGAAGTCAGATTTTGTTTTCCATAATGTGACTTCTAATGACCAAATTGATGCGCGTTTTTGACTTAAACATGATTAAAAAACTTGCAAAGCTTGATTAGAGGGTTGAAACACACGATTTGGCTGAGTTTTGATCATGTGCAAGTCACACATTTCACAGTACATGTATTAACTTGGTTTGCACAGTTTGATCACAATTTCTCTTCACTTTCATCACCATTCACTTCCTTGTAAGTAGAGGACCATTCCTCACTCATTTTCTCAAGCTTTGAGAGCCAGAGAATTGCTGCCAAACTCACTCCAAACTTCACATTTCTATAAATTCGTTTTCACTCTTAAAGCCCTTTCAGTTTAAAATTAACCATTCATTCTTCTTCCTTGAACTTCACTGAAGCTAACAGAGCAAGAATCGTGCCTTGAGGTTCCCAAAATCGTGCCATCCAAGTCATGTTTCAGATCTCTAAAAGTAAACTTAATCAGGTAGGATTCGTGGCTAAATCGTTTCAAATCAAGCACTATTTTACTCTCCTCATCTCACTGGTCCTTGTGATCTTCACCATTTGTATATTTATTGAGAATTGACTTGAATTTCTGGAAACAAGTACTCGTTATTTTTCTGCATTTTCTCAAACCATTCTTTGTACAAGTGAAATAAATTTTTTATGAGGGTACCATTAGAATCGTCTTGAAGAGACGAATCCAATGATACCGTCCGATGAATGTATTTCGCAACAGGAACAAGCATTTGAGGATTGTTGGAGGTTGAAGACGAACTACGTATTTGTCTTCAACCAATGATAGTGTGCCATGTAGATTTTTTGAATTGGATCCAATGATTATGCTTTACCGTGCACGCGTTATAGGAGCCCTTGGATCTGATTACTTTAGTAAGTCAGACTCGATCCAACGCGTGATATCATTTCTTATTTTATTTTTTTAATTTAATTTAACTTGTAATCTGGTGTGAAAACCAAGGAGGTCCATATCAAGCACAACGCGTATGGTCCAATGGATTAGCTTACTAACGCGTTTTGGCTGTCATCTAATGGTCCATATTTTTTTGGCTTTTATTTTATTTTCTGATTTTATATTTTTAATGTTTTAAACTTCATAAAATCATAGAAAATTCATTTTTGACTCAAAAATTATGAAAAAATTCACAAAAATATTTTAAAATATTCTCTTTCTGATTTTTATTTTTTTATAATTTTATTTTCATATTTGGTATTATTTATGATTTTTCTCCTTTACTTGACATTTTTAATTGTTTTAAAATACTTTTGAACATTAAAAAATTTCAGAAAAAATTATGGAAGGATTCAATAGCAATTTAACAAATATTGGAGACCTAATTTTATTTTTAATTTTGATTTTTTTATTTTTGGAAAGTTTAGGTTTGTTTCACCATTTATTTTATTTTAAAAAAATAGTTTCTGTCTTTTAAATTTTCTGGAAATTTTTGTCAACATTTTTAACCTTTGTTTGACTTTAGATAATTTTCTTAGAATTTTATTTTGATGTATGAATACTATTTATGTATTTCGTCAATAAAATCCAATTAAACAATCTAGTTTCAAAATATATTTTATTTGTTATTTTAATTGCTAACCTTCTTTTTTTTACTTTGCTGATCTTGGGCTTATTTGGATGCATAGACTTCGTCAACATCAACGGAACTTGGGTGTTGATAGGCCTCTTGGCCAAATCCACCAAGATAGTTTGTTGATTTTGATGAAGTTAGGCCTAGATAAATTCAACTGATGCATTATTCACTTTGAAGCTTGTTCCATCTACTCCATCTTATTCTTTTTTTTGTCCTAAATCGGAAAAGTGATAAGTTGGTGGGTTGAACTTTAATGTTCAAACAAAAGCCCCAAAGGTTGACTTGAGCTTTGATTTTGGTTCAACACATGTGACGCTTGTCATGTGACCGTTATGATTTTTTAATCAAACTTCTGGCATGTTTTCACTAACCTTGTCCAATTGAAATTCTCAATCATCTTTGATCAAGTGACGATTATTCCAAAACTGATGATATACTTGACAAGTTTCAAGATGGTCGGTCATCTTGCTAACCCTACTAACAACTGACTTTTTGTTGATATACTTGACAAAAAGCAATTGAAACTTGTCGTGTGGTTGTGTTGATTCTATCAAGCTCGCAGTCTTCAAGCGCAAGCTTCAAGATGATCACCTTGCTAATGACTTATTATTAACGATTGACTTTACTTTATGCTTTTATCTTATTCCTTTATTTTCCGCTTTTGTTTTTACGCTCTTTATGACTTTATTATCCCTATGCTCGGAGTTTGACCTTTGGAGTTAGGATTAGGGCCCCTACCTCAGCTCAGAGATGTATGTGATCTTGGTGTTATTCTGTCTTGGTTGGTTATTATCTTTGTATGCAGGTTATTATGTTTATACTCAATCCTGAGTGGATTTCCTCAAAATACAACTGTTATTCTGCCTGTTTTTCTTGAGACATGAATCCATCAGAAGCATTGACTTATCTGGAGGTTGGTTTTTTTGTCTAGTTATTTGTTGCTTGTATGGTAATCCAAAGGATGGGATATGATATTGGATTTTAATGTCAGGTACTAGCTTTCTCACCCGGTTAGATCTTTCTTTACCCTTACCTTTTACTATATGCACATATGTTAGCTTCTTCATCTCCTCCCATATTCTTTAATTTTCAAAATCTTCCCTCTTTTTCAAAGGATTATTTTTTCAAACTCGAACCGCTTTCATAAAAAATATGGACTTAGGTCCATGTATTTTTCAAACTCCTTTTCTTAATAAAATTTCAATTCATTTAATAAAACTTTGACCACTTTTTATAAGACTATAAAATACATAACCACATCCAAACTTTTTGATCCCTTTGTGGCTTTCTTCTTAAAAAACATTTTCTTAAAATCAACCAACACACAATTTTAGTCTTTTTACCCGAACTACATTGGTTTTTGATTTCAATATTGCACATTGTTGGTATGTAGGCCTATAACTCATCGGAAGATCCATCAAATAAAAAATTGTAAAAAACACTTCTTTCCTCACCCCACCATCCATTTTGTACATATACCTTTTTTAGCACACATATACTAATTTTCAAAAAGTTTCCTACGAATTACCGAAGATGCTTTGGGTGCCTAACACCTTCCCTTTGCATAACTAACCCCCGGTCCCAGATCTCTGATATTTTTTTAGGATTTTATTCGCTCTTTTTCCTAGTCCTTTGGATAAAATAAAAGCGCGATGGCGACACTTTTATTATTTTTCGAGATAATTCAATTCAATGGCTTACACTCGTAGTTTTTGCCATATAAGAAAATGGCGACTCTATCAAGAATGTTTGACCTATTGCTGGAGAATCTCTAAGTGGATTGACCCTATTTTTTTTTATTTGTATATATAAGCTATATTTTTGTATATATTGTGTACTTGTTTGTTTGGATTTTTCTGGTTTTCAGAGGTGCTTGGCTGTTGTACCCAAAAATCTCTTCATTTTACAATAAAATAATTAGCTTAAATTTAATCTATAGGTGCATTACATGCATATCAATCATTGATCATACGGTGAAGAGATTCAGAGCATCTCAATTTGCGGAAGAAATTGTGCGTTTCGGCCATTCAGACTATTTTCGAGCTAGAGATTGGTATTTTTTGGTTCATATGCTTGACACATGATTTTCTTGTCAGAAGGTCATCTCGGGTTGGTTCTATAAGCTTCGAGATCCATTTCTTCAAAGAAGAGCTTTGACGGTTAATTCTTAATAAAGTGAATTATGGTTTATTGTGCATTTCGGGCGCTCCGGGATCCATATCTCTCAAATCGTTGGGTATTTTCCGATAATTTTCGACTGAAAAGTCCTTCACCATATTATATACAACTTTCATTCACAGGTCAAAGGCCAATTGTATGAAGAAAGTATCCAAAGCATTCAATCTTTCAAGTGGGATAAATTGAATTTTATGATTGAAACGTGTTCTCAGTACACAAAAATTCATAACTCCTGACCAGAAAATCGAAACTGAGCGGAGCTGGCATCTAAACTTTTGTATCGAAGCCCTCTACGACTTTCATGAACAAGCCAAAAGTTGATTCCCCACCAACAATACCAGAATTTTATTCTTTGGAGTTGATTTTGAGACGAACCAAGCATTTTTCATTTGATGTGCAATGTTCAAAAAAATCATATCTCGCTCGATTTTTATCGAGTGTCAAAAGTTCACAAGTTCCTTTGGCCTCGATTATTATGAACATCCCGAGTTCGAATTTTGATTATAAGATCCTCGTTCGAGGAAATTTCCCTGACTGACGCAATAAAAATGTTGCATGTGTCAGATGCCTGAAACGTGTGTTGAAACTTCAAAAATTCATATCTCATCAACCTTCTATCCGATTTTTCTGCATCCGATTTTCCGTGAAGAGTACAAGTTCAAATTCCGCACGAATTTTGACGTTTTGGGTTGTTGACGAAAATTATTTGAGTAACTTCGATTTAGGCCTAATATTGGATCCAAGGCACTCCAAAGCCCAAAATTAGCACCTATAAATAATATTTGCCTCTGACAAATTGGAGGAGGAGATTCACTTGTCAAATTTTTACCAAAACTCTCACTTTCTCTCAAAACCAAGAACAAAAACAAAGGGAATAAAACTTATTCTCCAAGCTTCCAAGCCAAGCTCCTTCGGCCTGCCACCGTCAAAACCACCCTTCCTCCGGCAACTTTTTCGAAGGTCTCTCTTTCGCCACTCTCCCGATCCGTATCCTCAGGTACGATTGGTTGTTCCTGCCCTTCTTTTCGCCTCCGTCTGACCTGGCTCGATTGAATCTCTTCTCCCTTGCTCGAGCGCCGACCTTCTTCTCCTCCTTTCCAAACCGGTAGTCCACCCTTGTAGGTGACAAGAACTCCCTTGTTCTACTCTCCACCGCTCGGATACCTCTCATCCTTTATCTCAAGAGCTTGGTCCTCCTCTTATTTTCATCAATCAAGATTAATCAAGGCTTATTCCTTCGATTATTCTCTAATTCTCATTAATTCAAGCTTCAATTTCTTGATTATACTTCAATTCTCTAATTTTAAGCTTCAACATGTAAGTGATTCTTCATATAATCACTTATTTTAAGTGATTTTTGAAAAGTGATTATTTTTGAATTTGATTTTAGGAATTAATTGCAATTGTTTTTGTGGAATCTGATTCTTGAATAATTATGTGAAAATTGATTGATTAAGGCCTTAATATGTGAATTTTATTGTTTCAAGGTGAAGAAATTTTTTACATAGAGCATACATGCACTTGCATGAAGCATTTCCGTTGAATTTTGTGCACTTGTATTGATTGTTTGGTTTGTAATTTGCATGTTCATGCATTAGATTACATTTTTTTTGAATAATTGGATCGAATTCACGTGTTTAGGCTTGTTTTTTTGAACTCGAAATGTGTCGAAGTCTAACTTTTATGCACAATTTCATGTCTTGATTGATGCATCCTTGATTGTTTTAATTGATGCATTATAAGATGTCGAATCTTTGATTCTTGATTGCTTAATTCACATTTTGTATCATGTTTAGGTGTGGCATAGGTTGATTACCTCATTGCATTTGCATTGTGAATTGTTTGTTCATGCATCTCATTCATAAGAACACCATAATTCATGAATAAAATGTGCATTAATATGTATAATCATACATTATTTTTAATTTGAACTTGTGATTTGCATATACATTCGTTTTGAATTGATTACCTCGTGTATCGATTTAATATCCAATTCTTTCTCATTTCAAAACCAAAAAGAATGAGAATTGGAAATTAAATCAACACATGAGATTTAACTTTCCATAAGCATTTTATGCATTTTTTATGGTTTCGAAACCGAATTTCAAGTGCAACATGCCTAAAACGCTCTTGCTGCCCCGTTCCTTTAAGGTTCGGAAAACGTCACTTCCACTCGAAATTAATTAAAACCGATCATATTTTTGAATCCATTGACGTATTTTCAAGCAACCATGCGATCTTTAATCGATTCTGAGAAGTTGACTTTTTCGCTTCGATTTCGAATAAGTGCTTTCCCAAGCCAATTTCTAAGTTTTTATTTCATTTCTTATATACTTATACTAGTGTATTATCATGTGAATAATCATCTTTCCGTTTAGTGCTTTCTTTAAAGCACTTTGTTTGTTATTTCTGACACTTTATTTCATGTGCAAGGTAAATTGAGAATTATTCTTGAGATTTGGATGTATAGGATCCATATCTCATTCTTGCACATGTGTGTGCATTATTTTGTCTGCTTTTTTGGTTTTCACCTTTCTTGAAGGTTATCGGATCGATGTGGATGTGTAGGATCCATATCTCGTTCTTGCGCACACGTGTGTGCATTATTTTGTCTGCTTATTTAGTTTACAACTTTCTTGTAGGTTTATTGGATTGATTTGTATGTGTAGGATCCATATCTCGTTCGTGCATACGTGTGTGTGCACTCTTTGTTTGATTTGTTTGGATTGTGATCTCTTGCAGGCTCATTGGATCTACGTCGCATGTGTATTGACACACATTCTTGACCGTGCATATTGATTCACGTCCTTTGTCTGTATTGTCTATATTGCAATCTATTGTAGGTTTATTTGCTTCGTATGTGTATTGACACACATTGAGATTATGTTTTTGGTGCCTCCACGCATTGCTCACCGGATTTCTTTATTGCTTGTCAGCAGTACTCGAAGTTTTCCAGAGTATTTTTTAGCTTGCTTTGGCTTATACGAATTGTAATCCGTTTGGTATTTTCTATACCTTTTTATTGCATTCATTTACCGCTTTTCTAGAGAGCATGAGAAGTAGGTCTTTACCGCTTTCTTTTTCCATGAGGAGTAGGAATAGAGATGCATGATGATGCTTCCGTAGTTGGAACATGTTTAGGAACCCCTCTGATTTATTTAAAGAGCCGTTTAGGGAAATTTTGTGTGCTAATTGTGTGTGGTTTGTTTAAAATCCTCTTCCGTGCAAAGGGAGGTAACTTTCAATAAGTGTTAATCATTTGTCCTTGCATAGGTCATGAATGGTTAGGCTACCTAATATGGAACCACCAAGAAAGTCCCACTTTGATACTGATGATATTGATATATGATGATATGATGGGCACATAGAAAGGGTTCATAATCAACCCCCGAACAGTTCTAGTCTGTGTTAGCTCAGGTCACGCGAATCATGATGCTTCTTTCATCGAGTCAAATAAAAAGTGGCAAGAGTCCCCTATTCTGACTCTCCATGCTTTGTCATGGGGTTCACACTCACATGCTTTGACACCAGCACTCATATGCTCCTCACACTTGGTAATTCATATCATGTTGTGATACCTTTCTCCCATAGGAAACTCCTTGTTGACATGTTTATTTCTATTCGTGACTATGGTTTTCCTCTGAAAGTCGGCTCCTGGTTGACTCAGGTATGCTCGTTACCGTTGAGGATGTGGGACTTCTTTCATTTTCCCTGTGCATGTGTGTATCATTTGCTTTTGCATTGCATTATTTGTATGCTTTTGCCAAAGCACTTGCTTTCCTAATCCCTTTGTATCCCTTAGTTCTTCAACCAAGGTGGATATTCGGATAGCTTCCCTTAGGACCGCTTGGTTAGGACAGTTTTCGAGCCTATACATTAGTATTTTCATCCTTTGCATGTCAACATAGGTAGAGGTTCCCTTCATCCTTAACCTTGGCATCAATCCATGCATGACAAAATTAAGGTATAACCAGTTAGTTTCCCTTCTTGTTTTCTTATTCCTTTTGCATCTTTGCATGTAATAAAACTATAAATTGTTTTCTTTTCTTTTGAAAATCAAAACACTTAATAATGTTTCAAAACTCCTTTTTCAAGGTAAAAGAAACCAACCTCACTTCAAACCTTTTTGTCTTCGAACTGCTTTTTCTTTTAAAACTTTTTCAAAACGGGTGTTCCCTTTTAAGTCCAAACAAGTTGCTAAGTGTGCGAGTGGCTGAGCGTAAGACTTCTTATAGCTGCAACACCAAGCACGAGTTGCAATTAAGAGGACGCGGAATCAAACTTTCCATAAAAACATTGCAACCCACCAAAACATGTGAGCCGAACTACGACTTCAGACTTTCCCATTGCACAAGGGAATATGTAGGCATCTTGTTACGGGGCTCGATCGAGCAAACTTTGTAAATACTTTCTTATTTTCCCCGTGTTTTCTTTATTTCTTTCACATGTATTTCCTTTTATCATATAATACAGATGTAGCAATTAAGAGATAGATTAACACACCCATTAGATAGAAAATAAAAGTGGATACTTTAGAGTACTACAGACGTGTAGGGTGCTAATACCTTCTCCTCGCGTAACCGACTCCCTTACTCGATCTCTCAGTCGTAAGACCGTGATTTCTCCCTTTCAAGTTTTATCGATGTTACCTTTATCCTTAGTTGAGATAAAAAAACGTTCGATGGCGACTTCATTGATATTTTCTATCAAATGAGTTTGTCCAGTTCCTTCAGCTGACGACTTCATTGGGGACGTGGCAGACCTCTTGATGGTCCATCCAGGAGTTGATTATAGCTTTTATTTTCCTTTCTATTGGGTGTTTATTTACTTACTGGCTCTATCGCATCATTCTTTGTATGTTATGTATTGCATTCTATATGTCATATTACCGCTTTCATATATCCTGTATATTGCCTGCTACTATACTAGTTGTTCTCTTGATTGGGTGGGAGTTCCATGAGGTAAAAGGCCCCCTACCCCGGCCATAGACATATAGGATAGATGGATGTTCATATCGAATCCCTCATACCATGGTGTGTGTGAGGAGGCATGAAGTACCAAACTCAGACGAGATTCGATTGACGGTGCTTTTGCCCTACTCCTTGTTTTGTAGATAGCAGAGTGTTCGATAAAGGATCGTCGACTCTGTTTATCGTTAGGGACCCCCATTCTGTTTAGAATTACCCGTGAGGCTGGGTGGGATATCATTACTATAAGTATTGATGCTGGTTCCATGATACGTGGTTCTGAGTTCCGTAATCCTGATATTTTCTGGTTTTCTGGTATTTTCTGTGGAGTTCCAGTTTGACGCTGGACCTTTGATCCTGTTACACTTGACCGAGAATTCTGTTATCAATACAATAGTGGTTTAATATACAAGAGATGTGACCCTAATGCATTGCATTCATGAAATTTTTTATTTTTGCATACTTTAACATACATATTTGTTTATTTCCAGGATTTTCTAGCCTTTGAGTCTAGTTGTCGGGCCATTTTGGATGATGTATACTGAAAAGAATGACAATCATAGACATCATCCAGTGTACCAATTTCTAACGCCTGTTATTGAGAATCTTGTTCTGTTGGCTAATAAGTCTCCGCTTGAGAATGTTAGCGTCTTCACCAAAGATTACAGAAGAATTATGACATGGTTGAAGTCTCCTCTCACCGACTATCAGAAGGATGGCCTCCAGGCTTTATTCCAGTTCTACGACTGTTAATTGAGGTGTTTTGTGTTCCCTGATTACTTGCTGAGGCCAACTTTGGAAGAGTATTCAAACATCTTGGACATTCTTGTGTTACATCAAGTTCCTTTCCATGTTTCTATGAAGAAACCGACTGATGATAAAATCACCAATGCTCCCTGTATAGAGAAATATATGGTGTCAGCAAATGTTACAAGCAAGGGAGCCGTAAGAGGTTTTCATTTGGGTTTCCTGTTGAGAGAAGCCAATGCTAAAGCTGCCAAGAATAATTGGAAAAGTTTCAATGCCATTTTAGCATGTTGCATTTATGGGATGGTTTTATTCCTAAATGAGCCCAAGTTTGTTGATATGAATGTCATAGCCATATTTGTTCAGAAGAATCCTATTCCAACTCTTTTGGGGGATGTCTATCATTCCATACAGTCAAGGAGTTTTAAAGGGAAAGGTGGAGTTGTTCGCTATTGTGTGCCACTATTATACCATTAGTTCTAGGGTTTTCTTCCCTATAATAGTGTTTTTATTGATGATCAGCATACTATGAGGTGGGTCCCAAGGTTGATGGGTCTTACATCCCAAGATGTTGGGTGGTATCGGCGTGACATATCCAAGACTGAAAGTGAGAAAATTGCCATCCGTTGTGGGGATTTCTCCAATGTACCTCTCATGGGCATAAATGGTGGTTTCAATTATAATCCAACTCTTGCTTTAAGGAAGTTAGGATATGCTTTTATGGGGCCTCCCAATGAAGAGTTTGTGCATGAAACTGTATACTATGATATTCCTGATGTTACCGGGTCGATGATTAGGGTTGTTCAAGCATGGAATATTGTTCATCTTGAAGGAGGGAAGTATTTTGGCAAGAAAGATCCTACAGCCTATGCTTCCAACGTTCATTGGATTAAAGAGAGAAATAGCGATCGTCAGTGGCCTTCTATTATGGGAGCTGCGACTTTTTACCCTCAAAAATTAAATGTACCGGATGTTGTCTCGAAAGGGGATTATGAGTTGGTACATGCTCGAAATCTTCTTCAATTCGAGGAGTAAGAAGCATTAATAGTGAAATGTCTCGTTAATACTCAAGAAAAGAACCAATTGGCTCATGAGCTCAAGTATTTCAAAGGTGAAGTGTCTGACAGAACGAGGAAGAGGTCCAGAGTTGAAGATCCTCCTATCCATGCGGAAGAATACCAGAAATTTGTTGCTAGCTGGGAAAGGAAGTATAAACAGAAAAGTCGAGATTTTGAGATCCTTAAAACTTCCAAAGTTGTTATGGAGAAAAAGCACAAGGCTCAAGTTGAAGGGTTAGAGAATCAAGTGCGCAGCCATAAATTGGCGCAAGAAGCCCAGCTCAAAGAGAAAGATGTTCAATTATCTCTTGCTATGGAGGAGATCAATCGACTCAAGATTCAGATTGAATACATGATTCATAGGTACCGATGTCATACATTTAGATGTACACTATGATGACTTATTTTTTCATTGGTTATTTTAAAACGATGAAGTCGCCACCTAATTTTATTTGTTCTAAAAGAATATTAAAATATAGAGAAAACCCACAAATGATGGATAAGGCAATCTACTAGACCAAAATACATGAATTGGGTAGTCGGTTATGCAAGGGGAAGGTATTAGCACCCCTCACATCCATCCTACTCGATGGGACCCGTTTAGTTCGTGCATGTTGTAATACGGTGGGAGAAATAACTTGTTTGTTTCGCTTTTATCGCAAATGTTGCGAATAGCAAGAGTCGCCACCGACTTTTCTTTTATCCAATTAAGGGAAGACAAAAAGAACAGGAAAAGACCTTCGTTAGATTCAGAGTACGGGAGGCAGTTGTGAAAAGGTAAGGTATTAGCACCCTTTCCATCTGTAGTTATCTACGAGCTCTTAATTTCTTAGCTCACTTTATAAATTTCTTTTTGTGTGTTTGAAAATACTTTGTAATGATTCACGCTGGAATGTATACAAAGTGTTTTGAAAAGATTTTGAAAATAGTGTAAGGTGTAAAAAGTATTTTGATAGATTTGAGCAAGCAAAACAGTCTTATTACCTACTCAGAATGGTCGTTTCCATGTTATTTTGCTTTCCTATAGGGTAGCGCTATCCATACCATTAGTTGGTAGGTAACTCTATTTGTTGGATGTAAAGGGACATTCTAAGGGTCATCGTATGGTCATAGAAGGCAACATGTAAGGATATCTTAGCATATTCGTAGGGACGATCATCACATTTCGTAGGCAACAATCGAGGGACGAGATCATGTATTCATAGGCAACAATCGAGGGTTATCGAGGGACTATGATCTTTGATTCAAAGGGACTGTGATGATATTGTTTGTAGGCAACTGTGTTAAGATATCCCCACGTTCGAGGGACATGACCATTGTTTCGAAAGGCAACAAGAGAGGATACCCTAAGGTGGGTGCATGTGTGAAAGGTGTGTTATATTCAGATATTTATCTTGTATTAGAAGTGATCTAGGGTTGATTTTAGTCTTAGCATACACGCCTAATTACTAGCAGTTAAATATGTACAGAAAATAAATTGTGGAAATGTAAAGTGCGGAAAGTAAACCCTAGACTATTATATAGGAGTGCAGAAAGTAAATCCTAATTAAGCTATTATATCCCATGAGCAGATACATAATATTGGAAAAAATGCGAGAAATTAAAGTCCTAACTATTTAAACTTGTGAACAGTTACAATATTAAAAATAATTTCGCGAGAAGGATCGAATTGTAAAGAATAGAAAATAATGTTAGTAAAAAGAAAGTTTTCGAGTAAGGAAAAAGTTTTAGAGTTAGTAAACCTAATTAAATGAGAAAAAAAATTTGGGAAATTTCTCGATTAATTTGATATGGAAAAAGTGATTTAAAAGTTAATTTCGACTAATTAACAATTAAAATAAAAACACGAGTGAACAATAATTTTTTTTGATGAAAAAATTAAATTAGAGTTTTTCTAACCTAATTACGAAAATAGATATTTTTTGTGATTTTTTATTGTGTTAATAAAATGTTTGAAAATAAATTAAATAAAATAAGAAAATATGGTGAAAATAGAAAAATGGGTTAGTTGGCAATATGCAAAAAAAATAGAATGAGGCTGCCAGGGTTCGAACCCAGGCCCTCATGGATACACGCGTGCTGCCTTTGCCATCTGAACCAAGTGTAAAAGTTGTCATTGGAATGAAACAATAGCAATATAGGGGAAAATAATTTTGAAAAATTAATCCAAAATGGAAAACACGCGCAGGGTCTTCGTCTTCGTCTTCCTCGTTAGAACACATGCCTATACCCACAGTTGGATTTTGTCACTAAAACCTATAGTGACGGTTTTGCCCGTCACTAGAAGACCTACAAGTTTCAAAAATTCACAATACACAATATAAATTTATATGGAAGACATGGTTCGATTGTAAATTGTCCCCTGAGTTCACTGGTACCACTCGTATGGTCCAATTTTGGCTAAATTGAAGGATCCCAAATTAGAGCTTTGAAACCCTAACAATGGCATCACGATATTCCTGCATCTAAACTTCAATTAAACAACCCAGATAGCTTCGAAATACTCAGGCAAACACAAATATATGATCAAATCTTATTGAAAATGCATGAATAAACAAAATCGATTTTGAGTTTTGAAGAGCAAACCGTGATACTGGATTTCGGGATTCTGGACGTGTTGATGGCTTATGAGTATCTGGAACGGTTCAGAGGATCACCAGGAAGCTGTTTGAATGCTTGGAATGCCCTGAGTTGATTGAAAACTATGGTTGCTAGTTGCTTGCAAGTCACGGTTTTTTTAAGCTTTTCTAGGGTTCTTGAGGCATGAATTTTCCGTCCTTGTGCATCTGGGATCAATGCATATATATAATGGATGGCATTAGGTCAAGAATTGATGAGAAAATATATCCTCATCAATGTGAAAATATTTGATTGGAATCAATCTTTATTTTGCCTTTTTTGAGCTAATTTCAATCAAATCTCTTGCCAATATCAATAATTTTGAAATTGACAGCTTGTATGGCTTGCTTGGACCTCAAGAATGAGAGAAAATCAATCTTGCACTTAATGTTTTGATTTTATATCTTTTATTTTAATTAAATTGGTTTTAAATGAATAAAAATCCAAAATAAATAAAAATAAAAGATAAAAGACGTGGCCTTGGGCTTGGAGGTTCTAATTCAGATAAGAAACAAGTTTGAACCAAGAAAAGTTAGGCCCATTTAGAAAAAAAATTGATTTTCTCAAGTACTTCTCTTCATGCACCTCCTCAAAAATGCTCAACTTGTACAATTTGTATCTTGCTCAATTTTCAACATTTTTGGGTGTTCTTGGACTTTTTAGAAATGTCAAGATTTACTCTAAACAATCCTTTTGGTTTCATCTTCATTGAAGTTTCCATGTTCATGAACACTTCTTTGCAAAAGGATGACTTTTTGTTGACTTTTAAAAGGACATGTAATGTTTTGATCCATAACTTCCAAATGAAGCATTTTTGGCAAAAGCTTGTGAGACGTGAAGTTATAGAGAATTGAATTCCCTTCAAAATGAGCTTTGGTGGAGAAATTTATGATAAAGTATGCGAAAGTTATGCCTGGTCAAAGTTATGTTGACTTTTGTTTGAAAAACCCTAATTTAGAAACTTTGACTTTTGATCAAATCTTGACTTTCTTTGAGGAATCATGATCAACCCTTGATCAAATGATGAATATTACTTCAAAATATTGACGTTGACCAAAAATTATGAAGTTAGACTGTATGTTGACCATATTTGACTTTTTGTCCAATATAGTTGATTTTCAACCATCTGAGCAATTGGATGAGAAAATTTGACTTGTAAGGATTGAAACTTGATATGGGGATCCCTTGAAGCATATGATGAGGTATGATGACCACTTGCATTATTGGAAATCCATTTTGACTTGAGAGGAGCAGAACCCTAGTTTGGATTGATTGCTTAGGAGAGGGTTTGTCTGGTCAACCCTTGTGAAATCTTTGAGTATGGAGTTGTGAATTGTCTTAAGAAGTAGGAGGGAAAATTTTAGTGTATGACAGTTGCCCCTGTTCAATCTTCTTGTACCAGAAGGGTTATATTTGTATGCTTTCCTTTCATGACCTGAAGGTAGAAGATGATTGAACACTCGAGTACACTTGAAAATTTGCACTCGCTATTGTATGGAATAGGATCGTCATTTGACAATACGCTAGAATGGGCTTATAGATAACATTTGGAGAAGCTGATGCTGGAGAGTGTGTCGTACTCTAGACTCTGTATTTGTCTTTTGCATGAAAGAAAAATCGGAAATGGGCTTAAAGATGCCATCCGGAGAGATGAAGATTTGTAGTCGGAGATGGGCTTAAGGATGCCATCCGGGACGATTGATAATAAGAGAGAGTCAGAATAAACCTTTGTCTTGGCTATTTCTGAGATGAATAGTTGTCAGCATGTTGATAGTTTTCCCGTCTTGTTTCGGGTGTTAATCCATGATTTGTTGCTTGAAAATAATTCGTATGGTCATTCAGATAGTTCTCCCGTCTTGCTTCGGGTATTAATCTTTGACCTTCCGTTTGGACGATAGCTTTTACCTGCTGGGGAAATAAAATCTTGACAGGATATGGTTAGTCCTATGAAGATTATGATGCATGCGAGTGTATGACAATGTTATGAATGATATATGCACACATTATGATTTTTATGAATAGTGTATGAATGTAGATGTTGTGGTATTTCAAAACATATCCATCTTGAAGAAGATAGGAATGTTCTGCTGGAGATCTTTGATCTCTGCTTGGGGATGAAGTTGTTGAAACACCTGACTCGGGAATGAGAGAGATGTGAATTTCTCCGATTCACTATCTGACCAAGTTTCGAGTCGGGATATTGCTGCTGTTGGGGAATCATAATCATTGAGAGATACTCAGTTGAGGATGAATATCTTGTGTATAGGCCTTGCTGGGGGGAGATGTGATATGGAATAACCTGTTACTGCTTGGAGACTGATGTAATTGGTTGACGTGTTACTACTCAAGGACAAATTTAACGTGATGACTTGAGAGTGTAGATAAGTCTGATATGATCACTGCTCGGGGACTTATGTGATGAATATAGAGGATCATCGCCGGACCGACGTGATAATGTTGAAGCGATAGGACCACCGCCGGACCAACGTGATGAATATGATAGGATCACCGTTCGGGACTAATGTGATGAATGTAGAGGATAGGATCACCGCCGGGACCAACGTGATGAACTTGATAGATCACCGCCGGGACCAACGTGATGAAGTTGATAGGATCGCTGCTCGGGGACTAACGTGATGAAGTTGATAGGATCACTGTTTGGGGACTAATGTGATGATGTTGAAATGTTTGAACACTGCTGGAAGGAGATGATAATGTAATACTTCGTTGGAGAAGATTTGCCTTTGTAGAGATGATCTGTGGAGATATTTCTGTGAAATGACTCGTGGATTGTATTGGTGGCTTTAGTCGTCATCTCAATTCTTAGAGCCGATAGTAATTATTGTTTCGTCGCTTCATATGTTTGTGGATAGATGTTTATTGTCGATGCATATAATCATTCAAAGCAATCATTGGACTTTATGAAAACCAAACAATAAAATTGAACCGAAAAGAGGAATTTGCATTAAATTTGAAAAGTGGCCTATAGTCGCGCTTACACAAGAGACAAATATCCTAGCAAGAGGAAATTGTCGAATACTAAAAGCTATGTGGAAACAATCTTGTCGAAGTTTCAACTATGTTATTGCTCATATATTTTCGACTATCTCATCTCCTTGATGTCGAAGGAAGTGATTGAACTAATTTGTGCCATTCGAATCTTGAAGTTGATGAGTGTAGTCTAAGTAGGTGATCCGGATGAGACATAGTCGCACGCTTTAATCCCTAACTTTGCCTAGACCGCTCTTTTCACCACCGATACCCTTTTTTCCCAAGCTGCAGTGTTTTCGACTCCGTGTACATTTTTGTATATATATCCTTAACTTTTGCCCGAACCTTTGGCACGCCAGATGCCCTTATTTTGCCTAGGCTAGTCAACCTAGCGGTCTCGCTTATGCGTAGTATTTTTGACTATGTCTCGCTCACATGGTGTGGGAAGTCTTTTCCATCCATATTGCTTAGTATCATAGCTCCGCCAAAATACTTTTGACTACAAAGGGTCCCTCATAGGTGGCACCATTTGCCTCGGGTCACCTTGTGGAAGAATGATGCGCTGACTACTAGATCACCGACTTGGTAGACTCTTGCTTGACTTTATTATTGAATGCTCTAATCATTCTCTTCGGTATATTTATCCATGGCACTGGTCATGAGCCATTTTTCGCTGATCAAGTTGATCCGTCAAGGCGAGTCTCGACCCATCGCCTTCGCTCAACTCTTCGCCCCGGATTACTCGATTGAGGGTATCTCGAACCTCGATAGGTAGGACCGCTTCCATACCATATACGAGACAGAAGGGGGTTGCCCCTATAGATGTTTGTGTTGTAGTGTGATAGTCATGGAGAGAAAATGGCAACATTTCATGCCAATCCTTGTAAGTTACTATCATCTTCTGTATGGTCTTCTTGAGATTCTTGTAATCGGCTTCCACTGCGTCGTTCATTTTTGGTCAATATGGAGAAGAGTTGTGATGCTTAATCTTGAACTGCATGCAGAGTTCGGTGATCATTTTGTTATTGAGATTGGTACCATTGTCCATGATAATCCTTTCGAGGATGCCATATCAATAGATGAGATTACGCTTGATGAATCGAGCCACAACATTCTTGGTAACAGATGCGAACGAGGCTGCTTCTACCAATTTGGTAAAGTAATCAATAGCAACAAGGATGAAATGATGTCCATTGGAAGCGGTGGGTTTGATCTCTCCAATCATGTCAATGCCCCACATTGCGAAAGGCCACGGAGCGGTCAGAACATTCAATGGGACTGGAGGTATGTGCACTTTGTCTGCGTATATCTAGCATTTGTGACAAGATGGAGCATAGCAGTAACAATTAGCTTCCATGGTGAACCAATAGTAACCTGCTCTTAGAATCTTCTTAGCCATTATATGCCCACTGGTGTGGGTACCAAATGCGCCTTCATGTAACTCTTCCATGATTTGTTCCGCTGTTTTTTGATCTACACAGCGGAGTAAGCACAAGTCGTGATTGCGCTTGTATAAGATGTCATTGCTAAGAAAGAGTTTGGAGGCGAATCTTCTTAAGAACTTCTTATCATTGATGATTCTCTGGATATTCTTGATCCCCAGATACCTCTTCACTTTGTAGAACCAAGGTTTCTCTTCTGTTCCTTCGGTATCAAGTTCACAACAGTATGTTGGTTTGTCTAGTCTTTCAATAGTAATTTGGGGAGCTTTGTTGTCCCATCTGACCTTGAACATAGATGACATATTAGCCAATGCGTCTGCCAACTGATTCTCTTCTCGTGGGATGTGATCAAAAGTGATTTCTTCAAGTGGATCGATTCAACACATGCTCGATATGGAATGAGATTCGGATGCTTCGTATCCCAATCGCCTTTAATCTGACTGATAACCAAAGTTGAGTCTCCATACACTTGCAAGAATTTGATTCTTAAGTCAATAGCATCTTTGATACCCATGATGCATGCTTTGTATTTGTTCATGTTGTTGGTGCAGTCGAAACATAGTCTGGCGGTGAAAGGCGCAAGGCCCTCCCGACGATATATAATGATGGCGCCAATACCATTGACAAGTGCATTTGAGGCTCCATCAAAGACCATGGTCCATCGATCCCGGTTCAGTCCTTCGTCTGGTCAAAGTTTTTGTAATCAAGAATTCAACATAATATCCTCATCCGAAACTCAAATGCATAGATCGATAGTCATCTATGGATTGATGAGTTAAATGATCGGCTACTACACTTCCTTTGATCGCCTTTTGAGTAGTATACTAGATGTCGTATTCGGTCAAGATCATTTTCCATCTTGCTATTCTTTCGGAGAGAGTGTTTCTAATATGTATTTGATCGGATCCATATTAGAGATCAACAAGGTAGTGTGAGTCAACATATACCGCCTTAGTCGACAAGCAACCCAAGGTAAAGTGCTGCAAGTTTTCTCAAGTGAGTATCTTGTTTCCTACCGGTAAACTTTTTCTAAGGTAGTATATTGCATACTCTTTTCGACTGCACTGGCCATGTTGCCCCAATACAAACCCCATTGAGTTCTCTAATACTATTAAGTACATGATAAGAGGTCTTTCTTTGACCGTGGTATCGTGGATAGTAGGATTTTGTAGGTACTCCTTTATTTTGTCAAAAGTTGTCTGAAATCGCCTCTTTCTTCGTAAACTTGAAGATTGGCTCACAAGTAGCGCTAGATGTGCAATGAATCGCAATGTAGTTTAGTCGTCCCAAGAAACCTCGACTTCCTTCTCACGGGAGCGGCATTTCTTGAATAGCTTTAACTGGTGGTCAACTTCAATACCTTTGCCATCGACAACGATCCCGTGAGTTTACCGATCCGACTCTAAAGGTGCACTTGTTAGGATTAAGTCTTAATATGTATTTCTTCATCCTATCAAATAGCTTTCACAAATGATTGAGATATTCTTCTTCGCCAGGATCGAGCTATCATGTCGCCGACGAGACCTCTATCTCGTGATGAATCATGTCATGGAATAAAGCTACCATGGCACGCTGATATGTGGCGCCAACGCTCTTCAGTCCGAACGGAATGACTCTGTAACAAAATGTGCCCCACTGTGTAACGAACGTAGTCTTTTCCATGTCTTCAGGAGCCATTTTGATCTGATTGTAACCAGAGAAACCATCCATGAAGGAGAAAACCTTATGTTGAGCGGTGTTATCAACCAGACATCAATATGTGGAAGTGGAAATCATCTTCGACTTTCTATTCGTATCTCTCGTAGTTCACACACACGTACTTTGCCATCCTTCTTAGGTACGGGCACCATGTTCGCAACCCACTGTGGATAAGAAGTAACGGCTAGGAAACCGACATTGAACTGTTTATAACTTCGGCTTTGATTTTCTCGACATCTCGTGACGATATGACGAACCTTCTTCTTCATAGGAGAAAACCTTATTTCGTTGGTATCGGTGTACCACAATGTCAATGTTCTAAACTCGCATGTCTTCGAGGACCAAGCAAAATCTCGATATAGTCTCAAGATTCGACCAATCTCTTTGACATTGCTCTCAAGACGTGCTCCTATCTTGATTTCCTTTTGTCTTCGTCAGATTTCAGATTCACAACATCGATTGGCTCCTCGTGGTTGTATAACTTGTTCTTCCTGTAGTAGCCCGCAAGTTCTCTTGGCACCTCACAATTTTCCTCACATTCGTCTTCGGCTTGGTTGATCGAATTATCGAAGTCATATTTATCAATAGTAGAGTTGTTATTGACGAGATTCGGAGTGAATCTGCAGTGTATCATGTGGGTGTGTGTAAGAACACATAGCTTTTTAAAAGGGTGATAAAGTGAAAAGAAATAAAAGAGCACAATATTTGAATGCAAAAGTCCAATGATTTATTGAATGAAAATATGCAAATGACAAATAACAACCCTCACAAACGAGTCGTGGTGCCCCGGGCAATGCACTAGGCTTAAAGTTTATTGTTCGAAAGCATAAAAAAGCGAAAAGCATAATAGAAAAAGCAATTACTCTTATGTAAAGGATATTGGTATAACATCTTCACTCTTCTAATTGTTGAGTCTGTCGTCTGGAGTTGGGAAGATCCAATTGTTGATGTCGAAGTCACCGTCATCGTCTTCTATAGCATGGACTCCGTTTTTGTTGATGTGGAAAGGAAGTTTGTCGGCACGTTCGCGGCGTATCATCTTCTGACCTTTGATAGTGAAGCCTAAACCAGTATTGTCAAATTTGAATGGGAAATCGTGAGTGACCCAAATAGTACAACCTCCTTCTTCAACCACATTTGGCGCCTTCGGAGGCCATCTTCGTGGAACTATACTAACTTTAGGAGTGACAGGAGAGTCCACAAGCATGACTCGTGGAATTGCTTCGAAAGCTGGAAAAGGGGTTTTTGATGAATTCACCTTCCATTTCAATGTATCAGAATGACTGCAGACGGCTTACTATATATTCTTCTTCACCGTGTACTGTAACAATCTTCCCCTTCATTGGGTACTTCACCGATGTAAGGTGAGGGTGATGCACCCATGTATCCAAGGGCATCCGAGTAGGCAAGAATAAGCTGGATGAATGTCCATGACAAAGAAAGTAGAGTCAAAAGTCTAGGAACCGGCTTTAACTGGTAGGTTGAGCTCCCAAAGTACTATACTTTTCGAACCATTAAAAGCTCTTACGATTATATCATTGGGCTTCATGACCACTTCTTCAGCATTAAGTCAGTCGAGAGCGCTCTTTGGCAGAATATTCGGAGTAGAACCAGTATCCAGCAATACGTGAGACAATGTAGTGTCGTTGCATTCAATGGAGATGTGCAAGGCTTTGTTGTGCTTCCTTTCGGCAGGAGTTAAATCAGCATCAGAGAAACCTAAACCATTGTTGAAGGTCATGCTAGCAATACAACCATTGAATTGATTAGCATTAGTGTCTTGCGGTATGTGAGCATTCTTCAAAAACTTTACTAAGGCTTTAGCATGAGCCTCAGAGCACAATAGCAGAGCTAGCATGGATATCTTGGACGGAGTTTATCCCAACTGTTCCACAACATTGTAGTCGCTCTTCTTGATGATCTTCCGAATTTCCTCTATTTCTTGCTTGGAGGTATCCTCGGCAATTTCCTTTGGTACTCGTTCGAGGGATGAGTTACTAGTTCTTTCCTCTCGCCGGAACTAGTTCGATAGCCTAATGCGAATTGGCGAGTAGTGTCTTTTGAGGAGATATCTCTAGAGAAAATACTCTTCCGGTTCTGGTTACCTTGCTAGATCCGGTGATGTTATCGATGTCAGGATTGGTAGCTTTAATTGCAATGTCTTCAATGGTCAAAGGTTCTTGCTTGACGCCATGATAGTAAACTTCAGCTCCATAATTCCAAGGTATAGCTCTATCAGAGGAATATGGAATTGATCTGGACGAGGTAATAATGAGAGGTGCCACTCTAGGAGCAGCATCGACAGAGGTGATCCTTATTGTGTTCACATCAGCATACTCTTCTGGGTAATCGTCTCCCCATCCGGTTGCCTTGATTACGAGTGAGGAATATCTTGATGGCATTCACATATATGAACTGATATGGATTAGGAAATATCACCAAGCCATAGATTAGCAAGGCCAAAATGTCTTCGAATGCATGGAAACTCATAGCCTTTAGGAATTCTCGAGCTTTATCGTAAACCTAGCAAGCAAACCCTTAACTCCACTTGTTTCCCAATTAGCTTCAATGTCTGATCGCTTTAGATGTAACGCTGATGCGATGTCTTCATATTTCAGAGCTTTTTCTGAACTGGTGAATGGTATCTGATCAAGGATAGGTATCCCAAGTAGCTTAGAGAACTCTTCCAATGTATGCACCAAATGATAATCTGGGAATGTAAATCAGTGATGTTTCAGATCAAAGAACTGGAATACGACGTGCATCATATCTTCTTCAAAACCGGAGATAACCAAATCAGGTAGATAACCATGCCTTTTGATAAACTGAGCATGATCGGGAACTTCTGAAACTAATTCTTTGAGTTGAGAAGGTATACCCATGAAGTTGATTCGGATAGTCTTCCTGGAAGCCATAACTCCTACAAAACAGAGCAAAGATAAATCCCTAGGTCCCTAAAATAGTTAGAAATGATATGATTTTATGATGTTATGATGTCATGATGTCATGTTAAAAATAAGTAGAAGGCACAAGCAATTCACACCATAGACTTAGGTTTAAGGCTTGCATGAGATATAGGTGTCTACCCTACCAGAGTTTAAGTGGGTTCAACATGTCTTATAATAGTAACCGGGTTCTAGGAATCTCATATCATTGATCTTTCTCGTAGGATTTATTTCAATACGACTACCAAGTGATAGACCGAAACATCCCGAAAGTCGAATCTTAATGAGCGTAGCATCGAGTATCAACCAACCTCAGTATGCATCGAAGCCGGCCATTTCACTACCTTCTATTGACCAAGATGGGTCAATTAGGGTTCTAAAAGTTGAGTTAGTGCTTATGTCATCCCGTAGACACCAAATACTTTCCTCAACTGAACATGAGGAGCATCGGGACATCCAAAGTTTCGCACTAATGTAGCCATCATTTTTACCGTTTCGGTATACGCCTAACAGTCGCGAGGATTTATTGCTACTTACCTAAGGAAACCTAGATTCGAGTGTAGGATCCCCACAAGTATAATACCCAAGAAACCCTTAAGATAAAGCAACAAGTCAAGCAAAAAGTAGTAAAGTGATCTAAAAACCCTAAGGTAGCCTCTCTTTAGGGTGTCATCCCCAATAGAGTCGCCAGTTCTATAATACGGTGGGAGAACTGACTTGTTTGTTTTGCGTTTTATCGCAAATATTGCGGATAGCAAGAGTCTCCACCGACTTTTCTTTTATCCAATTAAGGGAAGGCGAAAAGAACAAGAAAATACCTTCGTTAGATTCTGAGTACGGGAGGCAGTTATGAAAAGGGAAGGTATTAACATCCTTTCCATCCGTAGTTATCTACGAGCTCTTAATTGCTTAGCTCACTTTATAAATTTCTTTTTGTGTGTGTGTTTGAAAAAAAAGTTTTTGAAAAGGCATTTCACTTTGACTTTGTAATGATTCTCGTTGGAATGTATACGAAGTGTTTTGAAATGTGTTGCTTTGGAAAATACTTTGTAATGATTCACGCTAGAATGTATACAAAGTGTTTTTAAAAGATTTTGAAAATTGTGTAAGGTGTAAAAAGTATTTTGATATTTGAGCAATCAAAAGAGTCTTATTACCTACTTAGAATGTTCGTTTCCATGTTATTTTGCTTTACTTTAGGGTAGCGCTATCCATACCATTAGTTGGTAGGTAACTCTCCGTTGGATGTAGGGACATTCGAAGGGTCATTGTACGGTCATAGAAGGCAACATGTAAGGATATCTTAGCATATTCGTAGGGACGATCATCCCTTTTTGTTGGCAACAATCGAGGGACGAGATCATGTATTCATAGGCAACAATCGAGGGTCATCGAGGACTATGATCTTTGATTCAAGGACGTGATGATATTGTTTGTAGGTAATCGTATAAGATATCCCCACGTTCGAGGGACATGACCATTGTTTCGAAAGGCAACAAGAGAGGATACCCTAAGGTGGGTGCATATGTGAAAGGTGTGTTGTATTCAAATATTTATCTTGTATTAGAAGTGATCTAGGGTTGATTTTAGTCTTAGCATACATGCCTAATTACTAGCAGTTAAATATGTACAGAAAATAAATTGAGGAAATGTAAAGTGCGGAAAGTAAACCCTAGACTATTACATGGCTTTAGGGCAGATACATAATATAGGAGTGCAGAAAGTAAATCCTAATTAAGCTATTACATCCCATGAGCAGATACATAATATTGGAAAAAATACGAGAAATTAAAGTCCTAACTATTACAACCTGTGAACAGTTACAATACTAAAAATAATTTCGTGAGAAGGATCGAATTGTAAATAATAGAAAATAGTGTTAGTAAAAAGAAAGTTTTAGGGTTAGTAAACCTAATTAAATGAGAAAATATTTTTTTGGGAATTTTCTGGATTAATTTGATAAGGAAAAAGTGATTTAAAAGTTAATTTTCGATTAATTAACAATTAAATTAAAAACACGAGTGAAAAATAATATTTTTGAATGAAAAAATTAAATTAGAGTTTTTCTAACCTAATTATGAAAATAAATATTTTTTGTGATTTTTTATTGTGTTAAAAATATATTTGAAAATAAATTAAATAAAATAAGAAAATATGGTGAAAAATAGAAAAATGGGTTAGTTGGCAATATGCAAAGAAATAGAATGAGGCTGCCAGGGTTCGAACCTAGGCCCTCACGGATACACGCGCTGACTTTGCCATCTGAACCAAGTGTACAAGCTATCATTGGAATGAAACAATAGCAATATAGGGGAAAATAATTTTGAAAAATTAATTCAAAATGGAAAACGCGCGCAGGGTCTTTGTCTTCCTCGTTATAACACATGCCTATACCCACGGTTGGTTTTCGTCACTAAAACCTATAGTGATGGTTTTGCCCGTCACTAGAAGACCTGCAAGTTTCAAAAATTCACAATAAATATAAATTTATATGGAAGGCATGGTTCGATTGCAAACTGTCCCTTGAGTTTACTGGTACCACTCGTATGGTCCAATTTTGGCTAAATCGAAGGATCCCAAATTAGAGCTTTAAAATCCTAACAATTGCATCACGGTATTCTTGTATCTAAACTTCAATTAAAAAACCCATATAGCTTCGAAATAGTCAGGAAAACACAAATATATGATCAAATCTTATTGAAAATGCATGAATAAATGAAATCAATTTTGTGTTTTGAAGAGTAAACCGTTATACTGGATTTTGGGATTCTGGACGTGTTGATGGCTTATGAGTATCTGGAACGGTTCAGAGGATCACCAGGAAGCTGTTTGAATGCTTGGAACGGCTTGAATTGATCCAAAACTATGGCTGCTAGTTGCTTGCAAGTCATGGTTTTTTGAAGCTTTTCTAGGGTTCTTGAGGCATGAATTTTCCGTCCTTGTGCATCTGGGATCAATGCATATATATAATGGATGGCATTAGGTAAAGAATTGATGAGAAAATATATCCTCATCAATGTGAAAGTATTTGATTGGAATCAATCTTTATTTTTCCTTTTTTGAGCCAATTTCAATCAAATCTCTTGCCAATCTCAATAATTTCGAAATGGTCAGCTTGTATGGCTTGCTTGGACTTCAAGAATGAGAGAAAATCAACCTTGCACTTAATGTTTTGATTTTATATCTTTTATTTTAATTAAATTGGTTTTAAATGAATAAAAATCCAAAATAAATAAAAATAAAAGATAAAAGGTGTGGCCTTTGGCTTGGAGGTTCTAATTCAGATAAGAAACAAGTTTGAACCAAGAAAAGTTAGGCCCATTTAGAGAAAAAAAATTGATTTTCTTAAGTATTTCTCTTCATGCACCTCCTCAAAAATGCTCAACCTTCAACATTTTTGGATGTTCTTGGACTTTTTAGAAATATCAATATGTCCTATAAACACTCCTTTTGGTTTCATCTTCATTGAAGTTTCCATGTTCATGAACATTTCTTTGCAAAAAGATGACTTTTGTTGACTTTTAAAAGGACCTGTAATATTGTGATCCATAACTTCCAAATGAAGCTTTTTGGCCAAAGCCAGAGACATGAAGTTGTAGAGAATTGAATTCCCTTCAAAATGAGCTTTGGTGGAGAAATTCCTGATAAAGTATGTGAAAGTTATGCCTGGTCAAAGTTCTGTTGACTTTTGTTTGAAAAACCCTAATTTTGAAACTTTGACTTTTGATCAAATCTTGACTTTCCTTGAGGAATCATGATCAACCCTTGATCAAATGATGAATATTACTTCAAAATATTGATGTTGACCAAAAATTATGAAGGTTGACTATATGTTGACCACAGTTGACTTTTTGTCCAATACAACTGATTTTCAACCATATGAGCAATTGGATGAGCAAATTTGACTTATAAGACTTGAAACTTGATATGGTGATCCCTTGAAGCATATGATGAGTTATGATTACCACTTGAAGAATTGGAAATCTATTTTGACTTGAGAGGAGCAAACCCTAGTTTGGATTGATTGCTTAGGAGAAGGTTTGTCTGGTCAACCCTTGTGAAATCTTTGAGCATGGAGTTGTGAATTGTCTTGAGAAGTAGGAGGGAAAATTTTGGGGTATGACACATGTTTAAGTGTGTTTATTTCAATTTTGTTTTAGAGGAATAAGAAATGGGTTTGTTTATTATTTTGAGTTTTCCGCGGTTTCAAAACCTTGTGCCTACGTATTCCCTCGTGCAATGGGAAAGTCAAAACTCCGTAGTTCTTCTCGAAAATATTTAAAGTTGGTTGTGTTGATTTTATAAGAAAAATCATGCATTGGAAATTTTAAATACTTGAACTTTTGACTTGTTTAGTTTGTTTGAAAAGCTAAATCCTCGTTCATATTTGAAATGGCTATTACACACTCTTTGTAAGAAAAGAGTTGGATGGCCGCATATGAGCGAAAAAAGTTGAATGAGTTGAATTAATTTTTAGTGAATGAAATGTACCGAACAATAGGACCAACATCTTACGATTCAAATACTAGAAACCAGAAGAGCTAATGCTCAACGAGTCATCTATCATCCCAAAAAGGTTTTCTTGTTAAAAAAATGAGGTGAAACAAAGATCACATTGTTAGGAGTCTTTAAACAATTGGTCTAGTGTCCAACGATTTAAAGATTCAGAGTTCATTTGGCACAAGTTTTTAAAAAATTGTCCTAGCGTCCAACGATTTAAAGACTTCTAATTTATTATGAAAATGTTTTTGGAAAGTTACTCGACATTGGATCGAGGTTTGTAACTTTAATTATGAAAGTGTTTTGAGGTTTGGTATAGGGATCAAGAGAAGTTGAACCGGGTCATGATTAATCAAGTGTATGGACTTAATTAATCTCGTGAGGATAGGTGATCCTATCCCCAAATATGAAACCCTTGTGCATGGATAATTGGTATGTGGATCAAAGGTTTATTCGAGTTATGGTTAATCAAAGCAAACTAGGGATTCGATTAACCTTGTGAGAATGGCCATGCTCATTCCCAACTATGAGACCCTTTTTTACATATGAGCCAAAAAAAGAAATGGATTTGTTTATGTCGAGTGTGTGGAGTGTACAATTGTGAATAATTCATACAAGCATGTAAGAGGAGAGTAAATAATTAACACACAATACACATCTAAATACTTAAATAATTATTAGAATAGATCTTTTTTATTTGATAAAAATAAACTAATAATTTAATCGAAAATTATCAAATAAAAATTATCCTAATACTAATAATTATTTAATATAAAACAAACTTCATTGGCAAATTTCTTTCCTTGACGAAACGACCTCCGATATGAACAGATAAACTGCAGGACATATTGATATGATCCTAGAGCTTATGGAACCAAACCAAAATAGCTTCCTGACCAGAAAATCTTGCAAATAGCCGTACGAACCGAGAAACATCTATTCTTGGCTCAAAATGATCTGAGATAGCCGAAACGCATTGTTTCTTTCGTACATGGAATATTTTGAACCCGATAACCCCATGATCAATGCTATGCATGCGTCTACCTGTATGTTTTATGAAAGCGAATTATAAGCCAGAAATACAGAAAAAAAGAGGGTAAATTTTGGGGTACAACACTTTGCTGTTGTCATGCTTTTGAGTTTACTGCAGTAAATTATCTTGAACTTCCATTATGAACCAAAACTTTTGCCTTTGTGATTTTCCATGAGGTTATGGGCCAATGATTTATGAAAATTTAATTGGAAAGAGGCCTATTGTTGATTGTTTGCAAGCTTGTACAACTATGATGACATTTCTGAGTTTTTCCTTTTTAACCTCTTTTGTGAACCAACATTGTTGTGATTTGCAATGAGGTTATTTTAAGCTAATGATTGATGAGATTGATTTGGAATGAGGCTTTGTATTACCTGAATATGATTAAAACAAACCCTTAATTGCCTGATTATTGCCATAGTCCCTAATGATGAGTTTGTAAAACTTTGTTTGAAAAATCTTTGTTCTTGTTTTGCTTTGATTTCTAACCATTTCTTTTTTCCTTTTGTTTCATGTGTGAAATGATGGCGAGGTTGACACCTTGAAGAATAAAGTTGACCGAAGCTAACAACACAAGGCTTAAAGACTTGGCATGGAATGAACTTGAATTGCATGAGGATTCTTGAAGATATTTTGGCGAGGCGTTAGGAATTAGAGACCATACCATTTGTAATGTTATTGAATCATGCTTGAAGCTTGAATACCAATTGTATTTTCTTTTGGTTTAGAACAATGGTGAGAACTTTGTAATCTTGAATCTTGTTCTTGTAATGAATTTGAAACCCATGTTAAGTCACCTTTTGTAACATTATGAAATCTTCAAAACATGTATAAAACTCTTGAGATATTCTTTTGCATTGAATTGGTGTTGAAGTTGTCATGAACAATTGAATCACTTGTAGCTTGAATGTTTTGGCTTAAGACCTTATATTTTTTGAATTTGATGATGATGTTTGGATGATATTGAGATTCAACTTGTATCAAGCGAAAAAGGTAGCCTAAAGTTTGAATGAAATTCGAATTATTAGAACTTCTAAGACAAGGTGAAATTATTTTGAGAAAAAAACAATGTACAGAAGTACAACTTGTTGTATCTGGATCAAATCCAATCCTTACATGTCCAAACTTTGCCCACGAATGTCTTAAACACCCCATTAAAATTAAATCAACTCTCACACCCTTTCAAACCATTGATGTCTTACTTATGGGGAAAAGACGAAGATAATGAAGTAAATGGAAACTTGAATGCATTTGTTTGCAATTTGAATCACAAATGATCTCTTGAATGATGAATGTGTCTAAAAAGAACGGCCAAAGAACTCTTAGATCTTCTCCTTTTAAATTGATGGAAAATTCAAAAGCATCACCTCCCACAAAAGAGTATTCTCAATGCTCTAAATCATCAATCACAAATAACTGGATAAGTGCCTTTGAATCTAGATACAAACCCTGATACTTATATAATAGTCCAAAACAACCAAATCTGAATGAACAATTCAAATTGAAATGGTAGGGTAAATTTTGGGGTGCGACATATACCTTATTTGTCTTGTGGAGAATCACCATCATGCTTGTTGATGGGATTGCTCATTTTATTATATGAATTTCAAAACAAATGCTTAAACTATTTGTACAACTCTTTGTCTTGATTTAATGACGATCAGTGATTTCGGTATCCATTATCTTATCTGTTGGTTATCCCAAAACATGAATCAAAATGTTAGAGTCCTGGAAATATTTAAATATGTCATTGCATGCATAACATCTATTCATGCATGCACATGTATACATAAGCATAACATGTGGTCCTTGCCGATTTTCTTATTTCTTCATCTGATATTTTTCAGAGATTTATTCTTCAACATCTCACTGATACAACAACCGAGGGAATTCAAAGAGACAAATGGAATAGATACAGACGGATATGGCAGATATGAACACCAGGATGGACACTAGGGTCAGTCATTTGATGGAGATCATTCAGAACATTGCAACTCAACAAGCTGATTTGAGGGATCTAGTTTATAGAAATGCTGTTGAAACCAACAAAAGGGCCCAAACTGTGGTCAACCCTCCGATCAACAACGGTCCTATCAATGGCCCTAGCAACGGCCCAATCGACAATCAGATAGAGAATGAAGTTGTCAATCAGATTAATGGGTGGTGAACCATCATGCGCATGTTGGAAACGGCAATGGAGTTGTGCCTCCACCCTATCATGTCACTTGTTTCGCTCTGACAGAAAGTGACATGAAACATATTGCTCACACTTAAAAACAAACAATTTGAATTATGCATGGTAAAAGATACAGATCTAAACGCTATTCAGAAATGTACAATTGAAGAGGAAATTTAATGATATAAACAAAAACAAAAAAAAAAGACCAACAACGAAACCATATAATAGAGACTTGTACAGTACCACCTTAACGTAGCAGAGACAAGTGTGCAATCAACCTTAAAGAGAGGTCTACAAATTTGAAGTCATAGGTAGTTTTTCAAATTCATTAATGAGAGTTAATTAATTCTTCTACATATTTATATACATATTAAAATATAGTATTAAAGAGTATTTTTTTATACTTAGTTTGAATAGAAATACACAATAGAAAAAGTATTACAATGATTTGATGTTATTGATAAAGTGATATATACTAAATCCTTCAAAATTAGAGGCCAACACATTTAAGTTCGGGGCCTATTTGATAATGATATTTAATGGTTATAATGTGAGAGATAGATAATTTTTATGCAAATTTAAATTAATTTTTTAAAATAAAAATGAAAAGTAGCATTGAATTTATAGCATAGTACTAGTGTTTAACATGTATCTAGAGTGTGTGATAAAAAAACACAATATAACCCAGAGATTCTGTTCATGAGAAGAAGATTGAAACAAATATGCATCGATTGGAATGTTTCACAAAAATAGGTGTGGTGTACATATAGAGACCGATGAATTTAGATTTCTGGATTGATGTAAAAATTGAAATTATTAGTTAAATTGAAATACTGTTTGAAATCCATATTTAGTTTTAATATACCTAACTGAATGACAAACTTCATTTTCCTTGCATTATTTGAATTCCAAACTTCTTTTCAATTTACTTCAATGTAATTAATTTCTAGGTGACAAAGTATTTTTTCAACTTCTATAAATAGTGCTTCCTCCCTTGCTACATTCTTCACCTCCCTTACAATTACAAACAATAATATCATGAAAAACCTTTCTTTCCTTGTTCTTGCTTCCATTTTACCACTCATTCTCTCCCAACAACCACGGATGACATGCCTCCACCCTCCACCATGTGTTTTAAGAACTGTCATTGCCGCACTCCACCTAACTATGATGGTGGTGCCATGTCTGCAGTGGTTGTTGGGGGAGAGAATGAGGATTGAAATTGCAGCAAGAATAAAGAAAAAAAAGAGGTTTGTTCGTGGTGATGTCATGTATAATGCAAAAATAATATTTGAATAAAATTCGTCGGCGCTTGTTTGTCTTTTTTCTTCTTTAACTTTATTTTTTACTATAATGCAATGCATGAATTGAAGAAGACAATATAAAAAATAGCTTTAATCCAAAATATTTTTATAGTAAAATACTGAGAATTTCTGTTAGAAAATTCACTTAATAATTGCCCTATATTTTAAATTAGCAACAAATCTTGTCTCCCACTTGCAAATACCTCAAGAGCCATTCAAGTTAAAAAAAAAATGAGAAAACGATAAACTCAAGTACCCTGTTGGAAAGTGGATATTTACTTCACGTTTGCACTAGAGAACTTTATTTAATAATATTTAGGACTGCTACAGTATTCCATAATTTTAAAGATTAGATTAATATTCTTAAGAAAATTATTACCTTCTTTTCTTTCTTTCATTCATATTTTTTATTGTCATTGTTCATCGATAACGATCTTGTTCATTAAAATTGAGAGAAATTCATCATAATTTTTTAGAGATGAATCCAATTGTAACTACTTCAAGTGAAATTAAAATTGAAGAGATGTTTTTTAATTGAAGAGTTAATAAAAATAGGGTATAGAAGCAAAGCATGTTTTGGAATGTTTGACAAAATAGGTATGGTGTACATATGAATTATTGAAATTATATGTTAAATTTAAATAATGTTTGAAATCCAAATAATACCTAATTGTCTATGTGTGGAGTCCAAATGATACCTAATTGTCTATAAAAATTAGTGATGTTCAAAAATATGATTAATTGAATTGTATATTTAAATTGAATTGCATTATACCATAAAAATTTCAACCACTTAAATGGTTAATGAACTTAACCATTTATTTTAATCAATTTTTAAACTAATTCAAAATCAATTTCCTATTATAAATTAGTTTGGTTATAGTATTTAATAAAAAGAATAAAAAATCAATTGAGAATAAAAAGTGAAATTACTTTTTAAATAATTT
Organism: Vicia sativa; assembly: GCA_021764765.1. Classification (NCBI taxonomy): domain Eukaryota; kingdom Viridiplantae; phylum Streptophyta; class Magnoliopsida; order Fabales; family Fabaceae; genus Vicia; species Vicia sativa. The sequence continues at coordinate 107,075,011 of CM038794.1, forward strand.
TTCATAAATTAAAAGTTTACGAAAATCAAAATAACAAATGAAATTATGTTTTTTTAAATACTTTTTAGAATTTTATTTTTCCTGAAATACGGAGTTGATGAAAAAAAATTTTAAAAAAAATTGCTGAGAAAAAAATAACTGAAAAATATTTTTTTTAAAATTTTTTTATTTTCAAAAAACATAATTTGCAAAAATATGATTAACTGAATTGCATTACACCTTAAAAAATAACCACTTACGTAATTCATAACCATTTATTTTAAACAATTCAAATTCAGCTTTAAACTAATTCAAAACCAGTTCCCTTTTATAAATTGATTCGGTTATAGAATTTAGTAAAAAGAATAAAAAATCAATAGAGAATAAAAAATGAAAAAAAAAATTAATAGAAGTCTACGAAAAATAAAAATAACAAGTGAAATTTTGTTTTTAAAAAAATTCTTTTTAGAATCTTTTGTCCAGAAATATAAAGTTGACGAAAATTCAAAAAAAAAAGTTCAAAAATATTTTTTCCTGAAAAGAAAACTGAAAACTATTTTTTTTGAAAATCTTTATTTCCAGAAAATTAAAAAAAAAAACAGAGAATTTTATGTTTCAATTTTTTTTCTAGAAAAAAACTAGACGTTTTTTTATGAAATTTTAAAATAACTGAATAAAAATGTTAAAAAATAATTTTCTTAAAAATTAAATTTTTAAAAAATAAATTTTTTGTTGAAACAGTTTTGAAAATAAAAACAAATGTTGAAAAAAAAAAACAATTTCTTTTCTGAAATTTTTTTTCCAAAAAATATAATTTTTTGTATAAAAAAAATTCAGAAAATTAAAAAGTATTATTTTTTTCATAAAAAAATTGTTTTTCATATATATTTTCTTATAAAATTAAATTTGTTTTAAAAGAATTGAAAATATAAAATTGCAAACTCATGTTAAATTAATTTATAAATATAAACTTGTTCTAAATTAGTTTTGAATTGAATTTAAACAGTTTTAACAATTAACTGAATTGTTATTGAAGTGGTTATCAAAAACTAAATTGAACCATAAATATGGTTTGAACCGTAAATTGAACCATAAATATGGTTTGATTCGATGCAATTTGTAAAACATGAACACCGCTATAAAAACTCTCGTTTATTCAATTCAATCATCATCCCTCTTAACTTCAAATACAAAGATCGTGAATATCATGAAAAGCCTCTATTTTTTTTTTAGTTTTTGCTGCAATTTCAACTCTCCTTCTCTCGCCCGACAACCAAGGCTGAAACGGATGTTGTTCTAAAGTGTTTGAAGAATTGTACTTGCCACACTCCACTATGTAGTGGTGGTGCTCCCCGATTTCCTTTCTGCCACTCCCGCCGCCAAGATTCCAGAGGCTACTGCAAAAGATGATAATAATTTGGCTAGTATTATCATCTTCATTACAATATGTCTTAAATAAGATGGTAATGTTACATATTATGCAAAAAAAAAAAATTTGAATAAAAGTTATTGGTGTTTGTTTGTCTCTTTTTTTATTACTTTATTTTTTAGTATGCAATGTATGACAACAATATTAAAAGTATTTTTTATATTGTGTTTATATATTGCATAATAAAGAATAAAAAAAAACACTAACAGGATTTATTCAAATATTTCTTCGCAGAATACATAACATCACCATCTTATTTAATACTTATTGTTATGAAGATGATAATACTAGTCTAGTTATTATCATTTTTGCAACAGTTGGAATTTTGGCGGTGACACGATCACATGGTGGAGTGTGGCAGAGCAGTGGTTGTAGATGGAGAGAATGAGGGTTGAAATTGTAGCAAGAACAATTAAAAAAAGAGATTTTTCATGATATTAATGTTTGTAATTGTAAGGGGATGAAGATTGTAGTAAGGAAGAAAACAGTATTTATAGAAATAGAAAAAATATTGTCACCTAAAGATTAATTACATTCAAGTAAATTGAAACGAGGTTTTCTAACATGAATAATGCAAGAAAATGAAGTTTGGCATTGATCAGTTATATATCTTAAAACTAGGTGTGGATTTCAAACAGTATTTAAATCTAACTTGTAATTTCAATTTTTACATCAATCCAGAAATCTATATTCATCGGTTTACACCTTACCTATTTTTGTGAAACATTCAAATCTATGCATATATTCTTCAATCTTCTTCTCATTAACACTTGTCAGTTCATCTTCCTACTCTTCAATTAACAACTATCTCTTCAATTTCACCTGAGGTACTTGCAAGATGAACTCTTTTATAAGATCTATGGATGGTTTGTGTTTCTTATCACACTCTCACTCTAGTTACAGGTTAAACACTAGTGCTATACTATAAAATCAATATTACTTTTCATTTTTATTTTAAAAAAATTATTTTAAATTTTCATAAAAACTATCTATCTCTCACGTTATAACAATTAAATATCATTATAAAATAGGCCCCGAACTTAAATGTGATAGCCTCTAATTTTAAAGGATTTAGTATATACTAGTTTATCAATAACAAATAATACTTGGAATACTTTTCAATTGTGTATTTCTATTTAAATTAATTATAAAAAAAAAGACTTTTTAATACTATATCTTAAGATGTATATAAATATGTAAAAGCAGAGTCGACATCCTAGATTAGAGGCTGTAAAAAATTTTAATAAAAATAAATTTACTACATATGTGGGTGTGTGCGCGCGTGAAGATAAAAATAATTTTAATAATAAAAATAAAAATATTTAAATTATAACATTTTACACTTCCTAATATATTTTAATAAAAATTATATAATTTATGTTTTTCTCTATTATATTTAATTAAATATCTAATTAAATATTAAAAATAGCTCATATATATATATATATATATATATATATATATATATATATATATATATATATATATATATATATATATATATATATATATATATATATATATATATATATATATATATATATATATATATATATATATATATATATATATATATAAGTCTTAAATGAATGACACTATATGACCCTTGAGAATAGAGGTAAAATACTCTGTTTTTTTAATATCAAACTCAGAGTTTCATTCTCATTTTAATATTTTGTCAAAAAAATCTTATTTTGTTATAAATGAAATGATTATGGAAGTCAATCAATTATGAGATTTTGATTGATTTTCTATTTATTGCATATGTCCTACAAATAGGACTCATGTTGTACTTGAAACATTCACTTTGAATATGAATAATAGAATATAATTTTTTCTTCTCTTTCTCTCTTCTATTATTTTATTTAGTTTAATGAAAAACAAATTATTCATATAGTTCCTATAACTTATAAAGCTATAGGAACTTTATAAAAATAAATTATTAGGGTTAGTACTAGCTAGTCTCCCTTTTGTTTTGCTTGTTTCTTTTTGTATCCTTGCATGTAATTAAAACTAAAACTTGCTTTCTTTTTCTTTTGAAAACAAAAACACTTAATAATGGTTTGAACTCCTTTCTTAAAGGTAAAAGCAATCAACCAAGACAAACTATTTTCGCCTCTACATTTTCTTCGTGTTTAAAACCTTTTTCATAAGTAAAAACATGAAATCAACCAAAACAAGTGAGTGAACTACGGCTCTCTAACATTGCACGAGGGAATACGTAGGCATCTTGTCACGGGGCTCGATCGAGAACAACTTGTAAAAACTTCCTTCTTTTCCCCGTGGTTTCTTTATTTTTCCCTTTCTTTTGCATGCATTGTAGCGATTAAGCAATGGATAGATATAACACACCGCCTTAGACATAAAATAGAAGTGAATACCGTAGAGTACTACAGACGTGTGGAGTGCTAATACCTTCCCCTCGCGTAACAGACTCCCTTACCCAGATCTCTCGATCGTAAGACCGTGGTTTCTTCCCTCTCAGGTTTACTCGATGTTTTCCTTTCTCCTTCGCGAGATAAAAAATGTTCGATGGCGACTCCATTGATACATTCATATCGGTCGGAAGTTCAGTCGGGTAATTTCAATAGGTCACAAGGATATTTTTTAATAGCGTATTTCCTTTCTGTCTTTACTTTCGGCACCTCCTATTACGTATCTTCCCCAAAGCCATGTAATAGCGTAGGACTTTTACTTTCCGCACTTTTACTTTCTGCACTTTATAACTGTATATATCTCTAACTACTTAGATGTATGGATAATAGGATTGCATGACAAGATTAAAATCAACCTTAGATCACCTCTAATTCAAGACTAATATATCTGAATTCAGCACACTCTTCACACTTGCACCCTCTAGGGTATCCTCTCTTGTTGCCTTACGAATACAATGGTCATGTCCCTCGAACGTAGGGATATCATTAGCAAAGACGCTTATGAATAACATCATCATAGTCCCTTCGATATACAGATCATAGACCCTCGATGTTGCCTACGAATATATGATCTCGTCCCTCGGTTGTTGCCTACGAAAAGTGATGATCGACCCTTTGAATTGCTAAGGTATTCTTACATGTTGCCTTCTATGACCATACGATGATCCTTTGATTGTCCCTTTACATCCAACGGATAAAGTTACCTACCAATTAATGGTATGGATAGCCTTATCCTAAAGGAGAAGGAAAATAACAAGAAATAACCATTCTGAGTAGGTAAATAAGACTTTATTGCTTGCTCCAAACAAACATATTTTTCACACCTCACACTTTTCAAAAACGTTTCGAACACTTTGTATACATTCCAGCGAGAATCATTACAAAGTTAAACATTTTCCAAACAAAAATTTCCGAACACTTCGTATACATTCCAAAGAGAATCATTACAAAGTCAAAGTGAAATGTCTTTCAAATAATTTTCAAACTACACAAACACATAAAGCAATTTTTCAAAAGTGAGCTAACTAACTAAGAGCCCGTAGATAACTACGGATGGAAAGGGTGCTAATACCTTCCCTTTTCATAATTTTCTCCCGTACTCAGAATCTAACGAATATAATTTCCTGTTCTTTTCACCTTCCCTTTATTGGATAAAAAATGTCGGTGACGACTCTCGCTATCCGCAACATTTGCGATAAAACGCAAAACAAACAAGTCAGTTCTCCCACCGTGTTACAAGGTGTGGCACAAATTCAATCGATTCAAAACCTTATGTGCAAATTATTGAGCCTACATTTAAAATTCCTCTCTTGAATAGATTATCCTTTGTTGGGAATATATTCTTCAATACTTGCCACACAAAAACTGAGACTTAAAGTGGTATGTATTTGTTCCACACACTATTAAGATGCTCATGAGGCGTCAGACTTCTATTCTCTGATAAAACTACGTAGGTAGATTTAACAGAATAACAGTTCGAAAAATTTGTGAGCCAAACAAACTTATCCATTCTTCGTAGATAAAGTGTGACATTCCTTATTTCACTGATCAAGTACTATAGCATGTCAGCCTCCCACTCAAACAACTCTCTCCTCCACGAAAAATGCCACCCATATTGACACCTAATCCTCTTCTCATATTAGCAATAGAGGCTTCCTGGTGCAAGGATATCGAGAATAATTACTCAAATCTAATCTTCTATGGATATCCTACCAAACAATTGCTCGAGAATTGTGTTTCTGCTCCACATCCTAAAACCTTACCGATATTCTCATTAAACCAATTGTGATTATTTCCAGTCCCCGTATTCTCGACTTCCTTAAGATCCTTCAACCATTTTGATGAGAGTCTACCGCTAGACCTAATTCTCCTATCCTTCTCCCCATACTTGAGCTTGAGAATTTCATACCACAAGTTTTCTTGCTCTAGCCACATTTTCCACACCCATTTTCCTAAAAGCGCAACGTTAAAGGTTCTCACATTTTTAATGCCTAACCCACCACTCTCGTTTTCAAAAAATACTTCGTCTGATTTTACCCAATTAATTCGTTTAGTACTCTCATGACCCCAGAAGGAATTTCTTAAAGAGAGATTCAATTTTTATTATAATACTTGCCAGATCTTTGAAGAATGAATAATAGAACACCGAAATCTTGGACAAAATAAAGCGTAAGAGCACCACACGGGCTCCCATAGTCAAATTGTGACTCCTCCGTCAAGATAATCTTTTTTTCACCCTATGAATAATTAGATCCCAAGTGGATAAATTCCTTGGGTTCACACCAATCGGTAACCCCTATTATATGAAAGGAATTAACCCTACTTTGCAATTAAGAACCTTCGCTGCTTCATCAACCAAGATCCCATGGTTTTTATTCCAATTAGGTGATTTTATGAAAGTTGACTTTCATACCGGAGCTCAGTTCAAACAAGTGCAAAATTTCCTTAATGCTCTCCATATTCTCAAGGTTGTTTGGTCCCATAATGAGAGTTTCGTCCGCGAACTAAATGTGTATGAGACTCTTAGTTTAGTTGCCGCAAGAATACCCCACAAATCTACCAACTTTGGAAGCTTTATTCCGCATCATCCCTAAACCTTATACCGCTATAAGAAACAAGAAAGGAGATGAGGTCTCCTTGTGAATCTCTTTCTCAACTCGAAATTGTCCTGTAGGGTGCCATTAACGAGGACCGAGACTAAAGTGGATCTAGGAAATTAATCCATCCATATTCTGCACTTTAAGCAAAAACCCATAATTTCTTGCATTTCTTGAAGATAGTTCCAATTTACTGAATCATATGCCTTTTCAAAGTCCACCTTTAACAACATTGTTTTCCTACCTTTTCTTTTTGCTTCCTCCACCAATTCGCTGGCTATTAAGACTCTATGTAGAATTTGTATACCTTTGATGAAAGCAGTTTAATTTTAGAAATGATCTTCCCCATGACGCATCTCAGCCTTTTTTCTAAAAGCTTAGACAGAACCTTATACATACAACCAATTAAGTAAATCGGACGAAAATCTCCAACAAATTGAGGGTTCGTTGTTACCTCCTTTGACTATATGGTCATGAACATGAAATTCAAAAATGAATTTTGTGAAATTGAATTTTACCAATTCTCAATTCTCCATAATAAAATTAAAGGTGATGTCGTCCGGACCCGAGCTTTTTGAGTCGTTACAACTCCACACTGCAGATTTGATTTCTTCAAGAGAAAATTTTGATGTCAAGAATGTATTATCATCACATGAGATTTTTTTGAAAGGTAAGTTTTTTTGAGATAGGACATTTTTCCCTCCATTTTTTTTGCTGAAAGGATAGGTGAGGTGGTATATCGGATTACTTTTTGTCGTCCGAATCTTGATGACATGTTTCATGCAACTCAATTGAAGAAATATATTCTGGATTCTTTGCATGTGATCCAAATGGATGATGTACATGTGAGAGATAACTTGACAATTGTAGTATCACCCGTGCAGATAGAAGGTCGTGAAGTGAAGCAGTTGCGGGGCAAAGCGATTTCCTTGTGAAGGTACTGTGGGGAGGACCAGCTGGTGGTGATAATTAGAATTATTTAGATTTACATAATTTAGCTTATATTATCTATAATTATTAATATTAATTAAATAGAATAATTAGTTGTGTAGAGATGTTAAGAATGTGATGGTAATTGTATGACGATAAATGAGGGTATAAAGGGAATGCCATAGAAAGGGTCCAAGAGGTAACAAACTAAAAAGAGAAAATAAGAGAGGAAGGATTCATTCTGTACGATCGTGGAAATTGAGAGAACGCAAAGAGAAACTAGGGCTTATAGTGAACCAAGAGGTTAACTCCGTGGACCGTGAAGGAAGGAAATCAAATCGCTAGGAATTGAGGTAAGGGGTGCAATATTAATTTATTATGATTGATAGAGGGTTAAGGTAGATGTAGGTTTTTTTTGTTGTATGATGATTTGGGAAAAACATGATGAATTGCATGACGAAATTGGTATTGATAGTGATGTTAATATGCCATGGTTTAGTGTATATGTTGTATATAATAGTGTGTTGTTGTTGAATTGTGAAAATATGACGATTACTAAGTGTTTTAGACTGAATTGGGCCCTTTAAAAATTTTGGAATGGGGCTGGATAATGAAGAAATCCCAACTAAGAAGTTTCTAAATTGCATGTGTCTCCGAGCGATGGGCAAGCCAGTTACCTAAGCTTCGTCGGGTGAGTGAAGTGGCGCGTAGAATGGTGGAAAATAATAGCTTCTTAAAATGTATGGGGGAGGGAAGTCGCTAGGGTCTCGCCAAGTGAAGGAAGAAGCAAGGGTCCGCATCGTAGGGCGAGTGTCAGGCAAGGAGAAGGCAAGCAGAGCGTCCCAGTTTCATCGGGAGAGGCAGGAGCGAGCAATCTATGAACAATTTTCAAAATGATGTAAATTTAGTTTGAAGAATATTTTTGGCGCGCCGTTAGATTAATATGATTTAATTGATGTACCATTCTTGTGCCTATGCATTATAAATTGAATTACTATATGTTTAATATGCTGATATGTTTTGTTTAAATGACGAATTTGATGATGTTGTGAAGTTGTTGTGATGTTGTTGTGACATATTTGATGTTATATGTGATAATGTTTTCATGATGTTCATGTTTAATTTATATACATGCTATGTGAATATGGTTTGTGAATGATGATGCACTTGACTATCCATGGTCGAATTTTTAATTGACATTGTTGGGCATCATGCATTCATAGTATTTTTGGACGGTGAACCTCTTATGATGAGCCTAAATCCCATTGTGTAGATTGAGTGCGTTTTGGGATGTGCTTCGGTTCCAAGAGGGAATCGATCCTATGGAGGATATCTTTGGAGGGTGATAAATTAGGTGTTCATAAATTTTTGTACCACATGCATTGAGACAATATTGTTGCATTAACATCCTACTTGACATTGCATGAATTTTTGAGATGCATCGTGATGTGATGATAATTGTGAGCTATGTGACTATATGGTGTCTTCATGATGAAAATTATTTATGTGCTATTATGATGTATCAGTGAGTATGATGTGTCAATGAATGATATGTGTTGTTATATGATGATGTTTGTTTATATTTACTAACTTTTCCTTATATTTGTTATAATGAATTGTGATTACTCATCTTTTCTGTTTGAATGTTGCCTCCATGTTGGTAATGCACAAATACTCAGGAGTAGCTTTCTGAAGTATCTAAGATATATATTTGGAGTATTTTATTTTGTTTTTCGTTAATTAGAAGTTGTCTTGCTCTGATATGTTAAATTGGGTTGGGAACGCTTGAATTTGATCTTATGTTCCTTTTGTTGACATACTTTATGAAGGCTTTTTTATTGTTAAAGTGGTTTTGAATTGCAACACTTGATAAGACGAAAATACTAAGAGTTTTGATTTATGAAGGAGTTATTTTATGGCGATGATTTCGCTGCAATGTTAACAATGTAAATGATGTGTTGAATTATAAAGATATTGATGTTAATGATGTAACCCATGTTATGGAGTAGGATTGTTAATGTGATGTTTTCTATGAAGTGTGACACCCTTGAATGGTGTTGTTAATTAATTATTCTTAACTTATTCGTCACTTAATAGTGGGGTTTAGAAGGGTGTTACTATAAGCACATGTATACTTTGAGTCAAGTGGAAAAATAGTTTAAATCAAGATCTAAAGCATATGAGAAACCCATTTGAATAATTCAAGTCATGATTTAATTCATGATTTGAGTCAAGACGAAAATCATTATTCGAATATAGAGCAATGTGATTTGTCTCAAACAAGGCAGGGAGAAATCTTGGAGTTTCATATCACTTTACGGTTCGAATCATGAGTAACTTGTATTCGAGTCACGGGGTTCCATGATCAGAGTCATGTAAAACATGTGATTCGAGTCACAGATTACCTGAATTCACTCTGGTTCATTTGATTCGACTCGTGTGATGTGTGATTAGAATAACACTACTAAACTATTAAGTTATGTCATTTTCAAAATTGTTTTGAGATTCTAATTATGGTATAAATTTAACAAAACTAAAATATGGATATTGATTCTAAAATTTAACTAAGTGACATGAAGTGTAACACCCCATCTAAATACCCCGAATATATCGATTAATTTAACATCTAAATCAGCTTTAATCAGAGTTAACATGGTATAATGAGGGATGTCACAACTAATAAATAAAATAAACTTCATTCAAACAGTAGCCATGCTACACTGAGGATCAACATTTCCAATTAATTCAATATAGTTAAGACCATGTCTTACACAGCGGAAAAATACCATAACCAAAAACGGAATAAATTCAATCAACATTATTCCCACAGAGTTTTAAATAAATAATAAACCGAGTCTAATTCCTCATCTAACGTTCCCCAGTGTTACAATCTAATCAGAGCATGACACTGACACGCGGACTAAACGATAAGCTCTAGAGCCATCCTCACCGACTCTCATTGCTAACTTTAATCAAATGGTAAAGTAAGGGTGAGACTTCTCATAATTAAAGCATATTATAAGTCTTTCAATCAGTAATATATCACAAGCATATTAATTCACCCACTTAACATAAATTCAGATTCACACACACAACCATATTCGTCATGCTTAATCATAACAATCAGCGAAGAGTAACACTGGAAGACATCCTAACATGTTACCACTTCATACAAATACAATGCGACTAATGCATGCGGTCGACACGTGACCAAGTCACCCAACACCGATCCATCATCAACCGGATACGGTTCCATCGATTCGTCCATAACCACCGGACACGAATCCAATTTAACCACCCATCCTCGCTCGGGTATCGGTTATCGGAATCCAAGTCAAATTCCGCACAATGGGAATTAACTTCACCAAAATAATGCATATGCACACACATCAATAGCATGCAACCTTAATCAGTCTATGTATACATTCTTCTAACATAACTGAATCACAACAACCAACATGATATATCAACCAATCATGCATACATCTAACATCAGCATAAACATGCAACCAATCAACATGATATATCAACCAATCATGCATACATCTACACCTTATCAGTAACCCCATCACCAAAGGTCCTCTAATACACATACATCATTATGTGTCAGTAATAATCATTTATTTCGAAATTCAACCCCTTTCCAAAATAATTTCCAAGTTTTCTAAAATGTTTTCATTTCATAAGGTAGAGCATTAAATTTATGAAATAACGTCCAAAACGGCGCTCAAAACGGACTTACGGTTTGAAAGTTATGAATTTTTGAAGTTTTAGAATTTTTTAAAATAAGCGAAACCTGTTCCTACCTATACAGAACGGTTCCTGCAGGTTCAAAAGGCGCTCGAAAATGTATGGGAACCCGGTTCCTACCCATACAGGAACCGGTTCCTACGTGTATTTTTCAGGTTTTTATAAATTTTTCAAAGGGGAACCCGATTCCTACATATACAGGAACCGGTTCCTACGTGTTAAAATACCATATTCTGCACTTTTGACAGCATTCATCCATTTTTACTCAAACTCATTCTTACCCATACGAATCTCATCATTGGAAACACCAAAATACATCATTTTGCATCATTCATTACATCAATTATCATCTTTCCATCATTTCTATTCATTAACTGACACCTTAATTGATTCCAACCTATATTCTGACACACTCCGACACAGATAGGTACACATCCATGGAACCTAGGAATTCCTAAACCGGGATCTTCTAACATGCTATGATCCATAATATTGAAATCAAAACCGATAATATGTAATAACCAATCAAAATCACCCCTTACCTTGTGGGTTCTTGGAAATCTGACACTTCTAGGTCTTTTTCCTTCTTTCCTTCTCTTCTCACTTCACGTATCTCGTTTTCTCAAAAAAATGATTCCTCTTTTCCTCCTTTTCCTTATTTAATTTCTTTTATTCCTTTTAACATAAATTAAATAAATCAATTAATGTGAGTAGAGTCTTTAACTCCTCACACCCCACTTTACTCAACATACATCCAATAAATCCATAATTAATCTCAATAATTCAATATATTAAATAAATTATGTTCTCAATTAATTTAATAATTAAAATCATAATTATTTAATTACCGAATTATTTTCGGGGTGTCACATGAAGCATATTGCTCACACTTAAAAACAAACAGTTTGAATTATGCATGATAAAAGATACAGATCTAAAACGCAATTCAGAAATGCACAGTTGAAGAGGAGATTCAATGATATAAATAAAAAACCAAAAAAAAAAGCTTAAATGACCAACAATAAAACCATATAATAGAGACTTGTACAGTACCGCCTTAACGTAGCAGAGACAAGTGTGCAATCAATCTTAAAGAGATGCTACAAATTTGAAGCCATAAGTAGTTTTTCAAATTCATTAATGAGAGTTAATTAATTCTTCTACATATTTATATTTTAAAATATAGTATTAAAGAGTATTTTTTTATACTTAGTTTGAATAGAAATACACAATAGAAAAAGTATTACAAGTATTCGATGTTATTGATAAAGTGATATATACTAAATCCTTCAAAATTAGAGGCCAACACATTTAAATTCAGGGCCTATTTGATAATGATATTTAATGATTATAACGTGAGAGATAGATAATTTTTATGCAAATTTAAATTAATTTTTTAAAATAAAAATGAAAAGTAGCATTGAATTTATAGCATAGCACTAGTGTTTAACATGTATCTAGAGTGTGTGATAAAAAACACAATACAACCCAGAGATCCTGTCCATGAGAAGAAGATTGAAACAAATATGCATCGATTTGGATGTTTCACAAAATAGGTGTGGTGTACATATAGGGACCGATGAATTTAGATTTATGGATTGATATAAATATTGAAATTATAAGTTAGATTGATATACTGTTTGAAATCCATATTTAGTTTTAATGTACCTAACTGAATGACAAACTTCATTTTCCTTGCATTATTTGGATTCCAAACTTCTTTTCAATTTACTTCAATGTAATTAATTTCTAGGTGACAAAGTATTTTTTCAACTTCTATAAATAGTGCTTCCTCCCTTACTACAATCTTCACCTCCTTACAATTACAAAGAGTAATATCATGAAAAACCTTCATTTCCTTGTTCTTGCTTCAATTTTAACCCTCATTCTCTCCCTACAATCACGGCTGACATGCATCCACCCTCCACCATGTGTTTCAAGAACTGTCATTGTCGCACTCCACCTAATTATGATGGTGGTGCCATGTCTGAAGTGGTTGTTGGGAGAGAGAATGAAGGTTGAAATTACAGCAAGAATAAAATAAAACGAGGTTTGTTTGTAGTGATGTTATGTATTATGCAAAAGAAAATATTTGAATAAAATTCGTCAGCGCTTGTTTGTCTTTTTTCTTCTTTTACTTTATTCTTTACTATTATGCAATGTATGAATTGAAGAAGACAATATAAAAAATAGTTTTAATCCAAAAAAATTTTAAAGTAAAATACTGAGAATTTCTGTTAGAAAATTCACTTTCTAATTTACCTATATTTTCAATTAACAACAAATCTCGTCTCCCACTTGCAAATACCTCAAGAGCCATTCAAGTTTAAAAAATGAGAAAACAATAAACTCAAGTACCGTGTTGGAAAATGGATATTTACTTCATGTGGATTAGCACCAGAGAACTTTATTTAATAATACTTAGGACTGCTACAGTATTCCATAATTTTAAAGATTAGATTAATATTTTTAAGAAAATTATTGCCTTTTTTTCTTTCTTTCATTCATATTTTTTATTGTCATTGTTCATCGATAACGATCTTGTTCATTAAGATTGGGAGAAATTCATCATAGATTTTCCATAAATTAAAAGTTTACGAAAATCAAACTAACAAATGAAATTATGTTTTTTTAAATATTTTTTAGAATTTTATTTTTCCAAAAATACAGAGATGATGAAAAAAAATTTAAAAATATTTCCTGAAAAAATAACTGAAAAATATTTTTTAAAAATTTTTTATTTTTAGAAAACATAATTTGCAAAAATATGATTAATTGAATTGCATTACACCATAAAAAAAATAAACCACTTATGTAATTCATAACCATTTATTTTAAACGATTCAAATTCAACTTTAAACTAATTCTAAATCAGTTCCCTTTTATAAATTGATTCAGTTATAGTATTTAGTAAAAAGAATAAAAAATCAATTGAGAATAAAAAGTGGAAAAAAAATTAATTTTTTTTCCAAAAATTAGAATTCTACGAAAAATAAAAATAACAAGTGAAATTTTGTTTTTTTAAAAAATTCTTTTTAGAATCTTTTGTCTAGAAATATAAAGTTGATGAAAATTCAAAAAAAAAATTCAAAATTTATTTTCCTGAAAAGAGAACTGAAAAAAAAAAATTTTGAAAATTTTTATTTCCAGAAAATATAATTTGAAAAAATAAAATTAAAAAAACTGAAAATTTTATGTTTCACATTTTTTTCTAGAAAAAAACTAGAATTTTTTTTATGAAATTTTAAAATATGTGAATAAAAATGTTAAAAAATAAATTTCCTTAAAAATTGAATTTTCAAAAAATAAATTTTTTGTTGAAACAGTTTTGAAAATAAAAACAAATGTTGAAAAAAAAACAATTTTTTTTTCTGAAAACGTTTTTCCAAAAAAATTCAGAAAAATTAAAAGTATTATTTTTTTCATCAAAAAATTGTTTTTCATATATATGTTCTTATAAAATTAAATTTGTTTTAAAAGAATTGAAAATATAAAATTGCAAACTCATGTTAAATTAATTTATAAATATAAACTTGTTCTAAACTAGTTTTGAATTGAATTTAAACGGTTTTAACAATTAACTGAATTGTTATTGAAGTGGTTATCAAAAATTAAATTGAACTGTAAATATGGTTTGATCCCTAAATTAAATCATAAATATGGTTTGGTTCGTTGCAATTTGTAAACCATGAACACCCTTATAAAAACCCTCGTTTATTCAATTCAATCATCATCCTCTTAACTTCAAATACAAAGATCGTGAATATCATGAAAAACCTCTATTTTTTTTCCTAGTTTTTGCTGCAATTTCAACCCTCCTTCTCTCACTCGACAACCAAGACTGAAACAGATGTTGTTCTAATGTGTTTCAAGAATTATACTTGCCACACTCCACCACTATGTAGTGGTGGTGCTCCCCGATTTTCCTTCTGCCTCCGCCGCCGCCGCCAAGATCCCAAATGCTGCTGCAAAAGATGATAATAATTTGACTAGTATTATCATCTTCATAACAATATGTCTTAAATAATATGGTAATGTTACATATTATGCAAAAAAAAATATTTGAATAAAAGTTGTTGGTGTTTGTCTCTTATTTTATTAAAAAATATGCAATGTATGAATACAATATTAAAAGTATTTTTTATATTGTGTTCATGTATCGCATAATAAAGAATAAAAAAAAATAAACACTAACAGATTTTATTCAAATATTTCTTCGTAAAATATATAACATCACCATCTTATTTAATACATATTATTATGAAGATGATAATACTAGTCTAGTTATTATCATTTTTGCAACAGTTGAAATTTTGACGGTGACACGACCACATGGTGGAGTGTGGCAGGGATAGTTCTTGAAACACTTTGGAACAACATCCATTTCAGTAGTTTGGTTGCAGGTGGAGAGAAGGAAAGTTGAAATTGTAGCAAGAACAAGTAAAAAAGAGAGATTTTCATGATATTAATGTTTGTAATCGTAGGGGGTGAAGATTTTAGTAAGAAAGAAAGCAGTATTTATAGAAGTAGAAAAAATATTGTCACCTAAAAATTAATTACATTCAAGTAAATTGAAAAGAGGTTTTCGAACATGAATAATGCAAGAAAATGAAGTTTGGCATTGATCAGTTATGTATCTTAAAACTAGGTGTGGATTTCAAACAATATTTAAATCTAACTTCTAATTTCAATTTTTACATCAATCCAGAAATCTATATTCATCGGTTACACCATACCTATTTTTGTGAAACATTCAAATCTATGCATATTTTCTTCAATCTTCTTCTCATTAACACTTGTCAGTTCATCTTCCTACTCTTCAATTAATAACTATCTCTTCAATTTCAACTGAAGTACTTGCAAGATGAACTCTTTTATAAGATCTATGGATGGTCTTTTGTTTCTTATCACACTCTCACTCTAGTTACAGGTTAAACACCAGTGCTATACTATAAAATCAATGTTACTTTTCATTTTTATTTTAAACAAATTATTTTAAATTTTTATAAAAACTATCTATCTCTCACATTATAACAATTAAATATCATTATAAAATAGGCCGCGAACTTAAATGTGCTGGCCTCTAATTTTAAAGGATTTAGTATATACTAGTTTATCAATAACAAATAATACTTGGAATACTTTTCAATTGTGTATTTCTATTTAAATTAATTATAAAAAAAACCCTTTTTAATACTATATCTTAAAATGTATATAAATATGTAAAAGCAGAGTCAACATCCTAGATCAGAGGCTGTAAATGTTTTTAATAAAAATAAATTTTCTATATATATGGGTGTGCGCGCGCGTGAAGATAAAAATAATTTTATTAATAAAAGTAAAAATATTTAAATTATAACATTTTAGACTTCCTAATATATTTTAATAAAAATTATATAATTTATGTTTTTCTCTATTATATTTAATTAAATATCTAATTGAATATTAAAAATAGTTTATATATATATATATATATATATATATATATATATATATATATATATATATATATATATATATATATATATATATATATATATATATATATATCCTACATGAATGACACTGACCCTTGAGAATAGTGGTAAAATACTCAGCTTTTTTAATATTAAACTCAGAGTTTCATTCTCATTTTAATATTTTGTCAAAAAAATCTTATTTTATTATAAATGAAATGATTATGAATGTCGATCAATTATGAGATTTTGATTGATTTTCTATTTATTGCATATGTCCTATAAATAGGACTCATGTTATACTTGAAACATTCACTTTGAATATGAATAATAGAATATAATCTTTTCTTCTCTTTCTCTCTTCTATTATTTAAATTATTTATAAAGTTCCTGAACAACCTATCAAGTTATCCCTGGAGGATAAGAAAATAAATTATTTATATAGTTTTGCATCTATAATATTAACCAATTCCATAAGTATTTGATATATAATATTAATGTATTAATGAATCCCAAAAGGATTTGATCTATAATATTAATGAATTCTAGAAAAATTGGATCTATTATATTAATGAATTCGTGAAAAATGGCATAATATTGAATATCCGAGAAGGATTTTATAAATATTTTTTTGTTATACCGATCTAAAAATGTGTAATATTCTCATAAAATAATTGTTATTCCAGAAGAATAACACAAATTGGATCTATAATTAATGAATTATAGAAAAAATTGCATCAATTATGTTAAAAATGAGCAAAAATATTGCATCAATAATATTATCCAATTCGAGAAAGATTGAAAGAATAATATTGAATATCCTAAAAGGATTTCATAATTATTATTATTTTTGGTAATATTCTCATAAAATAATTGTTATTTCAGAAGAATGACCTTAATAATTTTAACGCATTCCAGAAGAATGATTATGTTTTTTAGATCATTGTTTATTAAAAAAAATCTAACACATATAGATAATCATCTAAAAAGAATGATTATATTTTTTAATCATCATTTATAAATTAATAATTTTAGCACATCCCAAAAGGATGAATATATATTTTTAGATTATTGTTTATAAATATTTATATTATTCTCTAAAAAACTCTAAAATTTGAATGCGTTAGAAACTTCTTCAAATTGTTAGAATATAACTTAGTACATGTTTGAGATTATAAATCTATATATTTAATTTTATTAAATTTAATTAGTTTATACAAATATATTGCATCTAATTTATTTCAATTGAAAATGTAGTACATAGGAATTTATAAATTTGTTTTTAGAAGGCACCAAATTCAAAGATCTTTAATATTTATATTTGTTTAAATTTATAAATTTCTTCCTAGAAATAACTGAACCCAGAGACCTTTTAATCTTTTGTTTAAATATATGTGAGCTATATATTACATCATTTATTATATCGTACACTAAGAACTATATATTTCGCTAAAAGATTGACTATATAATATTTTTTATGAATGGGTCATTGTCTATTAGTTTGGTGTTAAAATATTTTACTAGAAATTTTTTAGTTAGGTATAATATATCACTTAATATATTTATGTATCTATTAATTAATGTTATGGATTTTATTGCTGCTATTAAATTTATTAATTAAGATTTTTTTTTCAAATATTAAGTTTTGTTTGATATTTTAAGATAATTTTTATATTGCTTAATTAATATCATTTGGTGCAACAATTTTAAAGATATTGTATTTTTTATTTATTTATATTATATATTAATAGCTTATAGTAATGAAGGAATAAGATATTATTATTTTGACGGATTTCTCCATTGACTATCACGCTTAATAAATAGTAATGTGGTTTTTATATTTGTATGAAATTTATTTAATGTTTATGATAAAATTAAATTGAATTGCATAGAATTCTTTTGGCTAAATGTGTGTGACCTGAATAAAATTATTATATATGAAATAAATTTAAATTTAATTTTTAACAATTAAATCATATAAAAACATGTATGTATGATTTATGAAGATTTATTTATTAGAGAATAATATGGTTGATTCAAACAATTTAGAATAATTAAAATACCTATGTATAATTGTAAACCAGAAGTTTACAAATCACACTTAAGTGTATTGTTGGCAAAATCGACTGGGTCATCTCGAATGTATTTTGATGTGGAAATTAATATAGAAGAACCTAGAGTTTTTTCAATCCAATACGTTTTGTATGTTACTAAAGGAAATAAAGTTTTTTTAAATTGAGTTTTTATAAACATATGTAAGGTGATATTTATGAATCAATACACCAATCGTGTAGACGATTTAAGTATTTTACTATATTATAATCACACATCATATGAGTCGAATCAAATGAACCAGAGGGAATTCAGGTAGTCTGTGACTCGAATCACATGTTTTACATGACTCTAATCATGTAACACTGTTACTCGAAACACAAGTTACTCAAGATTCGAATCATAAAGTGATGAAACTCCGACATTTCTCTATGCCTTGTTTGAGACAATCGCATTGCTCTATATTCGAATAATGACTTTGGTCTTGACTCAATTCATGGGTTAAATCAAGAGTTGAATCATACAAATGGGTTTTTCAGATGTTTTAGATCTTGATTCAAACTACTTTTCCATTGACTCAAATCATACATGTGCTTATTACTCCAATCAAGCATTATTTTTTTTCACTCACTTAACACCTATAAATCATTTTTATCTCAAAGTATTTTAGAATATTAGAAAACACATACTTCCAATATTTATTTGAAAACTCATAAATCACTTATTCTTGGGTTAAATAAGTTTTTGGTCACTATAAATATCTCAAATTTCGTTTTTAGTCCCTCTAAAATTTTCCTTTAAAGAATGGTCCTTCTAAAAATTTAAATTTTAACTTTTGGTCCCTCGTCGCAAAATACTAGCTAAAACCGTCGCTAAATTGTAAAAATCGTCGCTAAATTGCAAGAGGGACCAAAAGTTAAAATTTAAATTTTTAGGAGGACCATTCTTTAAAGAAAAATTTTAGAGGGACTAAAAACAAAATTTGAGATATTTATAGGGACCAAAAACTTATTTAACCCCTTATTTCTTTCATTTTTCAAAAGTGTTTAAATATTTTGGGAAGATTTGTAAACAATTTCTTTCATCTTCTACCTTATTTTTTTCCATTATTGCATGGAGCCAAATCTCATCTTCGGAGATTCGTGATTGTTGAGGAGATCTGTTTTTGAATTTAACATTTGTTTTTTGAAGATTTGGTTGTAATTTCATAGGTTTGCAAGGTGTGTGGTGTTATGATTGGTTATTGCGATTATTTATTGGATATTGTACACTGGTTATTATGATTATAAAAACTCTCTGAATCTCATTTTTCAGCATTAAATTTTAATATTGTGATTGTACGAACTCTTGTAGTTTTGTGACAAATATTATTGGTAGACTAAATAATTTTCAATGGATAACCATTGGAGACCAGAGTAGGCGCAATGCGAGGAAGAAAACATTGAATTAGTATAAACACGGTGTACACTTCTCTCTCTCTCTCTCTCTCTCTCTCTCTCTCTCTCTCCTTATTATGAGTGAAACTTACCTTTGAATAGGTGTTTCATGATGTCAAAACTATACGAATATATCATTTATGTATATTGGTCGGTATCTGGAAGTTTATATGGAACCATGTGGATTTAGAAGTCTTTGGAATTAGTTGAAACATAGTCAAAACAATCCATGTCTTGAAAAATCATTTTTGCACTAAATTTGCTATTCAGGCCGACTCATAAAGCCTTACAGGTCGGCACATGTGCTGCTCTAAATAAGCAGTTTTTCCAGTGTCTTATTCAGGCCGGCTCATGATGTAACGCCCATTTTTATTAATAATATATTATATTAATATTTTCGAATTACCGATCGATATTTATTTTGCGACGAGAATATTTGTGTTAATTAATATATTTATTAATTTATCTGACGACGTTCCGTTCGGTCCGGTAAAAATATTATTCGGATCCGATATTTTAATTCCTCGAAATTATTTTAATTGATTGAATTAATTATATTAATGATATATTTGGTTAGGGGTGTGAGGAGTAATTGTTAGAATTGGGTTTTACACCCTTGGTTGCTAGTAAGGAAAACAACCTATGAAACACTTTCCTTGTTTTTCTTTCCAACCTAACACACCAAAACCAAACAAGAGCATGTGAGGAAGCTAGTAGAAATAACTTATAAAAGACATTTTTCCTCATTTCTTCCCATTTGAAAAACAAAAGCCAAGAATAGAAACTTGGGAGCTTGAGAGAAAAGTGAGGGTTTTGAGAAGAAGATGAAGAGGAGCAAGAGAGGAGCTTGAAGTTGGGTTTGTAGAATCATCAAGATCAACCAAAGCTTCCATGGTAAGGGGTTTGATTTCTCTATCTCATATGATTAGGTTTTGATAGTTGTATTTTGAATTGAGAAAAAAATTGATAATGGAGTTATAGGGTTTGGTTGATTGTTGATGGAAATAGATTAGAAGAGTTGAATTTGATATAGAGGTTATGGGTGTTGTTTTAGTGTTGTAGAGTTGAGTTTATAAAACAAAATTGGAATTGGAAATAGGAAGAAATGGAAATAGAGAAGAAAACAAAATAGTAAATATTGAAAAACCAAAAAAATAAAATTGTATTACAGTAAAAACACAGGGAAAAACGAAATTGGTTGAAGAATGTGGCATGGGCCCCTTGAGGCAGCCGCCTCCATTCTTGTTAAGGCAAGGGACGTCCGTCCCATTAGAGTAAGGAGTGTGCAATGAAATTCGTAATCCTCCTGCTTGCCGTTTTCTGTAACTTGCATTTGCTGTTTGCTGTCATGAAACTCTTTCTGCATAATTTTCTTGAAAAATACATTCTGTTTCTTTTTAAATCCTTAATTCCACCTAGTAGCATTTGATGACCATAAAATATAATTAGGATGTGAGAAAGCCGATTAAATTTAGAATCCGATGATGTTCCGATTTTCTGATTTCAGTAATTTCGAAGACGGAGCAAGTTGCTCCGAATTCAACGAAAATTGACGTGCTAGCTAAGTTTGACGTGTAGAACGTAGTGGTGAAGTTAGTTTTTGGAAATTATGAGTTTTTACGAGACGACCCGAAATAGGCCAATTTACGGTAAAATTGAATTGGACGGTTTTTATTAGATTTAAGGTACGTATGGACAATCCAATTTTGATGTCGACGATTATGATTAATACCGGTTGTTAGGAATGGTTTTCGTGACGATTATAGGTGTTTGACTATTTTCCCATTTTTCGGAATTTAGTGAATCAATTAATAATGATGCAGTGTGAATAAACGTAAGATTTGCGACGGTGTATTTATTAATGAATACTTGTTGATATGCAATGCGATGATATATGTTTTGTACCTGATGATGTGATGATTAAATTGATGTTGTTAATATATGCTTCCGATTTGTGAGTGCATGACTTTTGGTGAATTTATTAGTGATGTTTGCATAATGCAATTATGATGCGATGATATGTTTATCTTGTTTTGGATAAATTATGGCGATGTGGGCTTTATGCCAATTTTGACGAGCGATGATGGTGTGTTTGTGTTGTGTTGTTTTATTGTTGAGTCACATACATTTCATAAGCGAAGATGCTTTTATGCCAAGCGATGATGGATTTTATGCCGAGCGAAGATCGGCTTTATGCCAAGTGTCCCTAATTACGGACAAAGCGATGGGTACCACATGCATAACATATTCGTGTCTCATAGAGTCGGTTATGTTTATGTTTGAGTTGTTTGGTGTTGGCTTTTTGTTGATTGATGGATGATATTGAATGGCGATGACATATGATGTGATGATGTTGTGATGATGGGCTTTATGCCAAAAGCGAAGATGGGCTTTATGCCAAAAGCGAAGATGGGCTTTAGCCAATTTGTGATGATTTGTTATGTTGCTTATATTACTAGCATTATTTAATGTTGTTGTTGATGTTGTTATTTAAGACTACCGTATTAATTAGCGATGTATTAGCTCGTGACGATTTCGTGGTGACGGAGGGTTATGTGTTGTTGCGACGTTTTATGCCGATGAGGTTATGGTGATATAGTGTAGATTATACACATTAGGATGGCGAGTAAAGTAAGTGAGTTTTGATGATGTGTTGGAATTACACTTATTAATCTATACCCCTTATAATTCCGAAACTATATATATATATATATATATATATATATATATATATATATATATATATATATATATATATATATATATTTTATCATGCCTTTAATTATATGTTTTGGAGTATCTCACCCTTTACTTGTTTACGTTACCTATATATTGGTAACTTGTTATGAAGACGGAGTTTTTAGTCGTTAGTCGAGTCGGTGTCGCTCTGATACGTAGCACTCGGGGGGAATATTTATGTTGTCCTTGTTGTTGTTCTTTTGTCCTTTCCTTTTTGTGAATTAAGAACCATAATTTATATAAACATGATTTTGATGAGGAAGTTTAATAAAGGAGATGTGTTGATTTCTAGGAATCAATTTATGTTTTCCTGCGATGCTATGTATCTGAAATTTATACTTTAAAGTAACTGTTTTAAAGTGAGTTGTTTTGATGGTGTAACGCCTCAGTATTTAATTTATGGAATTTTAAAATTTCTCTGAATTTTGCATATTAAACTTTGGGTAGGATTGGGGTGTTACACATGAAGCCTTTCAGGCCAGCACATGTGCTACTCTAAGTAAACAGTTTTGATTCTGCCTTGTTCAGGCCAGCTCATAGGCCATTATAGGTTGGCTCATGCTGTTATAATTAACACTATGAGCTGGCTCTTCCAAGATACAAGTCGGCTCATATTGTTTCATGGGTTAAATGTTTTATTTTCTTTTAATTTAGAATTTACCTCTTTTTCCTGAATATTTCCATAACTATAAATACATCTTTCAAGCATCATTCCAACTTGGTGATACCATAAACATTTCCTGCAACTGCTCTTCACCTTTAACTTACAATCTATGCATACGCACTGACATTCCATTGGGGTATCATCTAGATGACGTTTGATAACGTCTGATTAGGTTCTTGTGTAGCCAAGAATATTGGATTGCGATTTGTAGGGGTCTTCATCTGGAAAAACTATGGGTATGCCCTCCTAGATCATTGATTGATTTGGGGATTTTTGTGCAAGACATTCAAAAGTAAATTGAAGCTAAGTGAATCCCTTTGGAGATAAAGAACGCAAAGGAAGTAGCGAGGGAAAAGAAGAATCATATTTGAAGTCTTGTGTTGTGATAGATACAATTGATCAATCGTGCGTGAAAGCTTTGGATTTAAAGAACACAAATGAGTAGCAATATCGATAACTCATTGGGATCTATTGTGTCTTGGTCTTTTACAAGATCAAAGGAAGATAAGGGGTTGAGTCAACAACAAGCATTAGGCTTTGTGGATTGAATACTTTTCTTGTATCAACTTTTTGCATAGTAATAATTATCCTAATTCCATTGGAATTAAGCGCAAACGAACCCACATACGAGGACGAAAGTGGGGAACTGTGAAGACAAATCCTTGTGGCTCTTTTCTTTTATCGCTTTACTTGATTTAGTTTTCATATATCAATTTGTCAAATATCGGTTCATTCCGGCATTAAAACTTAATAGAAAATGGCATATGGACCTAAAGGGTATTATAAAAGAGCCTCAATTTTCGCTGGAGAAAACTATAGTTATTGAAAGCTTTTACGCAAACTCATGTCAACTCATATGACAAAGGTGTTTGAAATGTCATTCAAAATGGACCAACACCATAAATATATGTAGTTGAAAGTGTCATTACACCAAAGTCGTAAAACTTATGGAATAAAGATGATAATAAGAAGTGGTCACATGATTGGAAAGCAAAAAATATTATCATATTTGCTCTTAGTGTTGATGAGTTTTATCGCATTTCTCATTGTGAGACATCTAAAGTTATGTGGGATACTCTACAAGTTACCTATGAGGGAACTAATGAGGTCAAACAAGCTAGGCTTAATACACTTAATCAAGAGTTTGAACTCTTTTTGCATGAAGCATAATGAAGCTATTAGTCAAATGTAAAAGTGGTTCTCGCATCTTATTAATTGTTTAAATTTTCGAGGTAATTGACTAGTGTGATCGTGACTTTACATATTTGTCGAAACGTGTACCTACAAATATACAATCTATCGCGTAGTTTTAAAAGATTATAGAACCCACAGAGACTAATAATCAAGCTAATGTTATCTATGTTGCAGTGCACAACTAAGGCTAAAGAGATTAATATGCTTGGAACTAGTATAAAGAATAAAATACTTAAGGTTTGAAAATAATAATAAGGAGATTTTGGAGTATGGATTCTGCGTGCCTAAGGGACGCGTAGATTACGCGTGTTAATTACAAATAAAACTTAGTTTCGTAGAAAGTATTAACTCAAAGACTCTATCTCACTCACTCGCTCTATTGACAAGAAAAAAACATACTAATCATAGGATATTGCTCTTGCTCGCCCATTAATTATAAAATATATTTTGAAATTAATAAAATTCTAAACGATACCTAAAGCGCTCTTACTGTTTTTAGGATCGATGCCTAGTTTCCACTATTTGGTTCATTCCTCACACTCTCATGCTATTACATTGAACTTTAACATATACCTCACTCTCGTGTCGGAATAATAAACATACATTATGGAAAATAAAACCAAAATAATCATTAATTTACACTTAATGTTTTCTATTGATTCATGTCGGTTACAACGGTCCTCACACGTCAGTCTCAAACAGAACTAGGTAGACATAACTTCCTCTAAAACTAACATGTTAAAACATAGTAATCCTAATGCTAGCATATTAAACAACGATTTAAATATAATAATAAGTAAAAACACTAAAGTAATAAAACCTGAAAAATGAAGATAAATGCAACTGGAATTAAAATGCTGGCAGGCTTGTTCTTAATCCAAGAGTACAATAAAAACATAAAATAAAGAAAGCGTGACAATCCTTCGATGTGAGATATTATTACTTTTACAAGTGATTTATGCCTAGAACTATTTTGACAGAGCTTCGCACGAAAAACTTAGATAATCAGAACAGACACTGAGGGCCTATATATAGAGAAACAAAGCTTGTAACTGCCTCTAGTTGTGCCTCTGTTGGGGGGAAAAATCAAATCCCAAAATCTGCTGAAAACTTCCTTCAGAAATGAGAAACTGCTCTTACGGCTGAATGAGGATCTCCATAGGGGGGAAATGGAGAATGACATTGCCTTGATTGATTAAAATACGTGGCGGGGGGGATGGTGAACGCCACATCAGGAACAACTGTGTATTTTTGGCCTTTTGCTGCATTTTAGCTCATGTTCCACTATTTCTCCGATTTAATCCTAAGATATAATATGAACAATTAATATGGACAATGGGCTTAAATATACGATTCGATTTCTCGTTATCAAACTCCCCCACACTAAGAATTTTGCTCGTCCTCGAGCAAACTCCCAACTCAAAGAAAAAGGTAAGCGCACTGTCTAAAACATAGGCATGAAGAAACTCAAAGAAGGCAAGAGAATTTCTAGGCTATTTCTAAGAGGATATGTACTTGAAATTGAAAACAAGGACACCGTAGTGACACAAATTCATATTTTCGGACAAAGACTCCCCCTATGTAATACAAATCTGAATCACATTATTATGACTCGACCTACAATTTTTTGTTCTTTTTCACCTTGATCAGTGCATCTTCGTGCACATTCCTCTACTATTATACTTAGGCAGTTCCCTTAGTTTATTTGTTTATTTTTCCATTTTAGTGTGTTTTTATAATTTAGTTTATTTTTGCACTTAATTAATTTTCACATTTTATTTTCAGCATTAGTAGCTTTCAATAAAAAATTCGTTACTGGAGCTTCGGGAATCGGATTGAGGCGTTCTAATATTTTCTTGAAAGCTGAGGAAAAGAGCTGCAACTTTCATGTTGAAGCCAGAATCTGATTTTGACTCTAGATATCTCGGAAAATTCGTTGAAGTTTATGCCTTTAGAATAAATTGTTTTGGGGTATTTTTAGTGGGTTTGGGTTATCTTTTCGATCCGGTTATCTTTGTACGAATCATGAGGAACTAATCCCTAAGGAAAATTCTACTGGTTACGGTTTCCACATACTTTGAGGTTTTAAATATTTAATTTAATTTCTTTCCCCTTTCAATATTAATCTATATGTCTTGTTTTCTTAATTCAAGTTATATAGAACACTATTGATTTATATCGATTGATTGATGTTCCTTGACTTTTATCATATTTTGTCGTTACTTAATTATAAAACTGCGTATGTTAGTCATGTTTGCTTAATTCGTGATTGTGCTGATCCGTTTGCTTTATTCAGAAAATTGGAATGAAATCTTATAATGTCAATTTCGCTTGTTAATTGGTGTTGTAATCGGTAGGGGAATAAAATCTTCTTAGGGGATTGCAATTTTATAAACCAATGATAAGTCGATACCCGAATCAGTAGAATTTTCATTGTACTTTTTTTATAATCACTTATTCTAAATCGAACCTCAAAATCCCCCATTGTTCCAATCAATTGGTTAATAATATACAAAAATCCTTGCGATACGACTCGAGCCATTACCGCTATCTATAGTTTTAAAATTACTCGTTTTGATCCGCGCGACAACTGATCACATCTCTTTTCATTCTAACGCAATCACATTAAGTCCATTATCCTCACACGCACATAATAGAGAAACCTGTTAGCGATTAAGATCATTATTGGCACAAGGTTCTGGTAACAAAATGTGGCAAACCCCTTTATACCCCAATGCAATTGTGGGGGATCAGCCTATAGTCCTCCCTACCAAGTCCTCTTTTGAAAAGCAGTGGCTAATCCTAATAATAACATTTGAGATCATGGAAGAATTTATTCTTTTACTAGTATGCTAAGTCCGGAGGTTGTACTCTAGCTACTAGGTAGTTAACAAAATCAGCATTCCTGGCAGAGTAGTTTTCGTGCAAATTGAGTCCACTACTTTATTAGTCTATGTGTCATGATAAATTAGAGAGAATTCTCTTATTTTACTCTCATTTTCTAATTGGGCTATAAGTAGATCTTAAGGAAAATCATCATTGACGGGGACTTGTTCGGGTTATAAGTACTCAATTCTAGAGTGATGATCTGCTACTACATTTTCAGTGTCTTTCTTGTCTTTGATTTCTAAATCAAATTCTTGCAAAAGCAGAATCTGTTATACCCCAAAATTTTCCCTCCTATTTCTCAAGACAATGCACATCTCCATACTCAAGAATTTCTCAAGGGTTGGCCAAGTGAACCCTCTCCTAAGCAATCAACCCAAACTAGGGTTTTAATTCTCTCAAGTCAAAGAAGATTTATAACACCTCAAGTGGTCATCATACCTCATTATATGTCTCAAGGAATCACCATGTCAAGTTTCAAGCCTCACAGCTCAAGTTTGCTCAGTCAATTGCTCAGATGGTGGAAAATTAGTTGTATTGGACAAAAAGTCAATTGTGGACAAAATACAGTTAAACTTCATTATTTTTGGTCAACATCAATATTTTGAAGTCACATTCATCATATGATCAAGGGTTGTGTCGCACCCCAAAATTTACCCTACTATTATCCATTCCCACCCTCGTTCAAATTCATGTGGCTTATAGTTTTTTTTAGTTCAGATTATATTCGTTCATTTTTTTAAGCTATCTGGGTTCATCTCATAGGATAAGATATCTAGGTGTTTGGTTTATGGTTTAGGATTTGATCACATGTTTTTACAAGGGTTTTGGTGCTTGCTCCTTCGGAAAGGGAATTTGAAATAAATCATGAATTAGGGTTTGAACTCATTATCGTTATGGATTTCTTTCTCGTCAAGTTACAATGTTTTTGTGCATTGTAATTCTTGAGAATCAAGTGATTAGAATTTCCATTCGATTCAATTATGGTGTGCGAGAAATCATCTTCCTGAGATGTTACCAAAAGTGATTCAATTGTTTGAAGGTTAGAAAGTTTGGATTTATGTCCAATGTCATGTTATTAATTTGTGTGCCCGAGAATTTAAGACATTGAGATTAAGTCAAGAGAATCCATGTGCAATTGCATCTTTGTTTTAAAGAGCATGTTGTTACCATTATCATTTAAGAGCCTTTAAGTTATTGAGGCAAATGTTGCAAATTGGTACAATTGGGAAACTTTCTTCAAGTTTTAATCCGAATGAAGACAATTTGACATACATTCCAAATAAAATTGATACATGATATGCTGGATTACAAAATGAATTTTAATGTCATTCAAAGTTTCAATATCCTTTCAATATCAATTCTTATTGGAATCAAGTCCAAATGTGAGGAGTTTTCTATTTGACATTTCAATGTTGAATCTTAAAGGATTGTAAAACTTTAAATTATCTAGAGATTTATCCATTGTGTTACAAAGAGAATTCAAGTTTACATTCAAAATTCATATGAATGACATACAAAATAGAAAGTTTAGATTACAAGTCCAAATTAGGATTATCGCTTGACAAGATTTTTGCATGAAGATTTCATACATTCAAGCCTATCTCCCTAAGGTTCACCAACAAGAGACAATTCCAAAGTGTTCTAGTTACAAGCCCTATGCTTCTACGATACAAGAAACTATAAACTAATCCTATGGTCACTAATGGCGAATCTTATTCTTTTGAAGCTTCTT
Organism: Vicia sativa; assembly: GCA_021764765.1. NCBI lineage: Eukaryota > Viridiplantae > Streptophyta > Magnoliopsida > Fabales > Fabaceae > Vicia > Vicia sativa. Next base: position 107,104,293 of record CM038794.1, read on the forward strand.
CCAACTCCAAGCTTTGTGCTATGTCCTCACCCTTGTCACCATCACATGATACACAAAGAAAAAAAGAATGGTTAGTGATCAAGAAAATACCAACATTGAATTCAAACAAGGATAATTTCAAGCAATCTCATCATTAGGGTTAAGGTTAAGGAATCAGGTTTTTCGAAGGGTTTTCAAATCTTGTTCGTAATCATTCATAAAGCCTCATAATCTGAATTTCAAGATTAATCACTGGCCAAAGAAATTCCTATTGCAAATCACAAACAAAGTTTGGTTCACAAAAAAGGAGGGTGCAAAAGTACAAACTCAGAATAGCATCACAGGTCGGCAAGTATAGAAACCAAAGTTTCAGCCCACAATCAGCAAGCAAATTCGTAAAGCCTTATTTCTTCAAAAAATCACTAAGTCCAAAAGCAACCAGAAACCCTAATTCTAAATATTTAAGCACTGAGTGCACATAAATCAAGGGCAGCCACACTGTTCACGAGAAAACCCTAGCCGCGGCAGCCAAAACAAAAAAACCAAAGTGTTCATCATTTTCCAGATTTGACAAAACTCATCAGGAAATCACAAACAGATTCGCAAAACCAAAACAGAAATCAGAAATCGCAACCATCAAAACTCATCAGAGGATTATAAACAAGGCAAGCTATCAAGATAACTCTAACCCTAACATTTGTTCATCATTTTCCAAAGCAAAAACCCTTCAGAAATTCACCGAAAAAGATGAAGAGGAAAAGAAAAAGGTTCTAAATCGGAGAATACAAGCTCGAATCAGAAAGACTTCACCAGGGGTTGCGAATCAAGATCGCCTTCCACCTCCGTGAGAAGCTCCAACATCGCATCAGAAGGCCAATTTCGTGTCACAGTGTCCAGATTCGTCATCATCCTCACCAAGTTCGTTGTTGGACACTTAGGGTTTTCGAAACCCCCTTTCAAATTTACGGAAAATTATTCATCATCTGTAAAATCAGACACCAGATATATATATATTCAGAAGAAGAAGATGAAGCATGATATGTAAAAAAAATTGAGAATCAGAGACACTCCACCGTGAGCCACCGTCGCCGCCGCCGTAAGGCAATTTCTGGCACGGCTGTTTATCCCTCATGTCGAGGATTTTCTAAGAGAGAAGAGAGAGGCGAGAGCAATACATTTAGAGAGAGAGAGAAATTTGAGTTATGATTAAGTCTGTTTTCCCTTTTTTACAAATCTGTGTTTTGTTTATTTTAAACATAGTTTAGGTGTTAATTAGTAGTGGTGACACATGTCACCACCCACTAATTATCCAGAATAACTATGATGTTTTGCCTCCACATGATCTTACCATGCGCCTCTGCCTAAAGCCCTGGGATCAAGATCTGACGCTTCCAATCATGCCTCCCCGTGATGTGCCCTCAGATGTCTCTTGCGTGTGATTAGTGGACTTCACCTTGGGCCAGGGGCCCTTCTACTTCTAGCACCCCCCTCAGATTTCTACAATCAGGCCCATTTCTAACCTTCAACTTATTTCGTTTATTTATTTATTTGCAAATAAATTGTGATAATTTGTATTAAATAATTATAAGTCATTGATAATTTTCATTTGATAATTTCCGATTAAACTATTAGTCGATTTTATCAAATAAAAAAGATCTATCCTAAAAATTATTTAAATTTTTAATTGTATTGTTTGATAATTATTTATCTGCTTTATACGCTTGTATGATTTATTCACCATTGTACATGTCACGCACAATTAATATAAAAACAACTCCGATTTCTTTTGTTTGGCTCATACGCCAATTTCTTAAAGGGTCTCATAGTTGGGGATGGGCATGGCCATCCTCACAAGATTAATTAAAGCCCTTGTTGCTCTAATTAATCATAACTCGAATAATTATTGGTCCACATACCAATTTTCCATGCACAAGGGTCTCATAGTTGGGGATAGGAGCACCTATCCTCACGAGGTTAATTAAGTCCATATACTTAATTAATCATAGCCCGATTCCATTTCTCATTTCCTCGCGTATTAAACTTTGAAACACTTTCATAATTAACTTACAAACCTCGATCCAACGTCGAGTGCATTTTCAAAACTCTTTCACAATAAAAATCCAAGTATTTAAATTGTTGGTTGCTAGACCAATTGTTTAAATACTTGTGCAAATAAACTCCTAGTCTTTAAATCGTTGGATGCTAGCCCAATTATTTATAGGCTCTTAAAAAATGTGAACTTTGTTTCACTTCACTCTTTCATAAGAAAACTTTTGGGATGATAGACGACTCATTGAGCATTGAGCTCCTCTTGTTTCTAGTATTTGAATCGTAGGATGCTAGTCCTATTTTTCGGTACTTTTCACCCACCTAAAATAAATTCAACTCACTCAAAATCCTTTTTTCGCTCATATGCGATCATCAAACTCTTTTCTGACAAAGAGTGTGCAATAGCCATTTCAAACACAAACGAGGACTTAAGCTTCTCAAACAAACTAAATAAGTCCAAGTTCAAGCATTTGAAATGTCTAATGCACAATTTTTCTTATAAAATCAACACAACCAACTTAAAACATTTTTGAGAGGAACTACGGAGTTTTGACTTTCCCATTGCACGAGGGAATACGTAGGCACAAGGTTTTGAAACCGCTGCAAACTCGAAATAATAATACACAAACCCCATTTCCTTCTTTCTTATTTCTCGATCATAATTTAGAACTTAGAGAATATACACACAAACACTTAGAACTAAATGGGTCCCATCGAGTACGATGGATGTAAGGGGTGCTAATACCTTCCCCTTACATAACCGACTCCCGAATTCACATCTTTTGGTCACGTAGACCGCCTTATCCATCATTTGCGGGTTTTATCTATATTTCCCCGTTATTTTTAGAACAAATAAAATTAGGTGGCGACTTCATTGTTTTTAAAACAACCGATGAAAAAACCAGTCATCATAGGTTGATCATGATTCATCAAGAAAAGTCAAGATTTTATCAAAAGTCAAAAGTTTCCAAATTAGGGTTTTTGGACAAAAAGTCAATAGAACTTTGACCAGTCATAACTTTCACATCCTTTATCAGAAATTTTTCCACCAAAGCTCATTTTGAAGGGAATTCAATTATATACAACTTCATGTCTCACAAGCTTTGGCCAAAAATGCTTCATTTGAGAGTTATGGATCAAGACATTATAGGTCCTTCTAAAAGTCAACAAAAAGTCATCTTTTTGCAAAGAAGTGTACATGAACATGGAAACTTAAATGGAGATGAAACCAAAAGGAGTGTTTATAGGACATCTTGAGCTTTCTAAAAGTTCAATAACACTTAAAATGTTGAAAATTGAGCAAGATAAAAGTTGTGCAAGTTTGGCATTTTTGAAGAAGTGCATGAAGAGAAATACTTAGAAAATTCAAATTTTTTCTAAATGGGCCCAAGTTTCTTTGATTCACACTTGCTTCTAACATTGCCAAGGACCTCTCAAGCCTAATAGCACGCCATGTTCTCTTTTATTTTATTTATTTTTGAATTTATCTAATTTAATACAATTTTAATTAAAATAAAATGCAAAGGATCAAATCATTAAGTGTAAGATTGATTTTTTATCATTCTTGAGGTCCAAGCAAGCCATATAAGCTGATAATTTCGAAAATCATTGAGATTGGCATGAGATTGAATGAGATTCTATCAAAAAAGGGAATATTTGGTTTCATTCTAAATCAAATCTTTTCTCATTGATTGGCATATATTTTTTCATGATTCTTGACCTAATTCACTCTATTATGTATATACAATGATCTCAACCTCTCATGCACACAAATTATAGCCACAAGAACTGTAACCAAACTCACAAAATCCGTGACATTCAAGCAATCGGTAGACCTATTTTTGTATCGACTCAAGCCATTGCAACGTGTTCCTGGGAGTCCTCTGATTCATTCCAGATCATTACAAAGCCTCAACACACCCAAAAGCACGAAATCCAAATCAAGATTTGCACCATTTATTTCAAAATTGATTTCATAGATCCATGCATTTTTAATACAATTTGATTGCATATTTGTGTTCATGATGATGTTTCGAAACTGCTTGTATAGTTTGATTTAAGTTTTAGTATAGGTATAAGAAGTTTCCATGGCTAGGGTTTGAAGTTCCAAATTAGGGCTTCGTGTTTCAGGAAAAAGTAGGCAAAATGATGACCACCATCGTGCTCAGGAGACAATTTCTAGTCGGTTGATACCCTTCTCTAAAATTTATATTGCGTAATTATGATTTTGGAAAATTGCAGGGATATAGCTACAGGATTTTGTCCGTTGCCATAGGTTTACCCACGTAAAAGCCGTGGGTAAGTCCGTGGAAAATTCAAAAATGGAGAAGACGAAGCCAGCGCGCATTTTTTTGTTTGAATATTTTCAGAAAACGTTTTCCTTTATAGTCTATTTGTTTCATTATACTAACACAAAAGCTTCACAACTCAGATGGTCGGAGGCGCGCGCATGTGACCTATGGAACCTGGGTTCGATCCCTAGCTCTGTTACATATTTTTTACAACTTTTCCAAACTAACCAATTTTCTTCTTATTTTCATATTTTTTAAGTATTTTTCATTTCATTTCAATTTAATTTTCCTTCAAATATTTTTCTAAAATACCATAAAAATCACAAAAAAAGATTTTCTTTTTTTATTTAGGTCAGAAAAATACTTATTTAATTTTTGACATTTAAAAATCATTTGTTTGCGCAATTTTGTTCTGGCTGTTTGGTCGATTGGGTTGGTTTTCTAACTCAGCTTCTCAGCTGACATGTGTTTTTCTGGTACTTCTAACTTAACTTTGTAAAGCATTTCAAAAACTATCTTCAATTAAGATTGGTCCTTAACCAGTAGGGACCTTTTCCTTCAAGCAATGCCCTTAAACATACTTTACAAATTTCCAGTTAATAGTTTGTTTTTAAACACCCATCTGGTTCCAATGGTGTGGACACCAATAGGTTTTTGAACAAGATCACATACATCATTCTTTGAGAGTTGGTTCAGTTCTTCTTCCATTTCCAAAATCCAGTCTTTTTCTAGAATAGCTTCATCAACAGATGCTGGCTCAATCAGAGACACCAAATCCAGAAGCATCTCTTCATAAGGTTTGAAAGCGGATATTGTTCTGATACGTCTTTGTTTCCCAAAATTAGTTCTTCAGGATGAGATTATGAACTTATGTTTTTCCTTTGCTATGGGGGATCCGAAGGAATAGCAACAATATTAGAAGTAGGTTCTTCTGGTTCTTTGACTTCTTGTACCTTCTCCTTAGGTTCTGAAAAGGTTATCTTCAAATCTTCAAACTTTTCAACTAGCTTGGACTTTTCATAGTCAAGCTTATCATCGAATCTAACATGAATTAATTCTTCTACGATTTGTGATTCTGTGTTATAGACTCTGAATCTTTTTTAGCGTTCAGAATATCCTAAAAGACACTTTTATGCTTTAGAATCAAACTTGCCTAGATTCTCTTTAGTGTTCAACATAAAACCTATACATCCAAAATGAAGAAAATAAGAAATGTTGGGCTTTCTATTCTTCCACAGTTCATATGGAGTCTTACCCAAAATAGGTCTTGTGGAGATCCTGTTCTGAATGTAACACATTATGTTTACTGCTTCTTCCCTAAAGTGCTTAGCCATATCAGTTTCTTGGATTATGGTGCGAGCCATTTCTTGCAATGTCGTATTTTTCCTCTCAACGACCCCATTTTCTTGTGGAATTCTAGGGCAGGAGAAATCATGGGATATGCCATTAGAATCAAAAAGTTTTTCAAAATATTTGTTTTCAAATTATCCACCATGATTGTAACAGCCCGAGCCCCTCGCAAGGAAATCCCGGCACTGCCCCCTCACTAGTAGAGTTTTTTTTCCTTCCATGGGAATCAAAACCTGTACCCTAAGGTTCAAGTACGTGCTTAATTCATTCCCACTACCAATTGAGCTACTAGCTCAATTGGTATTGGGAATGGATTGAGCATGTACTTGAACCCCATGGTACAGAGTTTGATTCCCACGGAAGGCAAAAACTCTACTAGTGAGGGGGGTAGAGAAGATCATGAGGTGACAGTGTCAGGATTGCTTATCGAGGGGCTCGGACTGTTACAATGATCACTTCTAACTCTGACTATCTTGCAATTCTTTTCATTTTTCACTTGAGAGCAGAAGGTAGCAAACACAGAATGAGGCTCGTCCTTGTGTCTTAAGAATTTTATCCATGTCCATATGTTATAATCATCAACGATGACTAGTCCATATTTCATTCCATTGACATAAGCAGTTTTCACTAGTCCAAACAAATGAATGTGAAGAAGTTCTAATGGCCTAGAGGTAGAAACAACCTTTTTAGCCTTAAAATATGTTTTTGAAAACTTCCCTTTCTGAGATGCTTCATAAAGAGCATCTGAAGAATATTTCATATTGGGCAAGCCTCTGACTAATCCAAGCTTATTTAGTTGAGATATTTTTCTCAATCTAACATCGCCCAAACGTCTGTGCCAGACCTACTGCTCTTCGTTGACAGATAGAAGACATTTTACATTCCAGTTTTTCAAATTTGATAACCTGACTTTGTAAATGTTGTTCTTCCTCTTGCCATTAAACAGAAATGTGTCATCCTTCTGACATACAACTTTATAGGACATTTGATTAAAAATGATGTGATAACAATTGTCACTTAATTGAATTATTGACAATAAGTTATGGATCAGACCCTAACTAAAAGAGCGTTATTAATGGAAGGAAGTTTACCATTACCAATGGTTCCAGAGCCAATGATATTTTCTTTCTGATTACCTCTGAAACCAACAACGCCTCCAAACCTAAGTTCCAAATCTTGGAACATATGCCTTTCGCCAGTCATGTATCGTGAGCATCCACTCTACTTGGTCATCAAAATCTGATTCATTATCAACTGTAGCGCCCTCTTTGGGATTTCTTCACTTGTACTAGATTTAGCCATGATTTCCACGTTTGCATGCTCTTTATCATAATTTTACTCTTCTGATTCTGAGTCATCCCATGTTTCCATAAGAACCTTCTTTGCTTTGTAATCCTTTTTAGGCTTCATGTCTGTTTTGAGCTTCGGACATTCATTTTTCTAGTGTCCAGGCTCTTTTCACTCATAACAAGTAACTTCTTTCCCAGAAGCTTTGTTCTGACCAAATGTAGATTCAAATATACCATTTGTTCTTCTTGGTCCTATGAACTTGCTTTGTCTATATTTCCATAATTGGTTCATCCTTCTGACAATAGAGCAAGTTCATCTGAATCTGAATCTTCTTCAGATTCTTCTTTAGCTTGAGAAATGTTCGTCTTTCTAGAATTAGACTTTAGATCCATGAATTTAACCTTTTTCCGAGGTTCATCTTCTTCAAGATTTAACTCATGAGTTGTTAAAGAGTTGATTAGTTCCTTAAGACTAGTGTTATTCAGATCCTTTGAAAACTTCAAGGAAGTTACCATTGGTCTCCATTTCTTAGGCATACTTCTGATAATTTTCTTGACATGATCAGTAGTGGAATATACTTTGTTCAGAACCTTGAGTCATGTAACAAGTGTCTGGAATCTTGAAAACATAGTGTCCAAATATTCATCATCTTCCATTTTGAAGGCTTCATATTTCTGGATTAGGGCCAGGGCCTTTGTCTCCTTAACTTAAGTGTTTCCTTCATGTGTCATTTTAAGAGAATCAAAATAGACTTTGCAGTCTCTCTATCTGTGATCTTCTCATACTCGTTGTAAGAAATAGAAAACAACAATATTGTTCTAGCTTTTTAGTGGTTCTTGCAAACCTTTTTCTGAGCGTCTGTCATTGCACTTCTTGCAATCTTCTGACCTTTATCATCTATTGGGTGAGTGTAGCCATCATCTACCAAAGCCCATATATCTAAGTCATATCCCAGAAGGTAACTTTCAAATCTGTCTTTCCAATAGTCAAATGTTTCTCCATCAAACATATGAGGTTTTGCACTATAATGATTTCTATCATTATCCTTATTATCAACAGTGGTAACAACATTTGCAGCCATTATTTTTCACACAATCTGGATCGGTACTGAACACTGTAAAGTGCTTGATAAAACTTCAAACTTTTTATCACTAAGAACCGGAGCTCTAATGCGAATTGGAGGTGTGAAAAACACAAGTAATGGTGGGGTTTGAATTGGGTTTTAAATCAAAAACTTTTATTTCAAAATAGTCTCCTTAAAAATATAGTTTTTTTTTCACTCTTGATAATAACAATAATAATGATGCAAGAAGGAAGGAATAAGGTATGCTTATACTAGTTCACTTGAATACTATCAAGCTAATCTAGTCCACCCGCCAATGTGATTCCGCCTTATTAAACAAGGTCTTCATTCAATAATCGACAAATTATTATAATGCACAAGCTAACTGCAAGTGACTAACAACAACCTCTAAGACACACTAATCTTAGACTTCTCATGGATTCTAACCGAACTGGTCCCTTAAGGAATAATCAAACAATAGTTTGAACAAAATTTGTTTACAGATATATGCTTCTACAGAAGCAGATTAGTAAACAGTATTTCAAGAAATAAATTTAAGAGAGATGGAATTCTATAAATAGTCTTGTAAGAACGTGAATTAGCAACCTTCTTCTTTAGCCTTCAAGCCTTTATATAACCAATATAATAATATATCTGTTGGAGGGTATTTTTGGAACTTTCAGAAGTTGGCAGCTTGAATCACGTGGGGGACAAGATCGTGCGATGCGTTCGTCCTTTATGGTAGTGAAATGAAACGTTGATTGTACCATGTACTATTGTACCACATTAACATTATCTTCTAATCTTATGTACTTTACAGGCTTCTGATAAGCATGAGTTAGAAGAGAGAAAATAACCCTTGGATTAGAAGAACTTCAAGTCTTCATAACTTCATCTTCAGAATCTTCAACTCTTGGTCTTGAGAACCCTTTATCGAACCTTGAATCATCAGAACTTCAAGTCTTCAGAGTCGTCAGAACTTCGTCTTCAGAATCTTCATCACTTGGTCTTGAGAATCCTTTGACTCCAGAAACGTAAGTCTTCAACATCTAGAATTCAGTCAAAACTCCTGTCTTCATATCTTTTGAATGAATGTCGGGCTGACCAGACTCTTAGAATTTATAACGAGCCAACCAAGCCAAACGGCCGCCGAAGGACATCATTTGTCCGTTCTACACTTCGCCAGAACCCCTCCGCTTGACGCCCGTCGAGCGAACCAACACGATTCTCTTCACCAAGGACTATGCCTGTTAGAGACCCTCTTGGTCGACATAATGGCTAGTTTCTGAGGACTGGTGCCTGGTTTGACCAGGTTAGCTCGGATAGCTATATCCACGGATCCGTATATCTAGGCTCAAAGATAGAAACCAATGAGAGCTCTCCTCAAATTATTATATAAACCCTCATATCCTTGAGGGCAGGGTGTCTCATTCTTACTCCAACTACCCTAATATTCTTCTATTCTCACCTTGATCATTTGCTTACTTTAGCACCGGAGTGCCTTGCAGGTACACCACCCATACATCTTCAAACCTAGCTCGATGACCTACCTCATTGCTCTGATCGTCTCAGATTGTGATCAATACACCATATCACATACATATCTATTGTTATCATCAAAACTTAGAGATAAAATTGCATAAATAAATTTTGTTATAACAATATTATCATATTCGTAACAATGTCTATTAAATAAGGACTATTTCTTGTTGATTCTATGTCTGCCTGTCTTAAATGTATTATAATCTTCATAAAGATGATAATCATGTGTTATGTATTATTCCAACAAGTATTTAAATAAAATGCACTGAGTCTTTTGGTGCTTATATGTCTGTATTTTCCCTTTATTCTTTGTCTTTTTTCTACTTTATTTTTTTATTGTGCGACGTATATAATGACACTACAGTAAGGAATACTTTAATATTGAGATCTATTTGAGAGAATATGCATGTTCTTAAAAATAATTAATAAGGAGAGAGAATTTTTAAATTAATTGTAATTTATTTTAAATTAGTATTATAGGGTGGTGATAATAATGAAGGAAAGAAAAAATTGTTTTTATTTTTCAATTAATAAAAAAATTATTATTAATTCTTTGTAAAGTAACTTGTAATTATGTTTGTTTCTATGCAAATTTTTATGCTATTTGATTTATAGTATAGGTAATAAGTATAACTTGTGTTGGTTTAGTTCTTCAACCAAGTTTATCAACTAGCACCAATTTATCCTAAAAACTAATTAATACCAATTTAATCCTTATATTTTAATCAAGTTGGAAAGTCTAATCCTTTAAAAAGAAACAAGCAATATCCAACAGGTGAAGGATAACATGGTGAACCGGATTTAATAATAGTTAAAGGTTAACATGGTGAACCAAATTTACGGGGCTATCATTGTGAACTTTAAAAATTAGTTTTGATTTAATAATAAATAATTATACTATGATTGATTATAGGTGACCTATTACTCAAGTCACGGGTAACAAATAAATATCTATATTACACTAACATATACTTTTAATTGGACTCCAATATTTATCATAAATCATAAACTAGATCAAATAATTATCATAAATTATAATTATAATTTAATAAATAAAAAAATTAAAACTATATGTGTGAATCTGCGCGCGTGCGCTTCCTCGCATTAGAATAAGATTTGGTTCTGCAATTATGCCTTTGAGTTTCGATGATAACAAAGTGTATGTTTGAGTGAACAATTTTGTTACTCTAATATTTGTTGTATTTTTAAGAATAAACAAAAAGGTTCCGCTTCTGATAAATGGCGTGGCCAAGACATTAGAAGAGAAAATGCTCCACTTCTAAGCTACAGAGGTTTTGATGAACAAAGTAGCGAAGAAAGCTTCAGAAGGCTCTGAAGCTAAGTTACTCTGATACGACCGTCTGAAGAAATCAATAAGAAGATCTCAAGAAAGAATTGCTACTTATGTCAAGATGCTGAAGACTCAAGTTTCAAAATACAAAAGGTTCTGAAGACTAAGTGCTTGAAGACTATGAAGATGTGGCTCTGAAGTTTCTAAAGACTTGAAGTTCTTCTGAACTTATGTTATGATATAAGGTTACAAGACCAAGTTCTGAAGAGTCTGAAGAACATGGTTCTGATGATTCCAAGACTTGAAGTTCTTTAAACCTTAGGTTACGATGCAAGCTTCTTCAAAACCAAGTGCTAAAGGCTCTGAAGAGGAAGATCTGAAGACTTGAAGTTTTGATTAACCAAGATGTTAGATTCCCACTTCTAAACTCATGCTCGCAGAAGCCTCTGAAGTGCAGATGAAAGAAGATAACGTTAATGTGGTACAATAGTACATGGTACAAACAAATGTTTCATTCCACTACCATGAAGGATGGACGTTGTTTACGATCTTGTTTCCCACGTTCTTTCAAGCCGCCATAAATTTCATATTTCCAAAAGTACCTTTCAACGGTTACATCACATGCATGACATTATGAAAGGGCTTGAAGACTTGAAGAAACAACTTTTAATTCACGAGGAAAATATCTACGCTTAAACGCTATTTTTCTTGTAAAAAGTTGTAAATTCCTTCAAGTCATTTGTACTAAAAATCTGTTTATATATCAGCTTGTGTAGAAGCATATTTATTTGTAAACAAACTTGTTATCAAACGGTTGTTTGATTGTTCCTTGAGAGACCAGTTGGGCCAGCTTCTCAAGAGGTCTAGGACAGTTAGTCTTAAAGGTTGTTAGTCACACACAGTTGGTGTGTGCAGGTGTTAGTCATCGGCGGTTGCCCGAGCAAGTGTAATCAGTTTTGTTATAATGGATTAAGTCCTCGGTGGAGAGAGGTAAATCACCTCGGAAGGGTGGACTAGAGTAGCTTGAGGATTTCAAGTGAACTAGGATAAAAAATTTGTGTTATTTACTGATTTCTTTATCTTTCAATCTTCATCAGAGCAAAGCATATTCAAAGGGATTTGTTTTATAAAAGCAATGTTTTTCAAGTAGAAAACCCAATTTAAACCCCCCATTTCTTGTGTTTTTCACGCCTTTAATTGGAATCACAACTCCAGTTTTGAAGTGATAAAAAGGTTGGATTTTTATCAAACATCTAACAATGTTCAGTACCGCTCTAGTGTGTGAAAAACAACAATGGTTGCTCTGGAAAGTGATTCTTATAGTTCAAAACCTCTGATCTTTGATGGAGAAAAATTTGATTATTGGAAAGACAAAATAAGAAGTCATCTTCTTGGATTCGACCTAGATCTATAGGATATTGTAGTTGATGGCTACACATACCCAGTAGACGAAAAAGGAAGAGAAATTCCCAAAAGCGCCTTGACAGAGGCTCAAAAGAAGATGTACAAGAACCACCATAAAGCAAGAACAATCCTTCTCAGTGCAATATCTTATACAGAGTACGAAAATATCAAAGGTAAAGAGACTGCTAAGTCTATCTTTGATTCTCTTTAGATGATTCACGAAGGAAATGCTCAAGTTAAGGAAACTAAGGCATTAGCCTTAATTCAGAAGTGTGAAGCCTTCAGGATGGAGGAAGATGAATGTGTGGAAACGATGTTTTCAAGATTTCAGATGCTTTTTGCAAGACTCAGAGTTCTGGACAAAGGATATACTACTGCTGATCGCGTCAAAAATATTATCAAAAGTCTTCCTGTCAAATAGAGACCCATGGTAACTGCTTTGAAACTGGCGAAGGATCTAAAAAACACCAGTCTTGAAGAACTCATTAGTTCTTTAAGAAGCCATGAGATTGAGCTTCAACAAGACGAACCTCATAAGGGAGGTAAATCCATCGCTCTCAAGTTTGATTCTAAGAAAACAAAGGCTTATCAAGCCATGGAGGAGTCAGAAGAGTCTAAAGAAGACTCAGATGAAGATGAACTATCTCTCATTTATAGAAAGATATACAAACTATGGAAACACAAACAAAGTAAGTTTAGAGGACCAAGAAGATTTAAGGGTAGGCAAGAGTCTACATCTGATTGAGGAAAGGGTTTTAAAAAGAAAGTCATTTGTATGAATGTCAAGAACCTGTGCATTATAGAAATTATTGTCCTAATCTTAGAAGAGAAAGAAAATCTAAGAAGATCTTCAAAACAAAGAAAAGGCTTAAAATAACATAGGATGATTCAAATTCAGAGGAAGAAGGTTTTGACGAAAAACATGCCAATGTAGCTATTATGGCAAAGATCAGAGTCAATGAATCTGATAAAGAGTCAGACTTTGATGATGACAGACAAGTATTTCTTTCCTTTTTATGTTAAGATTCCATTATATCACTATCACAGACACAAAAAGAAAACTTTTAAACATAAATATCTTGCACATAGTTTACACATCTATACTCTGCACAATAATCCAAAGGTGTCAGAATCTCTAGAAAAACTAACGAAAAAGGACCCAAGTATGGGTACCTAAGGGTCAAGTTATTCATATGCATACATCATTGACGACCTCAATGAAACATCAATCATGGTATCTGGATAGTGAATGCTCAAGACACATGACTGGTGATAGGCACATGTTCCAAAAATTGGAACTTAAGTCTGGTGGTGTTGTTGGTTTCGGAGGAGACCATAAGGGCAAGATCATAGGGCTCTAGAATAATTGGTAACGATAAACTTCCTTCTATCAATAATGTGTTACTAGTTGAGCGTATGATGCATAACTTGTTATCAATTAGTCAACTTAGTGATAATGGTTATGATGTCATATTTAATCAAACATCTTGTAAAGCCATTAGTCTGAAAGATGGATTTCATGTTCAATGGAAAGAGGAAAAACAATATTTGTAAAATTGGTTTATCTAAGTTGAAAAACTAGAATATAAAATGCCTTTTGTCTGTGAACGAAGAGCAGTGGGTCTGAAATAGACGTTTGGGACATGTCAGTATGAGAAGAATATCTCAACAGAACAAGCTAGGACTTGTTAGAGGCCTTCCCAATCTAAAGTTTACTTCGGACGCTCTTTGTGAAGCGTCCCAAAAGGAAAAATTTCTAAAACTTCTTTCAAATCTAAGAAAATTGTTTCTACCTCTTGTCCATTAGAACTTCTACACATTAACTTGCTTGGACCAGTGAAAAATGTGTATGTAAGTGGAAAGAAATATGGATTGGTCATCATAGAAGACTATAGTCGTTGGACATGGGTTAAGTTTTTAAAACACAAAGATGAGCCACATTCTGTGTTTGCTTCCATCTTCTCCCAAGTGCAGAATGAAATGGATTGCAATATTAGGATTGTCAGAGTTAGAAGTGATCATGGTGGAGAATTTGAAAACAAAGATTTTGAAAAATTATTTGACGATTTTGGTATATCCCATGATTTCTCATGTCCTAGAACTCCACAACAAAATGGAGTTGTAGAAAGGAAGAATAGGACTTTGCAAGAAATGGCTCGCACCATGATCCAATAAACTGATACGGAAAAGCACTTTTGAACAGAGGTAGTTAATACAACATGCTATATTCAAAATAGAATCTCAATAATACCTATTTTGGGTAAGACTCCTTATGAATTGTGTAAAAACATAAAACCCAACATTTCCTACTTTTATCCTTTTGGATGTGTTTGTTATATGTTAAACACTAAAGATCATATGGGTAAGTTTGATTCCAAGGCACAAAAATGTTTGGTGTTAGGATATTCTGAATGCTCAAAAGGCTACAAACTATATAACACAGAAACACGTATTGTGGAGGAATCAATTCATGTTATATTTGATGATAAGCTTGACTCTGAAAATTCAAAGCTAGTTGAAAAGTTTGTAGATCTAGAAATCAGCTACTCTGAACCAGAAGATAAGGAAGAAGAAGAAAAGATCTTAGAAGCTCTTACTTCAGATGTTGTTGTTTTTGTTCCCCTGTTGAAGAAAAGTAGGATAACAAATTCACATCCAGAAGAACTGATCATTGGAAGCAAAGATGCTCCTATCAGAACTAAATCAACATTTAGACCTTAAGAAGAAACACTTCTAGGGTTGGTATCCTTGGTAGAACAAACGCCAATTGAAGAGGTACTTCTAGATAAAGATTGGATTCTGGCCATGGAAGAAGAACTCAATCAATTCTCAAAGAACAATGTTTAGGACCTTGTTTAGAAGCCTAAAGGTGTACGTATAATTGGAACCAGATTGGTTTTCAGAAACAAGCTCAATGAAAAGGGCGAAGTTGTAAGAAATAAGGCACGATTAGTTGCACAAGGTTATAGTCAACAAGAAGGAATAGACTATATAGAAACCTTTGCTCCAGTCGGCAGGTTAGAAGCAATTCATTTATTAATTTCCTTTTTTGTTAATCATAACATCATTCTTTATCAGATCGATGTTAAGAGTGCATTTTTGAATGGATATATTTCTAAAGAAGTTTGTGTCAAACAACCTCCTAGTTTTGAAAACTCTGAGAAATCAGATTTTGTTTTTAAACTTAAGAGATCTCTCTACGGTCTGAAACAAGCCCCAGAGCTTGGTATGATAAATTGAGCAAGTTTATCTTAGAATATGAATTTACTAGAGGAAAAGTTGTGACAATTCTCTTTTGTAAATCAATCAAAAATGATATACTCATAGTGCAAATATATGTTGATGATATTATTTTTGGTTATGCTAATCCCACTATTTGTGAGGAGTTTTCTAAGATGATGCAGGCTGAATTTGAAATGAGTCTAATGGGAGAATTAAAATTCTTTCTGGGAATTCAAATTGATCAGAAGCCTAGCGGAACTTACATTCATTAGAGTAAGTATACTAAAGAGCTTCTAAAGAAGTTCAACATGATGGAATGCACAATATCAAAGACTTCAATGCATCCAACATGCATTATGGAGAAAGAGGAAGTAAGTGGACTTGTTTTTCATAATCTTTATCGTGGTATGATAGTCTCTCTTTTGTATCTAACTGCTTCTAGGCCAGACATCTTATTTAGTGTTCATCTTTGTGCTAGATTCCAATCAGATCCTAGAGAATCTCATTTAATTGTTGTTAATATAATTCTGATATATCTGAAAGGAACCACTAACCTTGGCTTGATGTATGAGAAAACATCAGAGTATACGCTTTCTGGTTTCTTGATGTAGATTACGCTGGAGATAGATTAGAAAGAAAAAGCAAATCTAGAAATTGTCAAGTTATAGGAAGAAATCTAATCTCCTGGTCAAGTAAGAGGCAATCTACAATTGCTTTTTCAATAGCAGAAGCAAAGTACATGCCAATATCACTTTGTAGTACTCAGATGCTTTGGATAAAGAACTAATTGGAAGACTACCAAATATACGAAGGTAACATTCCTATCTTCTGCAATAACACTGTTGCTATATGCTTAAGCAAGAATCCAATTCTACACTCTAGATCAAAACACATTGAAATTAAACATCATTTTATTAGAGACTATGTTCATAAGGGAATTTTTTGTTTAAAATTTATAGATATAGACCATCAATGGGCTGATATTTTTACAAAACCCTTGGTAGAAGATAGATTTCTGTTTATTTTGGAAAATCTGAAAATGAAACTTTGTCCAGAGTAAAAACTATAAGAATAATTGTGTTTTAGTCAAAGTCCAAGATATTGGATTCCTGGTTAAATAGTATGTTCTTTATTTTCTTAGAATCTCAGGTATTCAGAAGATACTTCGGTCAAAAGTGTCTCTGATTAGATGAAAACCGTTGGTTATCTAGAAGTCTGAGCATATCAAAATATGTCACCTAATCAGAATTAATGAGTAACGTGTACAACTTATGTTATACCGTAATAATTTTTCCAACTTAGCGTGCATACTGAGCAAGCAATACTTCTTGCGAATTGAATAAATATTTATTACTATTTACTACCCCTCCCTATTTTGTCACTTTAAAACCTATTTAAATCTTAAACCTATTTCGTATTTGTTTTTCATCTCTTCACATTCTCATTAAATTATGGTTGTCTGCCCCAAGATTTTCTAAATCTTTGAGTTATCTGGTTGCAACTATTTATAGTATTGTTGTGTAGTGTTGCACTTCATCTCCTTATTCTATGATCATTTGTTATCGGTTAAGTCTCTTCTCTATGAATACTAGAACCTTCAATGGTGATGTATATCTTCTTAGAGTGATTAACAAAAATGAATTGATAGTGTGATCGATGAAGGTCAAATTAGTTTATTCATAGAACAACAAGGTTGGTCTGAGTACTCAGCCATGCTCACGGGTCTTATTTATCCAAATCTTGTGAAACAATTCTAGATTCATGTGTCAATTGATCCTACTAGAGAATTCATTCACTCTCATATCTTTGGAGGTCCGATTATCATCACTCGTCTCTCCATTGATCAAGCTATAAATTGTCCTTCCCCTTCTAACTCGTGCACAAATGTTGATGTTTTTCCTATTATTCTGAACACACCCCTCAGTGGTATACCCAATGCTTCATACATACTTATACCTTCTGCAAGGATTTGGTTCAAATATTTACTAAAAAATCTCCTCCCCAAAGGACAAAATCTTGATGTGATTTATCCTATGGATATGTGTTTACTCCATTGTCTAAGAAAGAACATCCTTGTTCATCTATCCTCCATCATTTTCAACCATATCAAGTTGTCCATTATCGGCTCCAGAGACTCTCAGACGTCCTTTATTCCGTATGGACGATTACTCTCTGAACTGTTTGAGTTAGCTTATGTAACTGAAACTATTAGAAACAATCAGTTGCATATAGAAAGTGTATTGTTTGATGAGTGTTGTGATGTTTTTGAAGTTTAGCTTCCTTTTTCTCTTTAATGTACTCTTCTTGTTTCAATGAATGAAAGTACTCTCCTTTTGTCTACTATTTTATCAATGTATTTTTCACACTTTTTAAAATATAACTTTTTGATTATGACAAAAAGGGGGAGTAGTTAAAGAAGTAATTTTTATTTTCAATGATCAAATTCTTTGAAAAATGATGCTTACATTTCTAACCAAATATAAGTTGTTGTTTCGTGGTAGAATTGTGTTGCTTTTCTTTTTCAGGATTTTCTTTCAACAATCTGAAGAAAGTTATACATATGACTCCTTACACTAGACACTGAAAGAGTTAGTTCGAAGTCAAGTTCTAACTGGAGAATCTTCAACCTGTCTGAGCGACGTTAAGTTCAAGATCTCAGTTGAGAAGTTGTGTCTTCAAAAATCAAGACTCTAAAGATATTCTATATGATCTATTGGAACCAGGGGAGTTGTTGCTCAAATGGTCCTTAGTAAGAAATTCTGATCTTTCACCAAGTTTGTGATTCAGGGGGAATTTCCATGTAAAGGTTAAGTAATCCTTACCTTTCTTATTCGATACTTTCTTCTGTTGTTATGCAAATTTGTGTCATCAAAATACCTAGTTTTGTCATCATTAAAAAGGAGGAGCTTGTTAGAATAAGATTTGGTTATGCAACTATATCTCTGAGTTTTGATGATAACAAAGAGTATATTTGAATGAATAATTTTGTTACTCTAATGTTTGTTGTATTTTTAAGAATAAACAAATAGGTTCTGCTTCTGATGAATGGCGTGGCCAAGACATTAGAAGAGAAAATGCTCTGCTTCAAAGCTACAGAGATTCTGAAGAACAAAGTAGCGAGGAAATCTTCACAAGGATCTGAAGCTAAGTTACTATGATACGACCGTCTGAAGAAACCAGTCAGAAGATCTGAAGATATAAGTGCTACTTATGTCAAGATGCTGAAGACTCAAGTTTCTAAAGACAAAGGATTCTGAAGACCAAGTGCTTGAAGACTCTATAGACGTGGCTCTGAAGTTTCTATAGAATTAAAGTTCTTCTGAACTTATCTTATGATATAAGGTTACAAGACCAAGTGTTGAAGAGTCTGAAGAACATGGTTCTGATGATTCCAAGACTTGAAGTTATTTAAACCTTAGGTTACGATGCAAGTTTCTTCAAAACCAAGTGCTAAAGGCTCTGAAGAGGAAGATCTAAAGACTTGAAGTTTTGATTAACCAAGATGTTAGATTCCCACTTCTAAACTCATGCTCGCAGAAGCCTCTGAAGTGTAGATGAAAGAAGATAACGTTAATGTGGTACAATAGTACATGGTACAAACAAATGTTTCATTCCACTACCATAAAGGATGAACGTTGTTTACGATCTTGTTTCCCACGTTCTTTCAAGCCGCCATAAATTTCATATTTCCAAAAGTACCCTTCAATGGTTACATTACATGCATGACATTATGAAAGGGCTTGAAAACTTGAAGAAACAACTTCTAATTCACGAGGAAAATCTCTACGCTTGAACGCTATTTTTCTTGTAAAAAGTTGTAAATTCTTTCAAGTCATTTGTACTAAAAATATGTTTATATATCAGCTTGTGTATAAGCATATTTATTTGTAAACAAACTTGTTATCAAACGGTTGTTTGATTGTTCCTTGAGAGACCAGCTGGGTCAGCTTCTCAAGAGGTCTAGGACAATTAGTCTTAAAGGTTGTTAGTCACACACAGTTGGTGTGTACAGGTGTTAGTCACCGGCGGTATCCCGAGCAAGTGTAATCAGTTTTGTTATAATGGATTAAGTCCTCGGTGGAGAGAGGCAAATCACCTCGGAAGGATGGACTAGAGTAGCTTGAGGATTTCAATTGAACTAGGATAAAAAAGTTGTGTTCTTTACTGATTTCTTTATCTTTCAATCTTCATCAAAGCAGATCATATTCAAAGGAATTTTTTTAAAAGCAGAGCTTTTCAAGTAAAAAACCATATTCAAACCCCCATTTCTTGTGTTTTTCACGCCTTTACCTCACGCATATTTTTCTTACTAAATACTTTAAATGTTATGGTATTTTGATGACCAAAAGAGTAGTTTTTTTAGATTCTCTATTGCATCCTTGAACTATGTCCTTGTGATTTATGTAGTAGTTTAGACTAGAAATTTATCTGATCTAAATTCTATAGTATGTGGTAGTCTTGAAGTTTAGATCAGGAAAAATTATACTTTAAACTACCACAGACATCATAATGACATATTTTAATGGTGTGATAAGAATTTGAAAAGATAATTCTTTTTGTTGGCAAAATATTGTAACATTTAAATATTTAGTAAGCAAAATATGCACAAGCGCGTGGACACACAAATAACTTCATTTCATTCCAACGACTTTTATTACATCAATGTTCACTAGTACAAAGAAGACAATATAATTTTTAAATTTACACCCGTATTTCAAAAATTGGATGTAAATAAAAAATTACGGTGACAATTTTGTAAATAGAGTGTCATTTAAACATTATCATGTGACAATATACCTCTATTTTCTAAAAATGGGTTTAAATTAAAAATATTATTATAATAAAATCTCAATTACTCCCTTTAAACTAAAAAAATGGGTGTAAATAAAAAAAATGATGAAAATTTTGTAAAGAAAATATAATTTTAAATATTATCATGTGACAATAAACCCACTATTTTTAAAAAATGAGTTTAATTTAAAAATATTATTATAATCAAATATCAATTACTCCTTTTAAAATAAATGAAAATGGGTGAAAATGTTCATCTTCGCTGAAATTGGGTTTCATCTTCTTGTTTTCACACTTCCTCGTCTTCACTGAAACGTATCTAGTTCAATCAAATTAAATTAAATTCAGTAATTGATACGAAAGTTCAAAAAACGTCAGTTTTATTTCTTAGTTAGTAATTAGTAAGTTTTAAAGTAATTGGGAGAGTAAAGCTTTCCTTTTATATAAGAAATCCTTGTTTCTTAGCAGAGAAAGTTTTAGATGATTATAAATATGAGTTAAAACATACTGTGCATTCTCTAACTGCCTAAAATAGTTCTATATTATGATTTAATAAATTTATTATTTAAGTATGTCATATAAATTATTTAAAAATAACAACATAATTTAATATTTAATATAATTGTAATTGGTTGATAATATAAGATTATTAAATCTAAAAATACAAGCAATTAGTTTTTTTTAAAATATTTATTATATATTTTTAACTTTATCAAATAATTTAAAACAATTATATTTTGAATATTTGATTTAGATGCATTAATGTGATTGACCTAAACATTGGAAGCCCATATGAATTGCAACGATTTTCCTTAACGGAAATCCTAACTTTTAGTTGCAAAGATTTTCCTTAACAAAATTCCTAATTTTTAGTCATATTAAGATGATAAAAATTTAAAATTTAAATATAAATATATCAAACTACAACAACTATTTACACTTTGATTTTCTGATATTTCTACGCTACCTTTTTTTTCCTTACTTTCGGAAAAATTAAAAAACCCTTTCTCTTTGTCATATTTGTTTTCAATATAGTCCATGGAAGTACATTGGAGGAATTTAGAATCACATCCTTTAAGTTTGATTTTTGATAAGTTAGTAGAATGTGTAGATCACATATATTTCAGCCAGGTATGCAAGAATTGGTATACTATTGCAAAGTTTAATTATCAAAATCGACAAATCTAAAATAATGCATTGCCGATGCTAATGATTCCCACGAGAAGAAGGTGCAGAACAAAAAGAAGTTTATATGGAATTTCATCCAAAAGGGATTATGATTTCAAACTACGGGTACCTCATAACAAAAGGTTTTGTGGTTCCAGTCATGATTGGTCAGCTAAGGTAGATTCTAGTTCTCAAGTTACACTTGTAACGCTCCTCAATCCTTTTAAAGATGTTATTTTCATCACTTTACCACCCATCTACATGATGGATATACAAAGAAGAAAAACTTATTTTGAGTGTGATGTGCATAAGGTTGTTTTATCTGTCGATCCTACAATTAGGCCACATGACTATGTTGTATGTATTTATAGAATGCGTAAATGTGTTGCATTTCTAAAAGCTGAATAAAAGATTTGGAGTTATATTGATCAAGATCATTGTTGCTTTAATGATGCTATATTCTATAAAGACCTAGTCTATGTTGTAGGAAGATGGAATAACATTGTTTCTTTTGATTTGAGTAATTTGAAGAAGAAAAAGGTAATTCCCAAAGTTGTTTCTTTGGAGGGGGGTGATTATGCTCATGGTGCTTATCTCGTAAAATCATTAGAAGGAGACTTATGGCTAGTAAGAAAATTTATTGGCTAGCTTGACGATGATGAATTACCAAGTAGTGGTGCAGAAAACTTTGAAGTGTATAATTTAAAATTGGATCTCCAAACTGGTAAACTTATACGAATGTTAAAGCTCAATATTTTAGAAGACAATGTTTTCATATTTCTCTAATTATCTTCAAAAGGATTCAATTTATTATACATATGATTTTTACGGCGACACACCAAGGCCTTACCCTAATGGACCATTTGATATGAGAGTCTACAATATAAAAGAAGAAAAGTTTAGTCAACATTGCCCTTTTGAACCTTGGTTTAAACGAATGCCACCTGCACTATGGGTTATTCCACCTGTTTCATTGACAATTTCCAATTGAAATAACATTATTTTATTTTATTTTATTTTAATTTTTTTTCTTTTTCAAACTTGTTTATTTAATAATTTAAAATAATAAGGAATGGACTTAGCTCTAACAGTAACCCATAATTCTAATGATGTGGATCCGATAATTTAAGGTATTTCAAATCCATAGTTCTATAAAAAGAGATAATTCATTGAAAATAAATTGAAATAAGGAATCGACATAGCTCTAACAGTAACCCATAATTCTAATGACGTGGATCCCATAATTTATATTAATTTATAGAGATTTTATTCAATAACTAATGAGATACCCATACGTTCACACAAGTATCGATTGGACACATGTTTATTATTTATAATACTACAGACTTAAATATAATAAAAATTAAAATATAGTTATAATTTTACTTTTTGATTTAAAAAAATAAAAAAATAATTTCAATTATAGTAACTTATATATAAAAATTCAATTAGGTAAAATAAAAAGAATTTCTAATAATTCAATTGTAATAAAATATAAATAATTATAATTTTTCTAGGTGCGGATGAAAGCGGTTTCGTCACCCCTACACTAATTTATTTGTAGATAGTTTTTCATTGACCTCCAAGCCCTCTTATCTATAAATAAAAAAACAGAAATACTTGTACCATATTTAATCAATAATATTACATTAAATTGAATAAAAATTTCAAGAGGCAAAAGCTTATATATATATATATATATATATATATATATTTCAAAAAAGAAAATATAATTTTAAAATTTACATTCGATTTTTGAAAATCGGGTGTAAATAAAAAATTACGGAAGCAATTTTGTAAATAAAGTATCATTTAAACATTATCATGTGACAATATACCTCCATTCTTTAAAAATGAGTTTAAATTAAAAATATTATTATAATAAAATCTCAATTACTCCCTTTAAACTAAAAAAATGGATGTAAATAACAAATATGGTGACAATTTTATAAAGAAAATTAATTTTAAATATTATCATGCGACTATATAACCACTATTTTTAAAAAATGGGTTTAATTTAAAAATGTTATTATAATCAAATATCAATTACTCCTTTTAAAATAAATGAAAATGGGTGAAAATGTTCATCTTCAGTGAAACTCGATTTCATCTTCTCGTTTTCACGCCGAGTTTCACACTTCTTCGTCTTCACTGAAACGTATCTTGTTCAATCAAATTAAACTCAACTCAGTTACAACATCCATCACCACCAAGAATTCAATTCATTCTTCTTCTACTATGATCCTTCTTCAGTCACGCCCTTGTTTCAAACTCAACAAACCATTTCTTATCAACTCACCTTCCTCCTTCCAAATTCTTCAACTCAAATGCAACTTCAAATTCAAAAGCGATTCTAGAAAAAGTTGTTGTAAAGAGATGTTCTCCGACGACGCTTCTTTTGTAACCGCTATCGGTGCTTGTATGCTCACTTCTTTGGTTTTTCCGATACCTGTTGCCACCAAAGAAGAGGAAGATTCTGCTATCACTTCAACGGATACTAGGTTGGCATTTATGGAGATAATGAGTTTCATCCCTCAATTGGCTCATAAGTATATTCCCTTTCGCAATTTCTTGTTCTTGTTCTCTTGGTGAAATTGATTTGATTAATTGATTACAGAGTTGGATTTTTGTGTGGATTGATACTAGAAATCGACGTTATTCTATTTACTCCCTTGTTGAAACAAATCAGCTCTGCGGAGAAGAGGCCCTGATAGTTTGGGTGTGAAGAAAGTTACTCTACAATACAGTGAAAACCAAATCTCATCCTTCATACAACACGATGAACCGTTGTTATGTTCCGCGAAGATTGGAAGTAACAGAGAACTTTATTTCATTGGTTCAACTTTGCAGCTTAGAGGAATTTTTCTTCTTGTTCAGCCTTTAGTGGATGCTTCTCAAAATATTCTAGTCTATAATGGTATTTTCTGATACGGTCTCTGATTGTAGGTTTTATAGTAGCATGTTGTAGATTTTAATTTTTTGTTATGGTGTTTAGGTGAGATATTGTTAAGGACCAAATTGTAGCTATTTTGTACATGATTTTGTGGTCCTTAACAATACCTTTTTAATTAATTAGTAGTATTTATTCTAGTATTTTGGTTTAATTATGTTTTTATTTAGTTTTTGTTTATAATATATTATTTAACTTAGTTCTTTTTAAATTGTAGGTTTTTATTGATTAATTATCTCAAGCTTGGATTCAAGGACACTTGAAGAGCTCTTGGGATGATTCTTTTTGAAGAAAATTTTGGATGAAGAAGCATGCTTCAGGTCGCGCTCAGCGCGGTTGCAGCATGAGCGCGCTCAACGCGAATAACCGGGCTTAGCGCGGTCTGCGAAAAACAGAAAAAGGACAGACCCATGCTTTCACCTTTTCAGCCACCTAATCCATCATTTCCAGCTGGCTTTTGGTGTGAAAAAGGGTGGAACTTCACTTCATCATCATTATCATTCATTGTCGTAAAAATTAGGGCATAGAATTAGAGAAAAACATAGTTCTTCTTCTTGATTCTTCAATGTTCATCATCTCCTCCAACAATCTTGTGAACAATGCAACCATGGAAATGAGTGGCTAAGTTCTTTTTGTGTCAAGATTAGAGGTAGTTGATCTGACTAGTATGTATTTCTTTTAATCCATTTGTGTATGAACATGGTTGATGATTAATATAGTTGAATATCTTTGTTCTTCTATCTTTTTATGCTTTGAATCTTGTTTGAAAAAGGATGCTCCAAAGTAGACCTAGGATATTCATCCACTAATGAACAAATGCTATGAATAGATTTGTGTGTTAGTGTTTACAAGTATTGAGCTTAATGTTTATCATGTCAATAGTTGTGGTGAGAAATCATTCAAGGATTAACATGATAAAATTCACAATCTTGGTGAGAAATCAACAAGATTGAGAGGATATGTATTTATAAAAATCATCAAACTAGTTCATCACTTGATTAATAGAATGCATATGAAATTAGGTCAATAAAACTAATCTTGACATGCTTCCATCAATTAAAAACAAACTCCAACTCTCTTGAATCCAAACCATAACTCTCTTTTGAAAAGACTATTTTAGTTACTTGCTTGGAAATTCATGATACTAGTAGCTTAGAAAACAAACCCTTTGGTTACTTAAATCTTAAAATACACTTTGCTATTGAAAGACTACAATATACACCAATCCCTGTGGATACGATAAATAGAAATACTTGATTCGTCGAATATTCCTACAACAAAATGGCGCCGTTGCCGGGAATTGGCGTTTGATATTGCTAGTATCGCAATAGTTGTGTGTTTTAAGATATTTTTCTACTAATCTCTCTTTGTTTCTTTTGTGTGGCTAGACTTTTTCAGGAATTAGTTTATGCGAGGAAGTGTTCCGGTCGATCAACTCCTTTTCGATCCCGAAATTGAAAGGACGACAAGAAGACTTAATAGTATTGCTAAAAGAAGGAAAAGACTAGCTAGGCAAAGGCAAGAAAGAGGTGAATCATCTACTTCTTCTACACCACCCGTGTTAGGAGAAGTCATTATGGAGGAGAATCAACCACAACCACCACCACCACCACCGAGGGGGCCTTGTGTAAATAGCCCTCGTCACACCGCTCAATTTGCTCGCCAAGCAAATGCAAGGTTCACGGAGATGAAGA
Source organism: Vicia sativa (assembly GCA_021764765.1). Classification (NCBI taxonomy): domain Eukaryota; kingdom Viridiplantae; phylum Streptophyta; class Magnoliopsida; order Fabales; family Fabaceae; genus Vicia; species Vicia sativa. The sequence goes on from CM038794.1 coordinate 107,130,376, forward strand.
CGGGCTTGCTCCAACTTCTTTATGCAAGTCCTTTTCATGGTCATGACCATGAAGATCCTTACACCCACCTCACTAAGTTCTATGAGATCGCGGGAGCGGCCGGAGCTCCGGAAGACCAAGAGGAGCAATAATTCCAAAGGCTTTTCCCTCATTCTTTAGTGGGGAAAGCAAAGGATTGGTATCTAGACCAACTACAAGACACAATGACAAATTGGAATGTGTTGGAGGAAAAATTCCTTGAAAGATTTTTTCCTCAATCACATTTCATGGTTGCAAAACCGCGATTTCGGTATTTTCACAAGGAGTTAATGAGCCTTTGAATAGGGCTTGGGAAAGGTATAAGTCCATGCTTAGAAAGTGTCCTAGCCATGGTTTTGACGAGACCACCCAAATTCATATCTTCCGAAATGGTCTCCAACCTCAACACAAATTGTTGTTGGATGCTACGGCGGGAGGATCTTTAATGGAAAAGACACCATATGAAGCAATTCAAATAATTGAGAAGATGGGGGAGGAATGACCACCAAACTCAACATGATCAAGGAGGTGCGCAAGTAAAAACGGGAGTTCTTGAAATTGGCTCTAGTCACGAAGCACTTGTAGCGCAAAACAAATTGTTTGCGAAACAAGTTGAAGAATTGACAAAACAAATGGTAAGGCTTCCTCAACAAATCATGGAGATGCAAGGATCATCTAGCAAGCAAACTCAACAGATTGCTTGTTGTGAATTGTGTAAGGGGGATCACAAAACCGGATTTTGTCCTCCGGAAAATGAAGAAGCAAATTATATGGCCAACCAAGGGCAAGGATACCAACAACGAGCTCCTTATCCTTATCAAAATCAAGGCCAAGGTTACCAATAAAGAGGTAACCAAGGTTATCAAGGCGGGTGGAGACAAGACAACAACAATCAAGCTAGGCAAAATCCGTACCAAACTCAAAATCAAAATCAAGCTCAACCTCAAAATCAACCTCAAAATCAAGCGAGATCTTCCAACATTCAAGACACTCTAGCTCAATTCATGCAAGCTTCTATGGCAAACCAAAAGAGCACGGAGGCATCTATCAAGAATTTGGAAACTCAAATTGGGCAATTAGCAAAGCAAATTTCCGATCAAAGTGCTTCGACCTCACTTTCCCCAACTACTCAAGCAAATCCTAAGGAACATTGCAAAGCTATTACAACTAGGAGTGGTAGAGTTTGTGATGAGAAAAAGAAAGTTGTTGAAAAGAAAAAGAAAGTAGTGGAGAGAAAAGATCAAGTGGAGAAGGATGAAGAAGTAGTAGTGGAGGATGTTGTAGTTGAAAAAAATAATGAGGTTGTAGTTGAAAAAAATAATGATGTTGATGTGGGGGATGATTTAGTTGAAAATGATGTTGTAGTTGAAAATGAAAATGTTGATGATGGTGTAGTCGAAAAGGAGAAAGTGGAGGAGAAGAAGAAGAAAATGAGAAAGGAAAAGGAGAAGGAAGTCACTCTTCCATTAAGAAACTTACCTTATCCTCACATTCCTTCTAAAAAAGATGATGCTAAGCACTATGCTCGGTTTATGGATATTTTTAAGCAATTGCAAATTAATATTCCATTCACTGAGGCATTAGAGCAAATGCCGAAATATGCAAAATTCATGAAGGACATATTGACAAAAAAGAAGCGGTACACGGATCAAGAAACTATAATGGTTGATGCAAGTTGTAGTGCGATAATTCAACGCACTATTCCAAAAAAAGAAAGTGATCCGGGGCGTGTAACCTTGCCCGTTACCATTGGGGATGTCTATGTCGGCAAAGGATTGATTGACTTGGGATCAAGTATCAACTTGATTCCATTATCCATTGTAAAGAGGTTGGGGGATATCGAATTAAAGTCTACAAAAATGACGTTGCAATTGGCGGACAAGTCTATTACTCGCCCGCATGGTGTAGCTTTAGACTTGTTGGTAAAAGTGGACAAATTCTTTTTCCCGGTTGACTTTGTTGTGATAGATATGGAGGAAGACGTGGATGCACCTCTAATTCTAGGCCGTCCATTCATGAAGACGGCTAGAATGATGATTGACATTGATGACGGTTTAATGAAGGTGAGGGTTCAAGATGAAGAAATTTGCTTTAATATTTTTGAAGCCATGAAGCATCTAATTGATAAGAAAGATTATTTCAAAATTGATGTTATCGAGGAATCAATAGAAGAAGTGAATGATGATGATGATAGGCGGGAGCTTGAGGAGTGTTTAGAAGGAATGGAGATTTCCAAGGAAATGCACCCATGGGAAGAAGAAGTGGAAATTTTGAAGAATGATTCCAAAGACGAAGAGCCAAAACTTGAGTTGAAAGCACTACCATCTCACTTGAAGTATGTGTTTCTTGAGGAGGGAGGTAAGAAACCCGTAATCATTAGTAATACATTATCGGAGAAGGAGGAGGAAAGCTTAATTCAAGTTTTGAAATCTAACAAAAATGCGATTGGTTGGGTTTTAGCCGATTTGAAAGGCATAAGCCCGGCCTATTGTATGCACAACATCATGATGGAGGAAGAGTAAGCGGTAGCCCAACCTCGAGGCGTTTGAATCCGTGATGAAGGAAGTAGTTCGAAAAGAAGTGGTGAAGATGTTAGAAGCGGGGATGATTTATTCGATCTCGGATAGTACTTGGGTGAGCCCGGTGCATGTGGTTCCGAAAAAAGGAGGTTTGACGGTTGTGTCGAATGATAAGGATGAATTAGTGCCAACAAGAAAAGTAACGGATGGAAAAATGCATCGACTCATCAAGGCTTAACAAAGCAACAAGGAAGGATCACTTTCCTCTTCCGCTCATGGACCAAATGTTGGAAAGACTCGGTCAACAATATTATTGCTTCTTGGATGGTTACTCGGTACAATCAAATATTAGTGAATCCGGAAGATCACGAGAAGACGGCTTTCACATGTCCTTTTGGAATATTCGTGTATAGACGTATGCCTTTCGGCTTATGCAATGCGCTGACAACATTCCAAAGATGCATGCAAGCCATATTTGCCGATTTGATTGAGAAAACGATTGAAGTTTTTATGGATGATTTCTCCGTCTTTGGAGCGTCATTTGATTTGTGCTTGGAAAATTTGAACACCGTCTTGAAGAGGTGTGTGGATACAAATTTGGTCTTGAATTGGGAAAAATGCAATTTCATGGTGACCGAGGGAATTGTCCTTGGACACAAAATATCTTCAAGATGAATCGAGGTTGATAATGCAAAGATTGATGTTATCGAGATGCTACCCTCACCTACCAATGTCAAAGGCATTCAGAGCTTTCTAGGACATGCGGGTTTCTATCGAAGATTCATCAAAGACTTCTCAAAGATAGCAAAGCCTTTGAGAAACTTGCTCAACAAAGATAAGTCCTTCTTATTTGATAGAAATTGTTTAATGGCTTTTGAAAAATTAAAAGAAAATTTGATCAATGCACCCATAATCACCGTGCCTAATTGGAAACTTGATTTCGAATTGATGTGTGACGCAAGTGATTATGCGGTGGGAGCCGTGCTTGGCCAAAGGAAGAACAAAATTTTCCATGCTATTCACTATGCGAGCAAAGTTTTGAACGATGCTCAAATTAACTACGCAACAACCGAAAAAGAGTTGCTCGCAATAGTGTATGCATTGGAAAATTTTCGTCCTTATCTTATTGGTTCAAAAGTAGTGGTTTTCACGGATCATTCCGCGATTAAATATTTGCTTACCAAACCGGACTCCAAACAAAGGTTAATCCGATGGATTCTTCTTTTACAAGAATTTGATTTGGAGGTACGAGATAAAAAGGGTTCGGAGAATTTGGTAGCGGATCATTTATCTCGCCTAGTGAACGTGAAAATTACTGACAAAGAGAAGGAAGTGAAGGAGGAGTTTCCGGATGAAAAGTTGTTTGCAATCCAAGAGCGGCCGTGGTTTGCCGACATGGCAAATTACAAAGCCGCGGGATTAATGCCGGAGGATTTAACATGGAATGAAAAGCGAAAATTCTTGGCCGATGCCAAGTATTATGTTTGGGATGAACCTTACGTTTTTAGGTTGAGTAGTGATGGTTTGTTAAGAAGGTGTGTGTCTAATGAGGAAGCGAAAGACATTCTTTGGCATTGTCACAATTCCCCTTGTGGGGGACATTACAATGGATTGCGAACGGCCACCAAAGTCCTACAATCGGGATTTTATTGGCCTTCGCTATTTAAAGATGCTTATGCTCATGCTAAGTATTGAAATAAATGCTAAAGAAGTGGCGGTATAGGCAAGAGGGATGAGATGCCTTTGAATAATATGTTGGAAGTCGAGGTGTTTGATTGTTGGGGAATTGATTTTGTTGGTCCATTTCCTTCATCATTTTCTAATGAATACATTCTTGTGGCTGTTGATTATGTGTCTAAGTGGGTGGAGGCCATTGCTTCACCGAAGGCCGACGCCAAAACCGTTATAAATTTTTTAAAGAAAAACATTTTTTCTCGGTTTGGTGTGCCTCGGGTGTTAATTAGTGATAGCGGGTCGCATTTTTGTAATACATTGTTACAAAAACTTTTGAAACAAAACGGTGTAAAGCATAAGGTGACAACTCCCTATCACCCGCAAGCGAATGGTCAAGCCAAAGTGTCAAACAGGGAAATTAAAATGATTTTGGAAAAAACGGTTTCGGGTTCTCGAAAGGATTGGTCACAAAAATTGGAGGAAGCTTTATGGGCGTATCGAACCGCCTATAAAGCTCCTATTGGACTAACCCCATTTCAGGTTGTTTATGGCAAAACTTGTCACCTCCCTGTGGAAATGGAACACAAAGCTCTATGGGCTCTCCGATTCTTGAATTTCGATCCTTCTTTGGTGGGTGAAAAGAGGAAAGTGCAACTCGTGCAATTGGATGAAATGCGAGATGGAGCGTACCATTCCAACCGGAAGTACAAGACAAAAGTGAAAGTTTCTCATGACAAAAAGATCAAGCATAAGGAATTTCGACCGGGGCAAAGTGTCCTCTTGTTTAATTCCCGGATGAGACTTTTTCCGGGAAAACTTAAGACAAAGTGGTCCGGTCCTTTTCTAATCAAGGACGTGAAAGACTATGGTGCCGTTGTTTTGCAAGACCCCGAGGGAAAGAGTGAATGGACCGTGAATGGGCAGCGTTTGAAAAGGTATGTTGGCGGAGAGGTGAGCCGCGACATTGCCGCATCCTACTTTGATGATCCTTGATCATCCTGGACCGTCGAGCTCTACCGACGTTAAACAAAGCGCTTGTTGGGAGGCACCCCAACATTGTAAGTATTTATGTTGCACTCATTTTGACTTGTCCCTTTAGTTAATTTGCTGTTTTTTCAAAAATTTCAAAATTATGCAGGTCGCGCTTAGCGCGCATTCTAACCCAAATTCCAGAACATTTCGCGCTTAGCGCGGTCTGCGTGTTTTTTAAAAAATATTTTTCAAAAAACCGGTTTTCTTGGGCCCAACTTGTGGCCTGGTTTTATATTTAAATAAAATAGGGTTTAGTTTCAACCCTTTTTCACTTTTCCCTCTTCACTCAAAACCCTCTCAAGAAATTCCAAAAACCAACCCCAAATCAACAAATTCGTGTGAATTTCTTGTTCCAATCATCAACCCAAGCATCTAGGTATGTTATTCTATGGTTTTCCCTTTTCAATTTTGTTATTTTCTGCTGTTTAGGTTAGAATTGAGAAACCTAGGTTTTGAAATTTAGGATTTTTCTCTTAGGATTAGGTTGTTTAGATTGTAGAGAATGCTTAGAGTAGGATTTTTGTTGCTATTAGGTCTGATTTCTTGGGCAAATTTATGTTTTTACAGAAGAATTTTTCTGGAAATCGCAGAGCGCGGTCTGCAGAATTCTGAAAAATTCTTCTGCTGTGTTTTTGCATTGTCTGTTGAGTCTTGATGCTTTGGTTGGTTGATTTCTACTGCTGTTTGCATGATTTATCTCTAACGGACATCTCGGTGTCACTTTTCGTTGATTTTTGTGTTGTTTTCAGATGGCTCCTAAACGACAACGCGTTTCTTCCGCCGGGGCTGGATGCTCTCGATCCACTCCCTTTGATGGTGATCGGTTCTTGGGGCCTGCTCAAGAGGCAAGATATAAAGAGCTTGAGGAGCGCAACATTTGGACCGAGAGGATCATCCGGCTCCGAGATCATGGCCACTACCATACCCCTGATGTTATCCTGGACAACTATGGTTTGGGTGTTCTGTGTGAGCCCCAGACTAAAGTTAATGTTGAGCTAGTCTGGGAGTTCTATGCCAACGCCATTCCTACTGAGGGGCGAGATTTCCCGTTTACTTCTGTTGTGAGAGGCAAGTTGGTATCCTTCTCTCGTTCTGCTATAAACAACTACCTGGGCATTAATTGGACAGCCCTAGAGGATCAGTTGGATGTTTACCATGAGCACCTGGCTCATGGTAATTGGGACCATGATATGTTACGGAGGAAGCTGTGTTTATTCGGGCACTCCTATGAGCTGAACAGGGCTGGCCAACCTCTGAAATTCAATCGGTCCAGCCTTAAAACAAGTGCCCGTGTGCTGATGTGTGTGGCCCTTTACAATCTGAGACCTAGAAGTCACACATCCTCTATTCCCATGGAGACCACCGGCCTCATTGCTTATATGCTCGATGAAGAGCAAATTGATTTCGGCCGGCTAATTGCTAATGAGCTAAAGAGGGTTGCATTGAGTTATACCTCCAGGGGGGAGCGTATAAAATGTGCCCTAACTTATCTTGGGTTGATCATAGGCCTTCTGAAAAGGGCCAAAGTGGTTTTTCCTGTTGTGGGGCACCTGACGATAGATGGGATCATTGATGATAACTACTGTGATCGCTATTGTAGGGCCTTGGATGCTAACCCTGCGGCCCGGGCTGTTCTTGTAGCTGTTGCACTTCCTCAAGCCAGTCCCGTTGAAGAATGGAACCGACAAATGCATTTTTCTCATCAGCGAGCATTTATGTATATGCACGAGAGCATGGAGAAAATGGCGTTGCAAATTAGAGAGCCGGGGTGAATCACTTCACTCGTACGAGCGAGCAGTTGAGTGCTTATGCAAGTTGGCCCGGGGTCGGGCCAAATGCAGAGGAGGAGGTGGGTGATGCAGATGGTGATGAGGAGAGTGATGATGATGGAGAGGGCGGTTCTGGTTCTGATTCTGGTTCTGAGACTCCTGGAGATTCCATCCTCGAGGCTTCGGATTGATGTTCTTTTATTTTATTGTCTTTATTTTTATTTTAGCACTTTTTAGTTTTTGGTTTTAGTTCTTTTAAACTTTTGAATTTTGTTGGTTGCCATCCATTTTTAGGATGTGCTTGTAATTCCAATTTGCATTTTGTAGGCATGGAGCCTAAGTACTATTTTTAGTTTTAAACACCATTTTGGGGTGTCTTTTATTTTATTTTATTTTGTTTTGTTTTATTTTATTTTTAGATTATAGGTTATTTATTTTAAATTGTACTTCTTTTGTTTGTCCCGGTTTTTCAACGGTACTCAAAAGCAAGTAAGTGTGTTTCACCAAAGTGATGGTGATGATATAATTCTCGACTCGATCCACAAATAAGGTACATATTTAATCGTTTTGTAGAATATTAACATGTCTATGAAATTTGTGCTTTATGCAAAATATCTTGGCATGTACAAAAAAAATTTGTGTTCACATTTGAATCATTAGGACTTAAACCACAAAGGTGAGAAGCTTTCCACCTTATACCAAATATTGAGTGTCTAATAGTTTTGTTAACTCGTGTGATTCATGCTTAATCTTCATTTGTTTGTGATATTTTAGAAACTTAGAGATGATCAAGGCAATTTTTGTGCATTATGAGAAAAACCATCAATTCCAAAAGGGCCTCAACTAACCGTGAGTGAGTGAATCCTTGTGAACCCTTTTGAGCTTAAATTGTATTTGTAGGATGAATTTATCAAATCAACTAATTGTTAAGTAGGCCACTTAATAGTTGTTGATAATCTTTGAAAATTCAATGATGATTCATTCTATAAATTTTTTTCTTGTTTGTGAATACCAACCCTTTTTGTTGATTAACCCTTTGAAGAGCATGTTCTTGAATAAAAAAGGATTGATATAAATGAAGTTGGGGAGGTTGATCAAAAAGAACCTAGAATTGATGACACAATGATCCTAAAGAAAAAAATAATAATAAGAGAAAAGAAAAATACAAAAGAAGAAAAATTTGTATATGAAAAGAAAACAAAAGAAAAGAAAAAGGAGGATCATTGTGTGAAAAAGAAAAGTGGTTGTGAATAATAAGAAGGAAGTGGGAAGGAGTTTGTGAAATGCTCTTCATCATCTTTACCCAATTCGTTTCAATGGCTTTGTACTTAAATATCCCTTGTTTCTAACCTAAGCCAAGTTACAACCCTTGAAAGTCCTTAGTGATCTTTGTTCCCATTTTGTTCATTTAACTTGTTTTGATGAATGCATGAATTATTCTAGATGTGCATGACTATTAGTGAGAGTGTTTAGTCCTTTGTAAATATTGCATTTTGTTCTTCATGAATATTGAAGAAATCATTAGGTGATTCAAGTGTGAACATATCTTTTATTTTGTCTACATGTGTTGATATATTGTGTTTAGAAATTAATTCATATCCATGTTGTGTTTCGAAGAAGTGATCAATGTGTGATTTTGCCGGGTATGTTGAGTTTGAACCATCATTCTTGTGTGAGTTGCATGCTTACATTTTGTTTCTTCTTGCTTAGTGAAATTATTGACTTTTGTTTGAGGACAAACAAAGAAGTAAGTTGGGGAGAGTTGTTAAGGACCAAATTGTAGCTATTTTGTACATGATTTTGTGGTCCTTAACAATACCTTTTTAATTAATTAGTAGTATTTATTCTAGTATTTTGGTTTAATTATGTTTTTATTTAGTTTTTGTTTATAATATATTATTTAACTTAGTTCTTTTTAAATTGTAGGTTTTTATTGATTAATTATCTCAAGCTTGGATTCAAGGACACTTGAAGAGCTCTTGGGATGATTCTTTTTGAAGAAAATTTTGGATGAAGAAGCATGCTTCAGGTCGCGCTCAGCGCGGTTGCAGCATGAGCGCGCTCAACGCGAATAACCGGGCTTAGCGCGGTCTGCGAAAAACAGAAAATGGACAGACCCATGTTTTCACCTTTTCAGCCACCTAATCCATCATTTCCAGCTGGCTTTTGGTGTGAAAAAGGGTGGAACTTCACTTCATCATCATTATCATTCATTGTTGTAAAAATTAGGGCATAGAATTAGAGAAAAACATAGTTCTTCTTCTTGATTCTTCAATGTTCATCATCTCCTCCAACAATCTTGTGAACAATGCAACCATGGAAATGAGTGGCTAAGTTCTTTTTGTGTCAAGATTAGAGGTAGTTGATCTGACTAGTATGTATTTCTTTTAATCCATTTGTGTATGAACATGGTTGATGATTAATATAGTTGAATATCTTTGTTCTTCTATCTTTTTATGCTTTGAATCTTGTTTGAAAAAGGATGCTCCAAAGTAGACCTAGGATATTCATCCACTAATGAACAAATGCTATGAATAGATTTGTGTGTTAGTGTTTACAAGTATTGAGCTTAATGTTTATCATGTCAATAGTTGTGGTGAGAAATCATTCAAGGATTAACATGATAAAATTCACAATCTTGGTGAGAAATCAACAAGATTGAGAGGATATGTATTTATAAAAATCATCAAACTAGTTCATCACTTGATTAATAGAATGCATATGAAATTAGGTCAATGAAACTAATCTTGACATGCTTCCATCAATTAAAAACAAACTCCAACTCTCTTGAATCCAAACCATAACTCTCTTTTGAAAAGACTATTTTAGTTACTTGCTTGGAAATTCATGATACTAGTAGCTTAGAAAACAAACCCTTTGGTTACTTAAATCTTAAAATACACTTTGCTATTGAAAGACTACAATATACACCAATCCCTGTGGATATGATAAATAGAAATACTTGATTCGTCGAATATTCCTACAACAGATATTTGGAGGACTTGAACTTGCTAGTGATTGCATTGATGACGAGTTTCTTATGCAGACTCTTGGAGATTGTTGTTCATGTGGTTCTTATGTGAGTGGTTACTGTTTTAAATGTGGGAAAAGTTCTGTTACGGATGTTCTTTCTACAATTAAGGGACCATGGGTTATCGTCTATTGGCAAGTGACTTCAAGTGGTAAGTTTCTGTGTGTCCAAATGTAGACTAATGTGTTTAGTTTCTTTGTGGGTTTTAAGTGGTAGAGGTATGGTGCATTCTTTTTCTGTATCAGGATAGGTCAAGGACACTTTTAAGTGATCTGTTGTAAATCTGACAAGTTTCAAGGGACATGTTTAGGTTTCTACCATGTTGATTCATATTCAATTGACAAATGTTCTGTTGGAAAATATCGTATTTCCCTTTTCATTATTTCTATTTATTGTCTTTTATTTTTCTTTATTCTCTATTAAAGAGAGAATTAATTATCATTATTGTATTACTACTATATATACCAGCCTTAGAGGTAAGGAATAAAATATAATAGTTGTTTACCATTCCATTCAATATGGTATCAAGAGCTATGTGTTAGAGTTTACTATAAAGCTTCCACAACTAGTGGGGTTCGGGGCATAGCCCTGGAAATAATTTCTGCTCGACCCGATTCACATTCCCACTTAACTCCCTATGGAGAATCACAACACCAGTTGGTCTACTCTAGGATTCGCCTACAATGAATCCAATAATGATAGTGGTGGCCGCGGTAACAGTGGTGGAAACAGCGGTGGCCTCGGTAACGGCGGTGGCCGCGGTGACGGCGGTGGCCGCGGTAACGTCGACGAGTAGTCGTTGGTCATAAACAATGGCAGCTACTTCAATAATGGCAGCTAAATTTTTCCAAACTCATTGTGTCTTTCAGGATTTGAACTCGGGGAAGATGATTGGCAGTGCTAAGGAGAGTGGAGGACTCTACTATTTTGACATTGGATTTGCACCACAACTACCTTCAAAAAGAATAAGTTCCTGTTTTGAGTCTTTTTTTGTTTTGAATAATAAAGATGACAACATTATGGTATGACATTTAAGATTAGGTCATCCTAGTTTTCGTTACTTAATACACATGTTTCCTAAGTTATTTCACAATAAGAACTTTTCTTCATTTAAAAGTGAAGCATGTGAGTTTGCAAAACATCATCGTTCCCAATTTTCAATACACCTTATAAACCATCACAACCTTTTTCTATTATTCACAGTGATGTTTGGGGCCCTAACCGTACAAGTACACTCTCTCTCAAAAAATGGTTTATCACATTTATAGATGACCATACAAGAGTATGTTGTGTGTACTTGTTAAAGGGGAAATCAGATTTTTGTCAGGCTATAAAGAATTTTTTTTATAATGGTGCAGAATCAATTTCAAACAAATATCCAAGTCTTTAGAAGTGATAATGGCAAAGGATATTTTAATACTATCCTGGATGATTTTTTTCTAAAAAATGGGATTGTGCATCAAAGTTCATGTCCTAATACTCCTCAACAAAATGGAGTTGCCGAAAGGAAAAATCGACATTTATTGGAGGTTGCTAGAGCTCTACTTTTTTCAAATAAAGTACCAAAATATTTGTGGGGCGAAGCTGTTTTAACAGCTGCATATTTAATTAATAGAATGCCCTCAAAAATTCTGAATTTTCAAACTCCAATTAATACTTTCAAAGAATGTTTTCCTAGTACTCGTGTTTTAATTGATCTGACATTAAGAATCTTTGGTTGCACAACATTTGTTCACGAACATAAAAATGTTGGAAAACTTGAACCACGTGCTATAAAATGTGTTTTTGTTGGATACTCTCAAACCCAAAAAGGATATAAATGTTTTGATCCAAAAAACAAGAAAATGTTTGTCACTATGGACATTACATTCTTTGAAAATAAACCTTTTTTTGATGACACTCATCAAGGGTAGGATATAAAAGAAGACTTGTTTCAAATTGAGGACATGAGTTCTGAGACTTATACTTCTGCACCAACAAAAATTGGCCATGATTCTTTAACTAATCCTACTCCTGTTATGAGTAAGGAACTTTGTGAATCTGAGCCCACATTTTCTCATGGAAAAAAATGAAATTTCTGAAAATAATAATAGTGATGATCTAATTGAAATGCCACAAAATAATGAGTCACTTCAGGAAAACAAATTTGAATTAGGAAACGGAATTTGGAAAGGGAAGGTTTTTGTGAAAAAGCACCACAAAGAAAGGGATGAGTCCACATCTCAACACTGTCAGGAATCTGAACCGGGGAATGATCAACCTCCTAATAATAGGAAAGGTAAGTCCATCTCTGTTTCAGAAAGTCGTATTTTATATCCTGATATTGATGATCCTTTTGCCATTAGAAAACATGTTAAGTCTTGTACTAAACACCCCATGTCCAATTTTGTATCATATTCAAATTTGTCTTCATCTCTGTCTGCCTTCACCTCAAAATTGTCTAGTGTAGAAATTCCAAAAAAATGTACAGATTGCTCTAGAAATTCCAAAGTGGATGGAAGTTGTACTTAAGGAGATGAAAGCTCTAGAAAAGAACCAAACTTGGAGTGTTACGACACTATCGGATGGCAAGAAGATAGTTGGATGCAAATGGGTGTTTACTGTGAAGTATAATTCAAATGGGTCAATTGAAAGGTACAAGGCTCGCTTGATGGATAAAGGCTTTACTCAGACCTATGGTATAGACTACTCTGAGACATTTGCTCCTGTTGCAAAACTGAACACTGTAAGAATTCTTTTATCTCTTGCCGCTAACCTGGATTTGCCCCTACATCAGTTAGATGTTAAGAATGCATTTCTTAATGGCGATCTAGAAGAAGTATACATGGACACTCCTCCTGGCTTTGAAAACAAATTTGGATCAAATGTATGCAAACTAAATAAGTCTTTGTATGGACTAAAACAGGTCCCAGAGCTTGGTTTGAAAAATTCACTCAGTCCATGAAGAAACAAGGGTACATTCAAGGACAGGTTGATCACACCTTGTTCACAAAGTTGTTTCAAGATGGAAAATTTGTTGTCTTGATTGTATATATTGATGATATTGTCCTTACTGGAGACGATACAGTTGAAATGGCTAGAGTAAAAGAGAAACTAGAAGTAGCCTTTGAGATCAAGGACTTAGGATCCATGAGATATTTTCTTGGTATGGAGGTTGCTCGGTCAAAGAATGGTATTGTGGTTTCACAGCAGAAATACATTCTAGACTTATTGAAGAAATAGGAATGAGTGGATGTCGTCCTGCAGATACCCCTATGGATCCTAATGCTAAACTTTGGGGAGAAGGAAATGTTTCGGTTGATACTGAAAAGATATTAGAGATTGGTTGGAAAACTGATTTATTTGGAACACACCCGACCTGATATTGCTTTCTCAGTTAGTGTAGTAAGTCAGCTTATGCATTCTCCTTACGAGAAACATCTTGAGGCAGTCTACAGGATACTGAGATATTTGAAGGGAAATCCTGGCAAAATCTTACATTTTAAGAAAACTATTCAAAGAAATGTGTCTATCTTCACCGATGCTGATTGGGCAGGTTCAGTCACAGATAGAAGATCGACCTCTGGATATTGTACCTATGTTTGGGGTAATCTTGTGACATGGAGGAGTAAGAAACAAGGAGTTGTAGCAAGAAGTATTGCGGAAGCCGAGTTTAGAGCTATGTCTCAAGGTATTTGTGAAGGATTATGGATCCTTAGAATATTAGAAGAACTTAAGATGAAAATTGAGCTTCCATTAAAATTATACTCTGACAGTAAAGCTGCCATTAGCATAGCTCATAACCCAATTCAACATGACAGAACCAAACATATTGAGATTGACCGACACTTCATAAAAGAGAAGTTAGATGCTGGAATCATATGTCTCCCTTTTGTGACTTCAAATCAGCAAACTGCGGATATCCTAACCAAAAGTTTGGCAAGACCAACCTTTGAACATTTGATAGACAAATTGGGCATGATAGATATCTATGCACCAACTTGAGGGGGGTGTTGGAAAATATCTTATTTCCCTTTTCATTATTTCTGTTTATTGTCTTTTATTTTTCTTTATTCTCTATTAAAGAGATAATTAATTATCATTATTGTATTACTATTATATATACCAGCCTTAGAGCTGAGGAATAAAATATAACAGATGTTTACCATTCCATTCAATATGTTCTATACTTTAAACTACAAATAAAAAGAATTAACTTAAGCAGACTTCCAATTTGCTCTTTGGCTGTTGGCTCTCATTTGTAAATGCAGATTATCAAGGTCTCACCAAGTCATTCAATCACGAAAAGATCTATTGCTCCTCTGTTACAGCTAGACTTGTAAATATGAACATAGGGATTCCATATGATAAATTACACATTTTGCCTCTAAACGAAAAGGTTGAAATAGTTGGTATTGGCGTGACTTGCTTGGATGCCAACCACTGTCCAGGTTCCATAATAATACTCTTTCAACCTCCGAATGGTCAGGTGTGGCTTGCAATGACTTCCTAATGAGTTAATTATTGTTTATGGCAACTCATAGTTTTGTTAGAACTTAATAGCCAGCTTTCTGTTTATTTAGGTGGTACGATTTTCGTTATAGTGAAGAAATGACAAACAACCCTTTCCTTCAGATACATCATATTATTACTTTAATTTTTGATACAACATACTACAATCCGCAGGTGAGTCCATATGTTTGTAATGAATGATCGCTTTCAAATGCCACGACTTATTAAGTTTTGCTTTGGAACTTAACTTCATTTTGTTCATCTTCATGACATAATAGTTAACTAGTCAAGACATTATACTCCATCTACTTGAAACAGTGTAAAACTGAATTGATTTTCAATTTCTGACCTGACAAGTTTTCTTGAATCAAAGGTTTCTCAGAGGCCTTGTATTCTCTTACAGTTCCAGCTATTTTCTTATGTTTTAGTGGCCAAATATATTGAAGATTTGTAATGTGTTTCATTGCAGTATGATTTTCCAAAACAAAAGGCTATAATATAATTTTTTATTGACGCCATCTAAGCAGAAGCTTCTAATATCTACTTAAATTTAAGCTGCTTGCATGGCACAGGGAAATTCTGGAGGGCCACTTGTAAAATTCAATTATAGAGCATTTCAAGAAAAGCGGATGTGTAGATATTAGGTAGCAAAGTCTCACCTCTCCTGTAAGAACACGGCCAATCATCCTTTGAAAGATTATGGAGAGCAACTTCTATCTCAAAATAGAGGGAATAAAACATACAGTCTGTCCAACTATTTAGGAGGTATGGGGACAAGTAATGCCCAGAGAAAATTAACGATCATCCCACAGTCGTCAACAAACGATCTCTACAAAGACACTAATCGCCCTAGGGTGTCTGCAGGTAAAGGGAAGCAAGCTAATCCTTGGAAGACGGGCACATATATGGGCAGGATATATAAGATTGATTTAGCCGACTGTACGGTTAAACAAGGAATAAGTGAATAAGGAAGAGAGCACCATATACTTAGGAATCCATGCATGAGTTAAGTACTCTATAAATATTTTGCATACTTTCAATAATTAATATGTTAAATGTGAGATACTATATATGACTACCGAGAGTCTTGTAATTCCATGTATAATGGCACAATGCACTATTTTAAAACAATATCTATGTTTCAAGAGAACTCTTCTCAACATAATTAACTTACCCCCATGCATCTTAGGATCTATCCACTCCAAGAGCATAGGCGGTGGAGTTCGTAGACGTCACTCCCGAACCAGTTCAAACTTGGATTTGAGTTCTCAATCGGAGCTATAAACAACACAACTCTAATTAAGAATAGTGAGTTTAAAGAGTACATCAAACACGGGTCAATCCTAATAAATGATAAAATTGTGAGGACTCTCACACCCTAGGTAAACAATACTTCGTATCTACGACGACAACATCAACAACAACGACAATACCTATGAGACAAACAAATTTTAATATTCATGAACAAAGAGCAGGCCCTGATGAAATAATAATTCGTTAATCAGCATTTGTGAAAACTTCTATAAAAAGACTTTCACCTCCTTTAAATGAGTTCACTCTTAGAAATGACTTTGTGATATTTTACAACATGTTTCATTGCTTTCACGTGTCTCTCACTTGGATCATGCATAATATATCTCCCTTCACACAAGGTTTAGTGACTTAAGGAGACTTTGCAAACGTTGTTGTTCAGAGCGTCAATTAATGACTTGAAGATGGTGGATTTATTTATTTGATCGAGTTTTACATGTTTTAGAATTTCTATATTATTGAGACAAGCCTAATAATATATGGAAGTAGCCAATATAAAAAAAATAAAAATTTCTTAACGATCTTTACCTTAGTTGGATATTAGGTTGAGGTGAAATAATTAGGCCTAACTTATCACCGTGGCTTGGAAACTCCAACCGATATAAAAAGTAACCAGGGACACTTTGATTTCCAATAACTTTTATGGAAAATCTATTCCAATAAGCTTTTTTCTATTTTAATTTTTAAATTGAAAAAACATATATCTCTTTGGTTGGACAAGCAAGCGATGAGAAAAGACTCTCAAAGACATGTTTCGATTTCCAACAACTTAAATTTTAATTTTATTTAAAAAAAATTACATATTATTTCAGTTGGAAAAGCAGTGGACGAGAAATCATTTCAATTGACGCCTTTGTTTTTTTTAATATTAAAAATAAAAACCATTTTTCCCTTATGTTTGGCAAGCCAACGATGGGAAAAGTCCCAACTATCTCCTTGGTTAGGCCACCAATCGATAAGAAAAATCCTTCTCGTTTAACATTCCCCTTGGTTGGTTTTCTAATTGCACTAAGAAAAATTTATTCAAACTTATTTCTAGAACATACTAATATTCCTTTCATTCAGTTTTTCACAATCAAAATTCAATGAGCATATATGAAATCTCATCTTCTATAAACGAAATGATATGTATTCACAAAACCAAACTCAAAAAGTGGTTTCTTTCATAAATGAGTTTTAGAATTCCATCTTCTATTCTCTAACTCAAAGGAATCAATGAAAGTAATGAAGGTGGCTTACAAGTTTCAAACAAAACTCAAACGATTAACGTAACTCAAAATAAACTCATTTATTTTTCTACTTCATCATATTTGTGACCCGTAGATGTTTTTTATGTGCATGTAAGTTAGCAATGTTAGCTATTGTGATTGTGTTAAGTAAAAGATTTAATTTTGTTGTGTTGGAATAGAAGATAGAAAAATAGATTTGTGAAGAAGAAGATTAAGGGAATTGAGTAGAGAATGAATGTGAAACTGAAAATGAAAGATGATTTTGAATGATAGTAATATTCTATTATGATTACAAAGAAATGCTCCTTATATAGACATATTTCTTAGACCCAATAGTGTAAACTAAACTAAGGCTCAAAACATACAAAGGCCCAAAAAATTCGACATAATCTAACATATTTCAGAGTAACTTCGACAACCTTATTAATTCGACCAACACACATAGGGTAATTCGATTAGCTCACAACACTACAACTAGTTTGACACACTAGTTTGAACTTGAATTATACACATATTCTAACACACCCCCTTAATTCATGTTCTCGAGACTCCTCATCCTGATGCTTCCTTTTAGCTCTTTGAATCTGACTTTCTTCAGAGGTTTGGTGAATATGTCAGCTAGTTGAACTTCAGTCTTGCAGTACTTTATTTTGATTTTCCCTTTGTTGACTTGATCTCTCAGAAAATGATACCTTCTTTCAATGTGTTTACTTCGACCATGACACACTGGATGATTCGCCAGGTTAATTGCTGATTTGTTGTCGACAAATAGCTTTATCTTCTTAGGCTCCATTATCTTGAGTTCTTCAAGTAACATTTCGATCCATGCTGCTTGGCATGCTACATATGATGCAGCTACATATTCTGCTTCACAAGATGACAAAGCCACAATGCTTTGTTTCTTCGAGCTCCAGGAGATTGGAGCACCTTCGATCATAAAAATGTAGCCTGCAGTGTTTTTCCTTTCGTCTTGATCTCCACTGAAATCTGAATCAGTATATCCATGAACTTCGACGCTTGTGTTGTTCTTCGACTTCTTGGACAACAACACGCCATGGTCGACAATTCCCTTTATGTATCTCAACACCCTTTTTACTGTAGTGAGATGACATTCTTGAGTTTTCTCTATAAATCTGCTCAGCAATCCAACACTTTGGCAGATATCTGGTCTTGTATTGCAAAGATATCTCAAGGATCCATTGTACAATGTCAAATTTACAAACTCATCATTTGATTCTTTCTTCAGCTTTGCTCCTGTTTCTAACGGAGTGACAGCTTCGTTACAGTTGCTCATGTTGAATCTTTTCAGAATATCTTGAGCATACTTAGTCTGATGCAAGAATACTCCTTCTTCAGTATTTTTGAATTCCATCCCTAGAAAATATGAGAGATTCCCTAAATCAGACATTTCAAATTCTTGCATTAGCTTCAACTTGACCTTTACTATCTCAGCTTCGTCATCTTCAGTAATAAGTAAGTCATCTACATAGAGACATAAAATGATTCGACTGACATTGTCGACATCTTTTACACACACTCCATGTTCAGAGACACACTTTGTGAAACCTGCTTCGATCAGGAAGCTATCTATTCTCTTATTCCAAGCTCGGGGAGCTTGCTTCAAACCATAGAGAGCCTTCCGTAATCTATACACCTTCGAATCCTATCCTTTGACGTCGAATCCTTGTGGTTGAGTGATATAAACTTCTTCTTCCAAAGGACCATTCAAGAATGCTGACTTTACATCCAGCTGATGCATCTTCCATCCCCTGTATGCTACTGTCGAAATAACTATTTGAATTTTTCCACCTAGCGGTGGTGCATATATCGTCGAAGTCTATTCCACTTTGTAGAAAACCTCTAGCTACCAACCTTGCTTTGTACTTAGCAATTTCTCCATTTGGCCTTCATTTCACCTTGTATATCCAATTTACATCGATTGGCTTCTTATTCGTTCTTTTGACAAGCTCCCAGGTCTTGTTCTTCTCAATGGCTCTAAGTTCTTCTTTCATGGCCGCACCAATTCGAATTACTCATTGCTTCATTCGGATCGATTGGTTCTTCACCATCATCATGGCTTCTTCAACTAAATCACCATCATCATCAATTACTTGATGCGGAAATCTTTCATACCAGCTAGCCTTGTTGATTCGGTTCTTGTTCTTGTCGACCTCTTTTCACTTTGTTCGGTGGTTCTTCATTTGAATAGTTGAGCGTTGCCTTGTTCACTTCGACTATTTGAGGGCTCATATTGTGGATCTTCTTCGAACACAGTTATAATAGTGTCTGATTCCTATGTTGAACTTTGACTCCATCCCAACCTTTGCTTTCGTCGACACGAACATCTCTACTAATTACTACTTTATCTTTGATTGACGAATACAGATTGTATGCACCAGTCGAATGATAAACCTATGAGAACCATAACTTCACTTCGATCATCCAGTTTTCTTCTCAATTTTTCAGGTACATGCCTAAAGAACATTGATCCAAAAACTCTAAAATGACTCACACTTGGATTCGATCCTGTCCAAGCCTCATAAGGTGTTTTTCCAACTATCCTCTTTGTTGGACACCTGTTTATAATGTATACTGTTGTCGAAGCTGCTTCAGCCCAAAATTTCTTAGGCATATCTTTAGCTTTCAACATACTTCTTGTCATGTTCAGTATACTTCTGTTTTTTCTTTCATCTATGTCATTGTGTTGATGTGTATAGGGTGCATTAATATCATGCTCCATACCTTTCTCATGACAGAATTTGGAAAATTCAACAGACGTGTATTCACCACCACCATCAATTCTTAACTTCTTCAATTTGCAGCCACCTTGCTTTTCAGCGTGCAATTTGAACTTCTTGAACTGTGTGGATACCTCACTCTTCCTTTCAATGATATAAATCCATATATGTCTGGTGAACTCATCAACAAGCCTGTTGCCTCCATTTGACTTCACTTCAAATGGTCCACACACATCAGAGTGAACTAGCTCCAACTTGTGCTTGGATTTCATGGGCAAGTCATGTTTGAATGCCTTCCTTGCTTGCTTAGCCTTAAAGCATTCCTCACATATTTGCTTTGGTTCCTTCACATAAGGCAAAACAACCACCATCTTCTTCTGATTGAGCATGCATAAACTTCTGAAGTTTAGATGTCCATACCTGTGGTGCCATAGCCAGTTCTTGTCTTCTTTTGTAGTCGAAGAAAGACACTTATGATCTGATTTGTTGAGTTTAACTTTGAACGTCTTATTTTCTTCCAATGGTGCTTTCATGATTAGCCTCCCATCAGCCCTATAGACTTTCATCTCATTCCTTTCAAGCTTCATCTTGAATCCTTTTGCAAGTTATTGACCTACACTTATCAAGTTACTTATCATAGAGGGTACATACAATACCTCAGTGATAGTAGCTTTTCCCCTATCCTTTTTGACAATCGAAATATCTCCTTTGCCTCCAGAATTGATGTGTCTTCCATTAGCAAACTTTATCACCCTTTTTACTGACTCATCTAACTTGGTGAATCAATTTTAGTTGTCAGTCATATGGTTGATACATCCTGAATCCAAATACCACATGTTGGATTTCTCAGAGTTCGACTGAGAGTTTACCATCATCAGCATATCATCTGAGTCATTGTCTCCTGCACATGCATATTGAGCTTCATCACTTTCTTTTACCCTTTCTACTTTCCCCCTTTGACAGTCTCGAGCGTAGTGACCAAAACCTTGACAATTGTAGCATTGCTTATCTTTCCTGTCAACTTTCTTCCCAGAATACTATTGCTCACACCTTTTTTGCTCGAATCAGCATTCTTGCTTAACTTATCATCATCTGCAAGATGCTTTCGAAACTTCGATTTTTCAGCTTTCTTGTTGAATCTTGATTGCAATGCTTGTTCAGCCACCTTTTCTCTTTCTGAGTTTCTTTGCTTCAATCTCATCTCATGAGCCTCCAATGAAGCTTGAAGTTCTTCTAACTTCATCTCAGATAGAGTCTTGGCCTCTTCAATTGTCACAATAATATAGTCAAAATCTGCAGTTAAAGATCTCAATACCTTTTCTATTTTCTGCAAGTCAGTGATGGTTTCTCCACATGCTTTCATTTGATTCGTCAGCGTCATAATCCTTGAGAAGTATGCAGAAATCGATTCATCATCCTTCATGTGCATCATCTCGTATTGCTTTCTCAGCGTCTGCAACTTCACCTTCTTCAATTTCTCTCCTCCACCATACAAGTTCTTTAACTTGTCCCAAGCTTCTTTCGCTGAATCTTCTTCAATTATCTTCTCAAATACATCAGAATCTACACACTGATGAATCAAAATGCTTTACAATCTTTCTTCCTCTAATCTTTGTGCACATCTTTCTGGGCTTCCGTCGCGTTTGCTTCCAGCTCCGATACACCATCATTCAAGATTTTAACAACATATTGAAATCTCAAAATGACCTTCACTTGTGCAACCCATCGTTGATATTTTTATCCTTTGAAAATTGGTAAATTTGCTTGAATCTGTGTCGACGTTGTTGTTCCGTTTGCCATTAGATTCTCTCTGAATCGCAACCG
Organism: Vicia sativa; assembly: GCA_021764765.1. Classification (NCBI taxonomy): domain Eukaryota; kingdom Viridiplantae; phylum Streptophyta; class Magnoliopsida; order Fabales; family Fabaceae; genus Vicia; species Vicia sativa. The sequence goes on from CM038794.1 coordinate 107,152,012, forward strand.
AGCTCCTTGATACCAATTTGTTGGAACAGAAGATATAAAAATAGATTTGTGAAGAAGAAGATTAAGGGAATTGAGTAGAGAATGAATGTGAAACTGAATATGAAAGATGGTTTTGAATGATAGTAATGTTCTATTATGATTACAAAGAAATGCTCCTTATATAGACACATTTCTTAGGCCCAATAGTGTAAACTAAACTAAGGCCCGAAACATACAAAGGTCCAAAGAATTCGACATACTCTAACATACTTCAGAGTAACTTCGACAGCTTTACTAATTCGACCAGCACACATAGGCTAATTCGATTAGTTCACAACACTGCAACTAGTTCGACACACTAGTTCGAACTTGAATTATATAGATATTTTAACATGTTGTAATTGAGATTGAAGATTTAACAATTTTAATGATTTTGTTGTTGCTATTGTATTAAGTTACATGTTTAATAATGCCATTGTTGTGTTAAATTATCAGAGTTTTGACATGTGTTGAGATTTTTTAGTTAAATATTATATTGGTTGTTAAAATTGTGTCGTTTTGATTTCTAGAGAAAGTGTGGTGGTTGGCCTTTTAGCAACAAATAGATTATGGAATATTTTTGAAGAAAATGATTATTGGAAATTTTTTAGAAATTGAAAATTTTGTTTAGAAAGCTAGTTTTTACTTTCAAATTTGTTTATAAATGTTTTTGGTTGGTATTAAAACAATAAGAAAATTTGGTCTTTTATATTTTTAAAACGTTGTGAAAAACAAAAATATTGAGAGTTTTGGTATATTTTAAATTTGAAAATTCTATAATTAGACCAAAGTTCTCAGACCATGTGTCCCTATTTTAATGTAGGTGTAGATTTATTAATGTCACACAACAATATTTTGACATTACAATGTGACTTAACAAAGTTGATATACGATCAATACCCACTTTACTCTCTAAAGTGAGTTATAAGTTATTTACATGTTTAGGTAAATGGTGAGCCACTCAATCATTCTATTTAAATACAAACTGTAAAAAGACACTGGTGTTGCACGTGTCCCATCTAGATTTTATATAACATGAAATTAATTTTGAATTGTAATAGATCATTTGTATATAATTAAATTTAAAATATTAAAATAATTCAATTAAAGTTCAATCAATTAGAAAAAAAAATAGTGTATCAAACTAATTGGACAACATTCAAAAAGTTAACTCAAAAGTATGTTGGAGAATTAAATAACATAATGTCATGAGCCTTGTAAATTCGGATGTAACCATATTAATGGTAACAATATCGTATTTGAACTTTAGATATGAAGCAACCTACTTTCCTTCGATGTTTTCAACTCATTGGCTTGCATGATAATTTTTGCAAAAATCAGACACCAAATATGCAAACAATTTATAAACAAAAATATTTGTGTTGTCATGTACTTACCCATTAACAAAGCGATTGAAAAACTTCCTTGTATACAACATTTGTAGTGATAGAAGATGATACATTCTCATTATCATGTATTAAGATTTTAAGACCACTTTTGCTTGTAACTCTTGAAATGGCTACATATAATTGTCCATGACTAAAAACAGGAGTAGACAAATACAATCCAACGGTATCAAATGATTAGCCTTGAGACTTATTAATTGTCATTGCGTAAGAGCGATGGTGAATTGCCTCTAATCAACTTAAATGGACACGGTGACTCAAAAGGTGACATAGACATTCGAGGGATGTAAAATATGTTACCTACGTTCTTTCCAGACATGATTTTTGCCTCAATGATATGATTTGCCAACCTTGTAACAATTAGTCTTGTTCCATTGCACAGACCATCGTTTTGGTCCAAATTCCTCATTAGCATAATTGGTGTACCAACCTTCAATTTGATCTTGTGATTTGGAAGACCTTAAGTCCTTAGTTTGCTAAGAAACTCTGGAGTAAGAACTTCATAGGCTTCGGTGTAACTTGTATCAGTTCTGTCAATTGATTCAAAACTCAAATACTCTTTTTCCTCTCCTAACAAATGCACAAACATGAAACTAATGGAATATGTTATTCAAGACAAAGTGAAGAACACATCATTTGCATGAATATATAGATTAAAACAGACTTTACTTTACATGGTATCATGTCCAATACGTAATGATTGATTTTTTCCACAACTTCAATGGTTGAGGCAAATATTGCTTTTCCTTGTAGAAATTTCATATTTTGAAAATCCGCAACCAAATTGGGGTATGTGCTTTCAACTATAGCTTTTATTGGATCCTCAAAATTGGATATTAACAAATCCGGAGGAATTTCTATCTCAGCTAATCCATCATTAGGTTCACATATTTTACCATCACCAACATCTAATATCCATTTAGAGAATTCAGCAAGTTCATTAGAAGTTGTACTATTTTTTCCATGTTGTAGTCTCATGTTTTTTGTTAGTGTAAGGACTTGACAATAGTCCCATACATAAGATGAGCAAATAGAAGCATGGAAAATATCAGAACGCTCAGCTCTTGGAACAACTAGAAGTATCTGACGTAAATCTCCTCCAAATATAACTACTTTACCACCAAAAATTATATTTGCAAAACCCTTCTTGCTCATGACATCCTTAAGGGTCTTATCCAACGCCTCAAAAAAATTCTTATGAGCCATGGGTGCTTCATCCCATATTATGAAATCAGTAGCTTGAAATAACTGTGAATGTTCAAAGTCTTTAACAACATTGCAAGTAGAGTTGTCAAAGGTTGGATCAGGTATTTTAAACTTTGAATGTGTTGTTCTACCACCTAGAAATAATAAGGAAGCTGTTCCACTTGAAGCAACAGTAAGAACAATTTTTTTCTCTGAACGAAGTTCACTTGATAGTGTTCTCCACATAAAAGTTTTACCAGTTCCCTCGTATCTATGTAAAAAAAACACCCTTCCTTTTTGTTTGTTGACAGCGTCCATTATGATTTCAAAGATTGCACGATGTTCATCTACACATTCAAATCGAAAGAAATATTAGATTAAAGATTAATGATAACAACATTGATACAAAGATGAACAAATACCTGTTAAGGATGTAAATAAATTCTCAAAGTTTTGTCGTTCCATATAAACATCGTAATCATGTTCATCATAAATCAGTCTATTTCCCACGTGTCGTGTTATATACAAATCTGGATACGACATATCTTTAAATTCACGCAAACTTCTTCGATTTGATTGCATCATATTCTCAATCTCTATTAATGTGAGATTTTTCAGTTCTGTAGTTGACAATGATATGTCTTCCAAGAAATATACAAAGCAATATGAATTATAATTGTTGTGTACAATGTAAAACCAAGTATTGCAGTCTACAGATAAGCTAAATTAATTTTCAGTAATACTGTTGTTGAAGTTAGACATATAAAATAATCAGTAAAACTTATATGGTTGTATCATAATGCGTTCCATACTTCAATGTAATACATCAACATAATAGCTTCATGTACATTTTAGATGTTCTGAATTTCATTAGTAGATGTGAAAAGAATGTTGTTTATACTGCATTTTCCACGTTGCATTTACAGCAGTTTACAATATAATATAAGAATAAGAACTTCTTATAATAGTTAACTATGGGAGGAGATTTTATGATATGTAACAACTATGTATAAGTATTAAAGGATTGCACCTCTATCAGTCTCTTTTCTTGGTTGATAAAGAATGCCGCCAGATAGCAACTTCCAAGTTTTTTGCCAAACATGTCATGGTCGATTAACAGTACCGGACAACATCATCGTGACAAATAACTTTCTCAAAAAATTGTTGGAACCCCAATCTTTGGCCTCATTTATGGCTGTAACATATTCCTTGTCATCATTAAGAAATCCCATCTCAAAGCATGCATCTCTAAAACTGTCATGAACTTATTGTTGGCTGAAGATTTTGATATCTATGATTCGAAATGGAATCATTAAGCTCGAAACGAAATGATATCAGTGTTCGTTGGAGCAATGTGGATGTCACAGTTCGGAATGAAAGAATTGGTTCTTCGAATGGACATGCTGAAACTTGGAGCTTCGAATGGTAATTATAATGATACATGTAAAGAAAACTTCGAAGTGGTAGTAGGGACTGTCATACCCCAACATTTTCCCTCCATCTATTCAAGAGATTTCATACATCCCTACTCAAGGATTCCTCAAGAGTTGATCAGACAAACTCTCTCCTAGACAATCAACCCAAACTAGGGTTTGGTATCTCTCAAGTCAAGATGGATTTCCTACATCTCCAATGGTCTTCATGCCTCCTCATATGCTTCAAAGATTCTCCATGTCAAGTTTCAAGCTTTACAAGTCAAGTTTCCTCAGACAATTGCTCAGATGGTTGAAAATCGGGTGTATTGGACAAAAAGTCAACTATGGTCAATATACAGTCAAAACTTCTGATTTTTGGTCAACATCCTCATTTTGAAGTTACATTCATCATTTGATCAAGGGTTGATCATGATTCATCAAGAAAACTCAAGATTTGCTCAAAAGTCAAACTTTCTAAATTAGGGTTTCTAGGTGAAAAGTCAATGAACTTTGGTGATCATAACTTTCTCATACTTTCTCGAAATTTTCCCACCAAAGCTCATTTTGAAGGAAATTCAATTCTCTACAACTTCATGTCTCACAAGAATGTCCAAAAATGCTTCATTTGAGAGGTATAGCTCAAAACATTCTGGTCATTTTCAAAGTCAACAAAAAGTCAACTTTTTGTTTTGAAGATATATTGAGCATGGTAACTCCAATTGAGATGAAACCAAAGACATTGTTTAGAGGACTCTTAGAGCTTTCCAAAAAGTCAAAGAATACTCAAAAATGTGGAAAATTGAGCAAGATACACTATTCAGAAGTTGGGCAATTTTGGACAATTGCACAAAAGGACATTTTGGTCAAATTGCAAAATTTTCCAAATGGGCCTATAATCTTTTGATCCAAACTTGTTTATGACAATATTCTTGACCCATAAATGCTTGGCCATGGCAATTTTCTATTTTATTAATTTTATTTTGGATTATTAATCATTTAATTCCAAATTAAATTACATAAAATATGAAAATAAGGTTATTTTTTCAAATAAGTTGGACTTATATCTTTCTTAATGTCCAAGAAAGCCCACACCAATTGCCAAATTCGTGACTCATGCACATGGAAAGAAAAAATCAAGTTTTAAAGGAAATTTGATTTGATTTATTGGAAAATATTTGCACATTCAATTTCCAATCTTTTTTCCTTGTTTTTTCTCTTCCAATCTCTTCTATAAATTGCCAGCATTGTGTACAAACCAAAGGACGAAACCCTAATCCCTAAAGCAACCCAAACTCTTGCAAATTTTTTCAAGAAACTTGAAAATTCGAATTTTATTCTCCAGCCTTTCTCAACCTCTTCCAGCCATCCAAACGTGCTCAGGGGGTAAGTATGAGTAAGAATACATCATTGGTATTGATTAAAACAGGCTAAATCGTGCCATACACATTCATACATATTTGAATTTTTCTTGAAATTGCATTTTATTATTATGCGTGCTTTAATCGTTTCTAATGGTTTGAATGTGTTCATGAGGTTATACTTGACTAATCTGGGCCATCGTTTGAGAGGTTGAACGTGAGAATCGCGGTTTGCCATGTTTAGGTTTTTGGCTGTTTCGTTCGAACCGGTTGATCTGAGCCTTTTGGTGAAACCAACACCGCCATCGTGTTTCAGACCCTCGATTTAGGGGTAGGGTACTCTTTTCCTTTTTATTCCACGTATTTTGCGGTTTGGACGTTTTGCTCATCGGAGAAGGCGGCCGGAGCTAGGGCGGCGTCGTTGACCGATCGGACTCGGCGAGGCATGCGTGTAAGCGAGCAATCCGATTCGTCCATTCAGTCCACCTGGGGTCCACTCATGGCTGACTCGGTTTGACTCACTATCAGTGACACGTTTACACTTATAATCACGTGTTTCCATTCTCCAGACACCAAATGCAAGCCGTCCCAGTGGTTAAGGCGTTGTTTTGAGGAGATTCTCCAGGAGGTCATGGGTTCGAGCCTTGCCAGCACCAGTTTTGTCATTTTTTTTCACAAACTTCATTATTTTCATATTTTCCAATTTCTAATATTTTTGCATTATTTTAATTATTTTCATCATTTTATTCTGCATTAAAAAATTACCAAAAACATTTATTCTTTTTGCATTATTGTCACAAAAATCTTTATTTAATTTAATAAATTAAAAAACATATTTTTTGCATGCATATTTATTTTTATTTATATTTTTGCATTTAACTCACTTTTAATTGCATTTTAATTATTAAATCTTTTCCAAAAAATCCTAAAAAATTGTTTTAGCTTATTTATCTTATTTCCAGCATGTAGTAATTTTCCCATATTAAAATTTGCATTTTTCTAACATTTTTCTCTTGTTCGATTCATATTGCATTTTCCGATTTCTTCTTTTTGTACAGGTTGATCCGATTCAGACGATTTTCTCTTTATCATTTTATCATTCTATTTTTTCCAATAATGTAATTGCATATGGGCTGTAATAGTTTTAATTAGGATTTTATTTTCCGCATTTTAAATTATGTATCTGCCCCAAAGCCATGTAATAGCGTAGGTTTTACTTTCCGCACCTTTACATTTCCGCTTTTACATTCCGCATTTTACTTTCCGCACCCTATAAATTGCTAGTAACTAGGCGTGTATGGCAAGATAACAATGAACATAGCCCACTAATTTTCAAGATAATATACTCTGAAATCAACACACTTCTTTCACACATGCACCCCTTAGGGTAATTCTCTCTCGATGCCTTTCGATTTCAAATGGTCATGTCCCTCGAACGTAGAGGTATCCTAGCACCGTTGCCTTCCAAACAAATCATCATAGTCCCTTCGATACAAAGATCATAAGACCCACGATGTCGCCTCCGAATACATGATCTTGACCCTCGATTGTTGCCTACAAAAAATGATGATAGTCCCTTCGAATGTGCTAGGATACTTCCTACAAGTTGCCTTATATGACCATCCGATGCCCCCGAATGTCCGCTTACATCCACGAATGGAGCTACCTACTAACTAATGGTATGGCTAGCGCTATTCTAAAGGACGTAGAAGTACAACAAAGCGACTAATTAAGGTGGGTAAATAAGTCTTTTAGTTGCTTGCTCTATCAAATGCTTTTCACACACTTTCTTTCAAAGTTCAAACTCTTTTCAAAGCGAAACATTTCCGAACACTTTGTATACATTCCTACATGAATCATTACAAAGTCAAAGCGAAATGCCTCTTTCAAAACATTTTTTGTCAAACACGAAAGCAATTTTAAAAGTGATCTAGAGCAACTAAGAGCCCGTAGATAACTACGGATGGAAAGGGTGCTAATACCTTCCTTTTCATAACCATTCTCCGAACTCGAGAATCTAACGAAGGTCTTTTTGTTACTTTTACCTTCCTTAATTGGATAAAAATAAAAGTCGGTGGCAACTCTTGCTATCCGCACATTTGGATACAAAATCCTACAAAGTCGGTTCACCGTATCAGGCTGGCGACTCTGAGGAGTTATCCTAAAGAGAATTGCCTTAGGGATTTCTAGATAACTTTTATTGCTTTTTGTTTGACTTGTATGCTTTATCTTTAAGGGTTGCTTGGGTATTATATTGTTGGGGATCCTACACCGGATCGGGTTTCCTTTTAGGTAAGTAGCATTAGATCATCGCGACCGCTAGGCGTATAACTAAGCGGTCAACATGATGGCTACGTTAGCGTGACACTTTGGTTGTCGATACTCTTCATTCCCAAGTTGAAGATAGTATTTGGCTTCGTGGTGTCATCAGCGCTAACTAAACTTTTAGAACCTTAATTGACCCATCTTGGCCATTAGAAGGTAGTGAGATGGCGGCTTTGGTGTAGACCGAGGTTGGTTGATACTCGATGCTACGCTCATTGAGATTAGACTTTTGGGACATTTTCGATCGACCACTTGGTCGTCGTATTGAAATAAGCGCCTCGAGAAAGATCTATGATATGAGATTCCTAGAACCGGTTACTATTATAGGACAGGATGAACCAACTCAAACTTTTGGTAGGGTAATCACCTATACCTCATGCAAGCCTTAACCCTAGGCTCATTGTGTGAATTGTTTGTGTGTGCTAAACATGACATCATGACATCATTCGCATTGCATATCATTTCTAACTATTTCAAGGACCTAGGATTTATCTTTGCTCTGTTTTGTAGGGATTATGGCTTCTAGAAAGACTATCCGAATCAACTTCATGGGTATCCCTTCTCAACTCAAAGAATTGGTTTCAGAAATTCCCGACCATGCTCAGTTCATCAAAAGACATGGTTATCTACTTGATTTGGTTATCTCCGGTTTTGAAGAAGATTTGATGCATGTCCTATTCGGTTCTTGATCGAAACACCATTGCTTTACGTTTCAGTTATCGTTGGTTCCTACCTTGGAAGAGTTCTTTAAGCTACTTGGGATACCTATTCTTGATCAAATGCCATTCACCGGTTTGGAAAAGGTCCCTAAGTTCGAAGACATCGCATCCGCCTTACACCTTAAGCGCTCAGATATTGAAGCCAATTGGGAAACTAGAAGTGGAGTTAAGGGTTTACTTTCCAAGTTCTTAATCAAGAAAGCCCGAGAATTCCTCAAAGTTATGAGTTTCCATGCATTCGAAGACATTGTGGCCTTACTAATTTATGGTTTGGTTCTATTTCCTAATTCGGATCAATTCATAGATGTCAATGCCATCAAGTTGTTTCTTACCCGTAATCCAGTGCCTACTTTACTTGGAGACATCCTTTCTCTCCACTCGTACTACTAAGCGACAAGGAACTCTCATGTGTTGCATACCGTTACTTTCAAGGTGGTTTATTTCGCACCTTCCTCAATCAGTTTTGAAGAATGAACAAAGGTTGAGATGGTCTCAAAGATTAATGTCACTCTCTCATTCAGATATCCGTTGGAATCTTTTCTCTCAAAGGACTTCACCTTCATTGGCGTTGTGGAGAATTCCCTAATGTACCACTCCTTGGTATAAGGGAGGTATTACTTACAACCCTTCTCTAGCTCTCGTCGGTTTGGTTTTGCCGAAGAGATGGTCCACATGATATGCTTCTCCAAGATGTTGTGTTCGATTACAATCACGATCTCGAATTCAGCGAAGGTTTATACATGCTTGGGGCATGGTAAAGGCGATACCAAGACTTTGGGGCACCGAACTCCATTCCTTGGGAACCTTACCTCAAATGGGTGCGAGCTCGAGCTCAAAACCTCATGATGCCATTCACGCTGTTTTACGGTAATTATGGAACTGTTGCTATAGGTGGCGTACCTATCTTGTTCTCCATCGACATGCCTCACGATTTTGAAGATTTGAAGAGATCCGGATTCAACTCAAAGAAGAAGGGATACCTTTGAAGCTCGTGTTACATAGCGAGAAGAAAGTGTTAGAGTTGACCAAGCTACTTCACGAGGGCGAAACATCAATGCCTACATCGGCACAAGAGGAGCGGTGGGAGACTTAGAGCTTTAGGATGTTTATGTTTTCTTTTATTGTTTTGAACTATCTCTTGTACTTAAAAGAAAAATAATAATAAAGAGTACTAATAAATGTTTGTTTTTGCTTGTTTAACAAATTTAAATCTCTAAGGTCCTTGAAAACATTGCATTGCATTCGCATAAACATCGCATAGCATAGCATAACATTGCATCACAGGTACATTGGAGATTGGTTTTCTCATTTGCTCGCTATTTATTTTAGCAGAAATGGCTCTTGAACAGATGTCAAAGATCTCGAGCTCGGAATGCTCGGTTTCGAGATGTTTACTTGGTCAAGGCCAAGAAGATCGAAGAAGCTCATCAACAAGAAGAAGAAGGTTGTTGGTCTCCTCAACATGGGTAGACGTTTCAAAGGAGGTCCTAAAGTGGTCAGTCGGATCGAGCTCTCTGAAGGAAGTGTCCATACCGAGGGGAGTACCAAGGGTGATGAAGGTGACCAGCGTGAGCCAAAGAAAGGAGGAGGACCACTCGATTATAGCCAACACTCGATGAAGATGACAAGTACAAACAACTCGAAGACCGTCCGAATCTTGTGGAAAACACGAAGATGTCCGGTTTGAATTTTGATGATCGAGTCTTCACGGTGTTGTGATTCCTCCCAAATTCAAAGTTCCTACTTTTGCCAAGTATGATGGCATGTCTTGCCCTAAGTGCATTTGAAGTCCTATGTCGGAAGATCAATCCCTTGATGACGAGAAAGTTGTGGATGCACTATTTTAAGAGAGTTTGTCGGAACCGGTTGGAATGGTACTATCGACTAGAGAATGACCGTATCCGTACTTGGGTGATTTGGTGATGCTTTCTGAGACAATATGGTACAATCTGAATTGACACCCACTCGCATGCAACTACAAAGCATGTCTATGGGTCGTGAGAAGTTCAAGGAGTATGCTCGAGTGGAGAGATCTAGCGGTGAGTTCAACCACCCTTGTCTAATAGGGAGTTGGTTGATATGTTTATGGGAACCACGGGTCCGTTCTTCAATCATCTAATTGGAAATTCTTCATCCGGATTCAAGTGATATTGACGAGCACATTGGTGGTATCAAAGTGGGAAGATTCATGTAGAGACATCTTGAATCTGCGAAGAGATCTTTTGGTGCTAAGAAAGAAGCCAATCTTGTGTATGGTCGGAAAAGTCGAGCCAAGACCGACCGCTCAATCGTGGGGCGGTTGTGATCTCGATCCTACATCGGCACAACCTCGGTGAGACAGCGTGGCGAGCAGCCACGAAGGCGGTTCACGAAGATCAACATGCCTTAGCCAAGCCTTGCAACACATGTTGAGCGAGTTGATTACCTTGAGGATCCTCCTCGGAATGTCAACACTTCCTCTCCAGTACAATCCAAATGCTAAGTGTGCTTACCATTCCAATAGCCCAGACGACACCGACAATTGTTGGGCTCGAAGAACAAGATTCAAGATATGATTGAAGCTAAGCAGTTGAATTTGATCCTCTGTTGAGACTCGAATGTGATCAATGCGCCTATGCCTAACCATGACAAGAGTTCCAATCTTGGTGATGATACTTATGTTTTCAACATAGATGACTTGACCATTCCTCGATGGTATTAAGAAGAATTTGTTGCAAGCGGTGTCAATCCGGGATGCCCGAGAATTGTCGTTGGTGCCCATGCGCACTAATGGTTGTGCTTGGTTGAGAATACGTGTTCGGTGTATGATGGACAACCGTGAGATACTATTTTGAAACCACATGCGGTGTGTGAAGAAATGTCTAAGTTGAAGATCGACAATGCGAATGAAGCTGTACCATCATGTGGGATACCTTGGGGCAGCCAAGTGAAAAGTATGATTACATGGTGAAGTACTTGTCACGAGGCTACAAGATTCCTATTGAAGATGTTAAGGCGACGGATGGGGTGCGATTTCCGAAGACTATCTTGATGTTAACAATAAAGTTTCCTCTGCGATCCTGTGCCGGTGGCACCCTCATTATCACTTCTCCAAGACCAATTCCATATTCCTCGACAAGGCTATCCCTTGGAACTATGGAGTTGATGTTTACTATCATGGCGTCAAACAAGACCCTCGACTATTGAAGATCTTCTGTTGAAGTTTCTACTCCGACATTGACAACATCACGGATCGATGGGTGACCGAGCGGAAGAGTATTCTCTCGGATATCTCCTCCAAAAGACACTGCGACTCGGCTCGCATTCCATACTCAATCAATATCGGCTAGAGGAAAGAACCCGGTGGCTCATCTGCTCAACGAAGTACCAAAGGAAGTTCGAAGACACCTCAAACAAGAAATGGAGGAAATTCGAAGATCATCAAGAAGAGTGATTACAATGTTGTGGAGCAGTTAGGACAGACTCGTCCAAGATTTCCATGCTCGCTTTGCTCTTGTGCTCGAGGCTCATACTAATGCCTTGGTGAAGTTTAGAAGAATGCTCATGTGCATAAGACTACTGTGATCGTTCGAAGTTTGTATTGCTAGCACGGCTGCAACGGCCTAAACTTCTCGATCTTGATTTGACTCTCTGGAAAGAAACACAACAAAGCCTTGCACATCTACGTTGAATGCAAGGTACTACCATCTCATGTTTTGGTTGACACGGTTACGCTCGAATATCCTAGAAGGCGTTTTGATCGGCTTGATGTCGAAGGGTTGGTTACGAGACCGGTGACATTATCGTGAGAGCTTTTGATGGTTCTAAGCGAGCAGTACTTGGAACTCACTCTTGCTGTTAAAGTCGGTTCCGGACTTTTGACTCCACTTTCTTTGTCATGGACATCCGTCCGCTTATTCTTACCTACTTGGGCCCTTGGATACATGGGCGGTATTACCTCTACCTTACATCGATGAAGTACCGGTGAAAGGGAAGGTTGTTACGATATGTGGTGAAGAAGAATACATGGTCGGTCATCGATCATTCCGATACCTCGAGATGGAAGGAGAATTCTTGAAACTACTGTCAAGCTTTTGAAACAATACCAGTCATACTGTTGACTCTCCTGTCCTCTGAAGTTACACAAGTTCCGCCTAGGATGGCCTCTTGAAAGATGCTCAGCTTTGTTGAAGAAGGAAGAGTACTATTTGGGGTCGCTCACGATCTTCCTTTCAAATTTGACAAGGCGGTTTAGGCTTCACCATCAAGGTCGGAAGATGATACGCGAGCGTGCGGCCAACTTCCTCCGCATCGGCCAGTGGAATCCATGCTATAGAAGGCAGCGACAACTTGACATCGCAAGTGGATCTTCAACTCCGGATAAAGGGCTCGGCAATTGGAAGGCGAAGGCGTCATACCAATCTCCTTTAGTCGGGAGTAATTACTCTTGTTTTGATTTGCTTTTCGTATTTCTTTATGTTTTGAACAATAAACTTTGAAAGCCTAGTGCCTTGCGGGGCATCATGGCTCGTTCGAGGTTATTATCATTGTTTGCGTATTTTCATTCAATAAATTCGTTGGAATTTTGCATTCAATTGTTTGTTTTCTTTCTTTTACTTTATCACCCTTCAAAAGGCTATGTGTTTCTTACACACACGTGATACACTGCGAATCACTCCGAATCTCGTTAATAACACTATGCTATTGCTAAATATGACTTGATAATCCGATCTACCAAGCGAAGGCGAAAGTGAGGAAGATTGTGAAGTGCCGGAGAACTTGCGGCTACTGAAGAAGCGAGTTATCTGACCACGAACAGCCGATTGAGGTTGTGAATTTGGAGTCTTGACAGACAGAAAGAGATCAAGATAGGAGCGGGTCTTGAGCAGTGTTAAAGAAAGGTTGGTTCGGATGCTACGAGACTATATTGAGGTTTTGCTTGGTCATACGAAGACATACTGGTTTGGACATTGATATTGTGGTACACGATTGCCGACAAAGGGTTTTCTCGGTGAAGCAGAAGGTTCGTCGCATGCGTCACGAGATGTCGAGAAAATCAAAGCCGAAGTTATGAAGCGATTCAATGCGGGTTTCTTGTTACTTCTTATCCACGATGGGTTGCTAATGTGGTACCCGTACCTAAGAAGGATGGTAAAGATGCGATGTGTGTGGATTCAGATTTGAACAAAGCAAGTCAGAAGATGATTTCCCTTCCTCATATTGATGTTACGGTTGACAACACCGCTCAGCATAAGGTTTTCTCCTTCATGGATGGTTTCTCCGGTTACAATCGAGATCAAAATGGCTCGAAGACATGGAAGACTACTTTTGTTACACGGTGGGGCACTTTTACAAGGTTATGCCGTTCGGATGAAGACGCAGGCGCCACTTATCGATGCTATGGTGACATTATTTCATGACATGATTCATCACGAGATAGAGGTCTCGTCGGCGACATGATAGCTCGATCACGGTGAAGAAGAACATCTTGATCATTTGCGAAACTATTTGATGATTGAGAAATGGTGAGACTTAATCCCAACAAGTGCACCTTTGAGTCGGATCCGGAAAACTCCTAGGGTTTGTAGTCGGTGGAAGAGGTATTGAAGTTGATCCGCCAAGGTTAAAGCTATTCAAGAGATGTGGCCCCTTGAGAAGAAGTCGGAGGTTTCTTGGGCGATTGAACTACATTGCGATTCATTGCACATTTAGCGCTACTTGTGAGCCAATCTTCAAGTTACTTAAGAAAGATCAAGTAGTAGAATGGAGCGGCGATTGCGGATCGCTTTTGACAAAATCAAGGGTAACTACGAGAATCCTCTTATTAATGCCACCCGAAGGAAGACCTCTTATCATGTACTTGGCGGTGTTAGAGAACTCAATGGGGTGTGTGTTGGGGCAACATAGTGCAGTCGAAAAGAGCATGCAATATACTACCTTAGCAAAAGTTTACCAAGTGAAACAAGATACTCACTCGAGAAAACTTACGCTTTGGCTTTGCTTCGACTAAGGCAGTATATGTTGACTCACACTACCTTGTTGATTTCCAAGATGGATCCGATAAAATACATATTTGAGAAACCATTCTCTCGGGAAGAATAGCGAGATGGCAAATGATCTTGACGAATCGACATCGGTACACTTCTCGAAAGCGATCAAAGGGTGTGGTGGCGATCATTTGGCTCATCAAGCGTAGATGACTATCGATCTATGCGGTTAATTTCGAGATGAGGATGTTCTACTAATTCTGATTGTGAAGAACCGAGGCCCAGACGAAGGACACGAACAAGGATCCCGATGGACTATGGTCTTTGATGGAGCCTCAACGCGCTTGGCAATGGCATTAGCGCCATCATTACATCTCCATGACGGACACACGCCTTTCACCGCGATTATGTTTCAATTGCATGAACAACATGGCGGATGAGCGTGCATCATGGGTATCAAGGCGCTATTGACTTAAGAATCAAGTTCTTACAAGTGTATGGAGACTCGGCTTTAGTGATCGGTCGGATAAGGCGAGTGGGATCGAAGCATCGAATCTCATTCCATATCGAGCATGTTACGGTTTGATTCCCTACTTGAAGAGATTACTTTTGATCATATTCCACGAGAGAATCGGTTGGCGGACGCATTGGCTACCATGTCGTCTATGTTCAAGGTTAGATGGGACAACGAGGCTCCCGGATCATCATTGAGAAGTTTGACGAACGGTATTGTTGTGAGCTTGGCGGAAGAGAAACCTTGGTACTATGGCGTGAAGAGGTATCTTGAGAGTCGGGAATATCCAGAGGGCATCATCAATGATAAAGTTCATGAGAAGATTTGCATCAAATTTTTCCTCGATGCGACATCTATACAAGCACCACGACTTGTGCTTACTCCATGTGTAGACGGAAAACGCAATCGTATCATGGAAGAGTTACGAATTTGGTACCCACTCCGTGGACACACCATGGCTAAGAAGATTTTGAGAGCAGGTTACTATTGGTCCACCATGGAATGATTGTCACCGCTATGCTCGATCTTGTCACAAGTGCGGTTATCCGACAAAGTACCGTACCTCGGTATCTCGAATGTTTTAACTTCTGTGGCCTTTTTCAATGTGGGGCATTGACATGATTGGAGAAATCAAGCCCTGACTTCCAATGGACATCGTTTCATCCTTGTGGCAATAGATTATTTCACCAAGTGGGTAGAAGCGGTCTCGTATGCATCATTACCAAGAATGTAGTGGCTCGATTCATCAAGCATAATCTTATCATCGGTATGGCACTCGAAAGGATTATCACGGATAACGGTTCCAATCTCAACAATAAGATGATCACGAACTCTGCGTAGTTCAAGATCAAGCATCACAACTCATCTCCTTATCGGCCTAAGATGAATGGCGCAGAAGCCGCCAATAAGAACATTAAGAAGATTATCTGAGAAGATGCGGTGACTTACAAAGATTGGCATGAGATGTTACCATTTGCTCTTCATGGTTATCGCACTTACGAACATCAGCAAACCCCTTCTCTCTTGTATACGGTATGGGCCGTCTTACCCGTCGAGGTTCGGATACCCTCGACGAGTCCTCAGGAGGCGAGTTAGGTGAAGGCGATTGGGTTGGACACGGCTTGACCGGATCAACTTGATTGATGAGAAAGACTCGCGTCCATCGCCATGGACAGTTTATCGAAGCGAATGATCAAAGCATTTAACAAGAAGGTCAAGCACCGAGTCTACCAAGTCGGTGACCTAGTAGTCAAGCGCATCATTCTTCCACAAGGTGATCGAGGGCAAATGGGCTCCCACTCGAGGGACCATTTGTAGTCAAGACAGTATTTTCGGGAGCTATGATACTTAGCACCATGGATGGCGAAGACTTCCCACCACAACGGACATAATCAAAAATACTACGCATAAAAGAGACCGCTAGGTCGGTAGCCTAAACAAAATAAGGGCATCTGGCGAACCAAAAGGTTCGGGCAAAGTTAAGGATATATACAAAACATGTACAAAGTCGAAAACACGAAAAGCGGCTTGGGCTAAAAGGTATCCGTGGTGAAAACCGAAAGGCGGTCTAGGCAAAAGTTAGGGATTCAAGCGTACGACTATGTCTCTTCGGATCACACTTCGGACTACTATCGGCATTCAAGATTCAAAAGGCGAAGCGTCTACTCACTCTCTTGGCAAGGAGATGAGATAGTCGAAATATATGAGTACTAGCATAGTTGGAACTTAACGAGATTGTTTCCGCTTTTTACCTTTCTTGTGTACAAACTACTTGGCCATCGCCTTCTTTCAAATAAGCATAAATTCTTTCTCTTTACAATTCTTGTTGTTGTCGTTTGCAATAAGTCCAATGTTTGCTTTGAATGATTATATGCATTTGACAATAAGAATCTATAAACATCGAAAAGTGAACATACAAAGTACTTACTACGAGTTCGGGGTGAGATGGCGAAAGTCACCAAATAGTCCCCAGAGCATGATCCCCACGAAGGTGTCACTCACGACACACCTTCCCAAGTATACATCGGTCTCAAGCGGTAACACTTCTCCGGTCAAGGTATTCACCTCTGGCGGTTATCTCTCGGTCATTCCCCTTTTCCCCGGCGGTATCGGACTCGAGACTTGGTCAGATAGTGCATCGGAGGAAACTACATCTTCATCCCCCAGCCAAAGATTACAACGGGTTCCTGACTCTTCTAACCCGGTCTCTCAACAACCATCATATTCTCCAGCGAGATCTACCCTCGGAATCCCCAGTAGAGCGCCTCCAGAATTTCCTCAACAGGGTCTACATACAAGGTCCCCAACGGATCGCCTCCCAGATTCTCCTTAGCAGGGTATACGAGATCTCCAACAACGAGCCTCTCAAATCTCTACCTTCCTCGATAATATCTAGGCCCAAGACCTGGTCAGATAGTGCATCGGAGGAATCCAGGGTATCTTTCTTCTCCTTCAAAAGCGGGGTTCTCACCTACACAAATCCCAGGAGTCGAAATCTTCAAACAGAATATCCGCATCTTCTTCAAGATGGATATGTTTTGAAATATCACAATATCAACATTCATACATTACTCATAAAGTCATAATTTATGCATATGTCATTCGTATACACTGTCATGCATCATACTTTGCATAAAACTAACAAATATTCTATCAAAGTTTCTCTTGTTTTCTCCAAAGCAGTGTGATCACCGGCAAGCGGTCGAGATTAAGCCCAATCGGCGGAAAACTATCGAAAGACCGCCCTTGGTTGTCCTCCGACGCGGTCAGGATTAAGCCGAATCGACGGGAAAAATATCGAAGACCGCCCTTGGTTGTTCTCCAACGGCGGTCGAGATTAAGCCCGAACCGGCGGAAAACTATCAGAAAGACCGCCTCTGGTTACCCTCAGATAGGAGCAATGGATCGACACCGATGCACAGGGAAGCTATCCACATTTTGCCAACTACTATCTCCCTCGGAGTAATCGACACGAAGATTTATTCGACCTCTTCCTATTATCAGCAGCAACTGAGTCTAGCATACGACTCGGTTGCCTTGGATGGCATCTTAAGCCCATCTCCAGCTACTTGTCAACAATGCTTCGCTTTAGAATCTTGCATATGGTTAAAAATCAATACGGACCAATAACTTCATTCAAAGTGAACACGAGTCTAACGTCGACTCCCTCGGATGGCATCTTAAGCCCATCTCCATACTATTCCGAAACATCTCACAGCCTAGCGTCGGCTCACTTTCGGCCTCCTCCTATCAATAATCCGGGCACAGTGCGGCTCACTCCCAGATTGACCTTTCCGGATGGCATCTTAATCCCATCTCCGTCGGTTCTCCTATCAATAATCTCGAGTCTAGCGTCGACTCATTCACCAACTCCTCAAGCGGCATCTGTAAGCCGGTTCCGCATCATCGACCAACGCGGTGCAAATTTTTAGGTGTACTCGAGTGTTCAATCATCTTCTACCTCCAGGTCACGAAAGACAAGCATGTCGATCTAACCCTCCGGTACAAGAAGATTGAACAGGGGCAGCTGTCATACCCTAAAATTTGCCCTCCATCTATTCAAGAGATTTCATACATCCTACTCAAGTTCCTCGAGAGTTGATCGGACAAACTCTCTCTAGACAATCAACCCAAACTAGGGTTTGGTATCTCTCAAGTCAAGATGGATTTCCTACATCTCCAATGGTCTTCATGCCTCCTCATATGCTTCAAAGATTCTCCATGTCAAGTTTCAAGCTTTACAAGTCAAGTTTCCTCGGACAATTGCTCGGATGGTTGAAAATTGTATTGGACAAAAAGTCAATGTGGTCAACATCTGATCAAAACTTCGATTTTGGTCAACATCCTCATTTTGAAGTTACATTCATCATTTGATCAAGGGTTGATCATGATTCATCAAGAAAACTCAAGATTTGCTCAAAGTCAAACTTTCTAAATTAGGGTTTTAGGTGAAAAGTCAAGCGAACTTTGGTGATCATAACTTTCTCATACTTTCTCGAAATTTTTCCACCAAAGCTCATTTTGAAGGAAATTCAATTCTCTACAACTTCATGTCTCACAAGAATGTCCAAAAATGCTTCATTTGAGAGGTATAGCTCAAAACATTACGGTCATTTTCAAAGTCAACAAAAGTCAACTTTTGTTTTGAAGATATATTGAGCATGGTAACTCAATTGAGATGAAACCAAAGACATTGTTTAGAGGACTCTTAGAGCTTTCCAAAAGTCAAGAATACTCAAAAATGTGGAAAATTGAGCAAGATACACTATTCAGAAGTTGGGCGATTTTGAATGATTGCAAAAGGACATTTTGGTCAAATTGCAAAATTTTCCAAATGGGCCTATAATCTTTTGATCCAAACTTGTTTATGACAATATTCTTGACCCATAAATGCTTGGCCATGGCAATTTTCTATTTTATTAATTTTATTTTGGATTATTAATCATTTAATTCCAAATTAAATTACATAAAATATGAAAATAAGTTATTTTTCAAATAAGTTGGACTTATATCTTTCTTAATGTCCAAGAAAGCCCACACCAATTGCCAAATTCGTGACTCATGCATGGAAAGAAAAATCAAGTTTTAAAGGAAATTTGATTTGATTTATTGGAAAATATTTGCATTCAATTTCAATCTTTTTCCTTGTTTTCTCTTCAATCTCTTCTATAAATTGCCCGACATTGTGTACAAACCAAAGGACGAAACCCTAATCCTAAAACAACCCAAACTCTTGCAAATTTTTCAAGAAACTTGAAAATTCAATTTTATTCTCCGGCCTTTCAACCTCTTCCACCATCCAAAGCGTGCTCGGGTAAGTATGAGTAAGAATACATCATTGGTATTGATTAAAAGGCTAAATCGTGCCATACACATTCATACATATTTGAATTTTTCTTGAAATTGCATTTATTATTGCGTGCTTTAATCGTTTCTAATGGTTTGAATGTGTTCATGAGGTTATACTTGACTAATCGGGCCATCGTTTGAGAGGTTGAACGTGAGAATCGCGGTTTGCCATGTTTAGGTTTTGGGCTGTTTCGTTCGAACCGGTTGATCTGAGCCTTTTCGGTGAAACCAACACCGCCATCGTGTTCGCACCCTCGATTTAGGGGTAGGGTACTCTTTTCCTTTTATTCCACGTATTTTGCGGTTTGGACGTTTTGCTCATCGGAGAAGGCGGAGGAGCTAGGGCTCGGCGTCGTTGACCGGTCAGACTCGGCGAGGCATGCGTGGCAGCAATCCGATTCGTCCATTCAGTCCACAGGGTCCACTCATGGGCGACTCGGTTTGACTCACAATCAGTGACACGTTTACACTTATAATCACGTGTTTCCATTCTCCAGACACCAAATGCAAGCCGTCCCAGTGGTTAAGGCGTTGTTTTGAGGAGATTCTCCAGGAGGTCATGGGTTCGAGCCTTGCCAGCACCAGTTTTGTCATTTTTTTTCACAAACTTCATTATTTTCATATTTTCCAATTTCTAATATTTTTGCATTATTTTAATTATTTTCATCATTTTATTCTGCATTAAAAAATTACCAAAAACATTTATTCTTTTTGCATTATTGTCACAAAAATCTTTATTTAATTTAATAAATTAAAAAACATATTTTTTGCATGCATATTTATTTTTATTTTTATTTTTGCATTTAACTCACTTTTAATTGCATTTTAATTATTAAATCTTTTCCAAAAAATCCTAAAAAATTGTTTTAGCTTATTTATCTTATTTCCAGCATGTAGTAATTTTCCCATATTAAAATTTGCATTTTCTAACATTTTCTCTTGTTCGATTCATATTGCATTTCAGATTTCTTCTTTTTATCGGGTTGATCCGATTAGACGATTTTCTCTTTATCATTTTATCATTCTATTTTTCCAATAATGTAATTGCATATGGGTGTAATAGTTTTAATTAGGATTTTATTTTCCGCATTTTAAATTATGTATACGCCCCAAGCCATGTAATAGCGTAGGTTTTACTTTCCGCCTTTACATTTCGCTTTTACATCCGCATTTTACTTTCCGCACCCTATAAATTGCTAGTAACTAGGCGTGTATGGCAAGATAACAATGAACATAGCCCACTAATTTTCAAGATAATATACTCTGAAATCAACACACTTCTTTCACATGCACCCTTAGGGTAATTCTCTCTCGATGCCTTCGATTTCAAATGGTCATGTCCCTCGAGCGTAGGGTATCCTAGCACCGTTGCCTTCAAACAAATCATCATAGTCCCTTCGATACAAAGATCATAAGACCCACGATGTCGCCTCCGAATACATGATCTTGACCCTCGATTGTTGCCTACAAAAATGATGATAGTCCCTTGAATGTGCTAGGATACTTCCTACAGATTGCCTTATGACCATCCGATGCCCGAATGTCTCGCACATCCAACGAATGGAGCTACCTACTAACTAATGGTATGGCTAGCGCTATTCTAAAGGCGATAAGTACAACAAAGCGACTAATTCTGAGTGGGTAAATAAGTCTTTTAGTTGCTTGCTCTATCAAATGCTTTTCACACCACACACTTTCTTTCAAAGTTCAAACTCTTTTCAAAACGAAACATTTCCGAACACTTTGTATACATTCCTACATGAATCATTACAAAGTCAAAGCGAAATGCCTCTTTCAAAACATTTTTTGTCAAACACACAGAAAGCAATTTTAAAAGTGATCTAGAGCAACTAAGAGCCCGTAGATAACTACGGATGGAAAGGGGTGCTAATACCTTCCCTTTTCATAACCATTCTCCCGAACTCAGAATCTAACGAAGGTCTTTTTCTGTTACTTTTACCTTCCCTTAATTGGATAAAAATAAAAGTCGGTGGCGACTCTTGCTATCCGCACATTTGGATACAAAAATCCTACAAAGTCAGTTCACCGTATCACAGGGACGTGTCTGAGAAGTGAGTTTGAATCGAAGTGGCCAAAGCATTTGAAATTCAAACGCGAGCGGGATAATTGGACGTTAGAATATATGCGCTGGAGACGGTTCGAAGACACGTGGAAGCTAGTAAAGCACAGTGTCCTTCATGTTCTGAACGTGGCAAGATCTTACAAGTCAGACCGTTATGGTCGAAGTAGTATAAATAGAAGTCTTAGTGTTAGGATTTCGGGTGTCATATCTATTGTACAAAAATTCAGTAAACATTCAAAATACCACATGGCTAGGGAAACGAATGCTCGAATGATGTATGTATGATTGCACCAAAACTTTTATTATTCAGTAAACGTCTTTATTTTCCAGTTTATCCTTTATCTTTGCATCAATGTCTTTTAACTTCTTTACATTCAAAGTCATTTAACTTTTCCTTGCATTTAAACGTTTTCTTCTATTTCGAAGTCCTTTACATTAACGCTCTTATTTTCCAGAAAGTTTTTACATCCTTGTTTTTACATTATTGTCTTTTACATTTCATGCTTTTATATCCATGCTTTTACATTACAAGTCTTTTACCTTTAAAAACCATTTACGTTTTCTTGCACTTATATATTTCTTTGCCAATCGAATCTTTGTGCATTTACTTGTTCAGACCAGTTTTATGTCATTTTATTTGATCATGTTATTCAGTTATTTAGTATTGTGATCGAAATATATTGGACATATAAAAAATACTCCAAATACAAGTCTTAATTATGAACACTTATTAATTTTATCCAAACGACCAATACCCCATAGGATCAATCTAGTCGATCCTGCAAGTTACCAGAGGAATTGAATAACAATCATAACGCTTATTCGATAGTTTGGAAGACTAGCGGTTGTTTCACCAGAAATCACTGTGAACAAATTGGCACGCCCAGTGGGACAGTCATTGGTTGTTATAAATTTAAATACATAAGGATTATAAGACATAATTATTATAAAAATTCTTTCTGAGTAAACAAAGTTCATTGGTATATGAACCTTAGGAGTGGTAGAATAACTAATAGTAACCAACCCTTACCGGAAGAAGGCGAAATAATAGGATGTCTAATCCAAACAATCAACAAGGGAACAAAGCGCCCCACACGGCACTAATGCGTCTGTTTCGGCGGAGCGTCGGTAGCGATCCCGAATGCATAGTCGATTGCATCTTCGACTAGTAATATGGCCACGAACGGAACAAGTGGCATGTCGACAAACAATTCGACCCTAGGAAATACGGGGACCCTTTGGTTATCTTGGGGACTGTCCCAAAGTGGGGTACAAACCCATTTCGCTACCCACCACCAACTAGGCCACCCGGTTCGATAGCAATAGACCAATCCCCTTATGGGATGCCAACATCTTTTATGGCGGGCTTACAAACTTCGACTCGAACACGTCACCACAATTAGGGTGCGATTACGGGCTAATCAATTCATGACAAATAACCAAGGGTCAGTAGGTTATAGTGCATTGCCTATCCTAACCACGAAAATCGATAGATTTTAGGCAATTGATGGATGATAGTAACCATAATATGATAGGGTGTTAGCGCAAACTATGCAGAAATCTTTGCCCCAATAGTACAAAATATAGCGACAAGCGCGAGATAATATGAGTCGAATAGCGATTTCTTGGCTCCACCGGAGGCGTGGCGAGAACCGGCGATGGTTCGAGCGAACATACCTATCATCGAACAAGTTGCTGATGACCCACCTTATAGGCGGTCGGAGAGGGGTTAATTTGGGGCAAGGGCACAAAGGATAGATGCCCGGTGATTCGAGAAGAACCACAAAGGGGATTGATAGAACCTAGCAAGGGTCGAAAGATTAGATGCCCGTGATTCGAGAGGAACCACAAAGGGAATGATGGAACTAGGGGCAAGGTCGAAGATTAGAAGCCCGGTGTTTGAGAAGAACAACCTAGAGGAGTTGTCATGGTGGGTGAAACCAAGATCTTGATCTGATTGTCCATAGAATTGAAATGACAATATCTTGGCGGAAAATAACTTAACCACCATGATAGAGGATTATGGCCCAAACGGTATTGTCTGAGGATTAGAAGGCCAAATTATGCCTCTCTATAGCGGATTATGTAATGCATCTTGATTTACCAAGGGATACAAGATCCCTAAGTTTACAAAGTTTCTTTGGAGATACTAATGAGTTAGCGTCGAACATATAGCGGATATCGGGCGGAGACATAGCAAATAGTGAGAACCTTAGGATTAAATATTTCCTAGTTCCCTCACTAAAAATGCTTTCACATGGTTTACCACTTTTCCTCTGGATCAATAGACACACGGACCCTCTTGGAGAGGTTATTCCATGAACAATTCTATATGGGACAATCCAAGATAAGTCTAAAGGAACTAGCAAGTGTTAAGAGGAAGTTTAATGAACCCATAGATGAGTACTTAAATAGGTTTAGACTCTTGAAATCTAGATGTTTCCAGTGGTTCACGAACATGAGTTAGTCGAAATGGCTGGTGGCTGGACTATTCTATTCGAAAGAAATTAGATACACAATACTTGAGGATATGGCTCGGTTAGCGAGATAGGGTTCGACAAGTCGAAGACTAAAGGCCGAAAAGGCCGGGCTTTCAAAAGTAATAAGAAAGAAAGAATTTCCTATGTGGCGGGAAGTTGAAGACTATCCTGAATTCGAAGAGGTCGAAATAGATCTCGCTGAATTAAAACAGGCTCCACCGTACTCCTGTAAACTATTAGTTCCCTCCAAAGGGAAAGAAATTGTTGAAAATGAGAAAAGTGATACAATTTCCTATCATCGGATTCGGCTGGTATTTATGCTGAAATAATATTGTTGATGTCATCTGGAGTGGGATACTTGTTCAATTGATGCATGAAAAGAAAAATGTGTGCATGTGGCAAACCCCTCTTTTGGAACTCAATCGTGTATATATATCTGTAAAAGGTTATATTAGTCTAAAAATATGAATGTAAATTGTTTGATATAGAGTAAGAAATAGTGAATTATGACAAAAGTTAATTCATGTAACTTACATGCGAAAACTCTACCCAACATATGCTTCTTTGTTAAATCACACAATAATTCATCTAACTTTATCTTAAAAACCCTTGAGATTATATCAGGACGATATTGAGGTTGCAAATTTATGTTGTTAAGTAACCTTTGAATCTCTAGCCAACTTGGATTGCAAGTAAACATGATAAATAGATCTGGAAACCCAATCTGGCTACAAATTTCCATTCCATCAACTATAATTGTTCCATATATCTCCAACTTCCAACATATGTTGACGGTAATACCACTCTCTTGTCTTTGTTTTCTCCTTGATTTAAAGGTTGTTGTTCTACTCTTGAAAAATTGGAGTATTTGGATACTCGTAGTTTTTTTAGATGCTTACATATATAATTTAGTCTCTATGACTCCATCATAGTGAATCCATCAACCAAAAATTGCTGAAACAATCTCCTTGACTTGAGTAGTGTGTGTGCTTCACTTTATCTAGTTTGAATCTAAAAAGCAAGCCATTCTCTAATGGTAAGTTTGTTCATCTTCCCTTTTTATTGGGATTAGTTTCTCTATGTAGAACACCAAGTCTAAATCCATCTTCCCCATATGGAAACAAAAGTGGATATAGTAATGCAAGATAGCTTGGATGAAATTCACTTATTCTTTTTAGTCTGCCGATTTGTCTCTCAAGGATAATATCCCTTTTTGAGCCTATATCAACATCACCAACAATACGCGTAACAACCTCAGACACAGTAGGTTGGTTGTAAATTCGCCCATCTTTTGATCTATCAAATATTAACTTTAATTTGAGGTCAGGCACTGGAGAATCCTTTAGTCTATCTATTTCCACTCTAAAAGATTTAGCACGTGTGTTGAATTCATCAAGCATACTCTTCAAATTGTTAACAGTTTCTTCCATAATATTTGGGTTGTTGTTGTATTAGGAAATAAAACAATTGTTATGCATGAAAATAGCATAACAAAACTAATGTAAGAGTCTTAATTGGCATAAAAAACATTACCCTATTCCTTGCATCCTATGTTGAATCTCATTGTCAGTGTTGTAAAAATAAAGTTGAGCAAATTTCAGTTTTTCTCCATCCAAAGGCATCATGCTCCCAATTCTATGGCAAGACTGCCCTTGAATTCTCATGTTAGGTGGTCCGCTTCCAGTATTGAATCTATTGTCAATATTCATTCCAGGAGACGTAAATGCAAACATTATGTTGTACAATCTGCAATTGTGCTGATAATTTCTACAGTGTACATCGTTTTCGTTCGACAAAAGTTGCTTGAGAAACGGTGGTGGTGTTTTCAAAAGTTGCAACTCAACTTTACCCTTTCCACAACATAATTGGAACTTAGGCAATGCACTATGTTTTCTTTTCTTTTGTCAGTCTTCTCTTGATACCACATCCGTGCTCTACAATGCGTGCATTCAATGCAAGGATCACCAATATCTGAATATCATTTATAAATCAAATAGAATAACTCGACATATTATTATAAACAATTGTATATTAATAGATATCAAATATCTTTCATGTATTATAACAATGAATTTAAGGTGTGGTTTGTAAACAATAATAATTCCGACGATACATACCAGCATTAGTGCAATTAATTGGTGTGACATTTGCAAAATGGTCTTCATCTTTGTCCAAAGTTGAACTTGTATCATAATCAGGATTTTCATTTATGAATTCGCATGAACTATCGCTTATTGATTCATCAATTGGATATTCTACAAATGATTGGTGACCTACATTCCTTGCTTCAGTATTTGTGCGTACATTGGTATTGCGAGAAGATGCATTTCTATCTTTAACAATTGAAAAGGTATTGAATAAATTGGCAGTCATAGAATGAATTAAACTTGGATTCATATGTATTTTGGATGAAGATGCATAAGAACTTGGTTGTCCATATGAATTGTTGTTGTCTTCAATACTTGAGGAGGAGGTCATGCCACTTAGAGGTGTACTTGTATCGAAGCTGATAGGAGAACCAAATAACCTACTCTCACCATGAATGTTGTGTAGATTATAACGACTTGCATGTTCTCATGTGCCCTCTTATGCTGCATAATTTACCTCCTTCTATGACGTGCTGAAGTAGAGTTTTGTTTGGGGAGATTGTATAAGCAGAAAAGGTAGAGTAGTAGTGTGAAGATGCAGAGTTTGATGTTGTGCTTTGGTTTATTGGTGAAGATGCATGTTGTTTATGTTGAAAACACTTATATTTGAATATATCAGATGACACAACCTGGTTAACACCAACATTCAAAGGCTTTTCCTGTGAATTAACCGTTCCAACTCCTTTTCGTGTAGAAACATGTGCACCCCCATTCACAATAGCAGGAGTGATATCAGATAGTGGAGTTCTTATATGATTTTTGGTTTCAGAATTTGAAATACTTAAATGATGGTTGTGTTCAAATCCATTTTCATTAACTCTATTCCTTTTTGATCTTTTGTCTTTAAGAATTTGCTTCCTTTTATGTCTTTCCAGTGCTGCAAAATATTTCCTTTCATCAATATGGTTTCCATAATTCTCAAAAATTATACTTGATAAACAAACTTCAAGATATGTATAACATTCTGACAATAACATTATTGAATCAATATGTCATTGTTGTCTGCTGGAATTCATAACATGTGTTTTGTGAGTTGTTTGTGTACTGAAAAACTACTTTTGATATATTGAATAGAACATAAAAGATATTGTATTTCCTAAGTGAGTTGCTGTATTAAATTAAATTTGTTTTATTATATTGAGTTATATTACCAAAGCTTCAAATATAAAGAATAATAAGGTAATGTTATCAAAATTATCGGTAAAGGAGAAAAAAAATAATGTGACATCAAGACTCTATGTGAACTTTATTAGCTTCAATGATGACAGGTGTAGCATACAAAGTTATAACAATTATTAAAATACCAAAGCATACTATGTGCCATTAAATATTTTTATGTTGGAAACTTAAAAGTAATGATAAAGTATTCTATTCCTTTGCATGTCACGTATACCAAGCAACCTAAAAGGTAAGTATAGTAGTTTGATTCTACTCAATGTTAGGTAATGAGAAATAAAATCAAGGAAAATATTTAACCATTCCTATAAGGAACCAAGGGCATGTCCATATCTGTATATAAACCAATAGAAGCATTGCTTTGTTTTCATTCTTAAATACTGGTTCTTGCATATCAACAAAAGAAAAACGTCTCATATATGTGAAAAAAAGCGAAGAAGTGTTGAAGATGTCTTCTCCAACTCTGAAAGGGTAAGTTTCCTGATGTTATTTATGCTGAAAATAAGATGTGGTTTGCAATAAGGTTGATGCTTCAGTGTTTTGTAGTTGCTACTAATTATATTTAACATGGTCTTGACACAGTTTTGTCCCTCTCAACACAGATCAATTGTATGGAATGCTTTCAAGAGTTAAGGAAGAACCACACTCACCAAATCAAAACACTCCATCTGATGTATTGTTTCCTGAAATCAACGGACGAATGAGGGAAGTGAAAAAGGAGGTAGACATGGCAGAACCATCAAGTGTTAACAACAGGGATGCAGTATTGCAGAAGATTTCTCATGGATTAGAGAAATCACTATATTTGGGCGTCGAGGAAACCAAATCTTTGTAATTAGTATTGCATACTAATATTTTCAATCATAACTTATATGATGAAATTTGATTATACTCTTTGTAATATTGTTAACATCTAACATATGAGTGTCATCTTGTAGCACTTCCCAACTGAAGTAGTCCATAAAATGATGCATGCTGATATCACTTCATGCCTTCTACGGGATTTTGACACGGACGAGTTACATACCTTCCAGATTATAACCTCAAACCGTGAAATTGATGAAATGTACCTTGGCAAGGGATGGTACAATTATGCCAAGAACAAAAAGCTCGGAGATGGTGATAAGCTATATTGTACTTACAGTTCAGTGTCAAGTTGTAGAGAAAGGGAAAGAAGAAGGGTACTTGAGTCATATATGTCAGGTTGAAGATGAAGCAAAGGTTCATGTTGTGGTGTATGAATGTTTTTGTAATATATGTTTTTATTATTAAGTAATTGTTAAATATACCTTGTTTTTGCGAAGGATCAAGATTTGTCTAAAGGTGATGTTATCCATTTTAAAGTACAATACCCTCCGGTGGACCGTGTATTGGTGAACGTGGTCAAAGGACAACAGTGACAGAACATGGAATTGAAAATTATCTTGAGGAGGATGCCATGAATGGAGCACCATCTTTTTATGGGTAGCATGTGTTGAAGTGTAATCAAATTTGGAGATCTTTTGTGTTCCATAGTTGTTTTGTTTTATTTTGCCAGCCTCAAACTTGTAATGTTATGGTTTTTCATGTGCAATTAGTGATTATCCTAGTTTAAATGCAAGATTATGGATATCCATGTTTTCAGTTTCTAAAAGACTAATATCATGTTTTAAGATCTTTATATTAGTAATTTCTACATTTGGACATCTATTATAATACTCCAATACAGATCTTTATGCTCTTATCAACCTATGGTTGTTATTGTATTGGAATCACCTTATATTAATTGAATATTATAAGGTGAATTACCAAGGCACATATGGAAATTCCATTAGATAGTCATTAAGTGAGTATACATAACCTATCATAAAGTGTTTATGACAGTTCCAACATATGAATTAAAAGAAAAAGTTTAATTATGAGCACGTTTATTCCATCAATGGTTCATTTTGATTTGTAGGGTTTGAGTGTTTTTTTAAACATAATAAGTTAGTTTAAAGAAGATTATATATTTAAATTAGTTATAGAGTACAGTAAAAGAATAATATATGTGTATGTAAAGATTTTAAGTGCACATAATAATCAAGAACTAAGGTACAAACATACACGACGTTATGAACGAAGCTATATTCAACTTTATGTTATTTAGGATTTTCAATCAAGTGTAGCAGAAAAAATACATTGTAATAATACAAAGTTCAAAATTTATCTTTGCATAAATGGGACAATGTGTGTTGCAGAACAAATTTAATTAAGTAATATTGGAGCTATGAAGAAATACATTACTTGTGATTAAATTTAAGTAGAAAAATTGTTAACAATAATCTGTATATGAAAATATAGCGAATTCATACAATTAATATGTGCAAACACTATATATTAAGTTCATAAGCTTAAAGGTATACTTAGAAAAGCATATAAAGAAACAAAAAACATTAAGTGATACACATTGTTGTCCAAATATATAAATGAACTAACATGAGAAAATGCTTGAGGAAATTATTTCTCCAGCTTGATATCTTTAGTTATCTTGGTGGAGGATAGTTGGACACTGTCAAGTTCTTCAACTGTCTTAGGTATAAACCTTTTTGACGGAGTAAGTCCAGAGTTTGCAAATGCAGGGTCATAATCTGCAGACATGGATAAGGGCTCCTTCTATGACCAAGTTAAAACAATATCAGCATCATCTAATATGAAGAAAAATAGTGTTTAATAGGTTTGATTTCTTTACGTAAAAAAAAACTCACTGAGACTGGTATCAATTCATCTTGTGACAGTGTTTCTGATGTTGTCAGCTTTGAAGTATGTTGCCAGTTACAAAATATGTTAGTATAATGTTATAAACATGGTCATATAGTGGGGGTAAGTAAAAGTAGTACCTCTTCACATTTGAAATTATCCCTTATTTTCTTACGGATTTCTTCGTCTTCTTTAAAGCCAATTACAGACACACTGGCCTTGTTAGGTTGAAAACTACTCTTATAGCCAACTCATTTTTGAGCATTGCATCCTGTTCATAAGGGAATTTAAGGGGATCATAATCTCCAGACTAAATCAACAGAAGAAAATATGGTAAGGTAAATGGTAATAAAAAAATGAACACAAAAAGTAACCTTAAGTATGCCTTTATCAAATCCATTTTCATCTGAAGAGCAGACTTCCCAATCAACTTCACGCAATCAACATCCCAAAATATGAACTTGTATTTTAACTTTCCATCAGAGGCCAGCACTTCAAGCTTAAATCTATATGATGTGTGAGAAAAATACAAATTGTCATCAATGAATCATGTGGTTATAATCTAACAAAGCATAGATAACACATAGAAAATACCTTGGGACTGGCTCAGTAGAGATGTGTTTCAAATAGCACATGAGTTTTACATCCTTTAAAGACACACTTTTGGTATATTCACTACATCCATAATAATACCATCCTGACTTTCCACACTCAAACTTCTACAGAGTTGCAACTGTCACATAGGTTGTCTCCTGAAATGTATAAAGTTTGTTTGTATTAGTTCAAGGATGAGAATTTGGTATGTATCATTCTGCAATCTTAATAAGTTCTGATTCAAGAGTAACAAACATTTTGCAGAGATGCAATTTCATAAAGACTCAATATTTCAGCTTTCCAGATAAATTTATCAAACTCAGAGAAATGAGAGCTTTGAGTCGTGGCAATTTGCATACTTGAAGATGACAGCAATGGCAACTCATTTTTAAGACTGTTGAACACAAAGAAGATTCAAACGTATCTATTAGTAATGTAGGAATGTTTAAATATATTTACATAAATATGATTTTTATTGTTGATATAATTCTCACATAATTCTTTT
Source organism: Vicia sativa (assembly GCA_021764765.1). Lineage (NCBI taxonomy): Eukaryota > Viridiplantae > Streptophyta > Magnoliopsida > Fabales > Fabaceae > Vicia > Vicia sativa. The sequence goes on from CM038794.1 coordinate 107,183,469, forward strand.
TAAGGTTTTTAATCTCCTCAATGCTAACATCATTAATCAACAGTTTCGTGCCGCTCCATGCATTAGATACATTTAACGAATAACTTCCTGAAATGATTACACATATAAATGACAGTGTAAAAAGTTGGATCTAATGACAAACAAATATAGATGATACCTTGAGGCTCTTTGATCCTTGCATTAATCAGTAGGACAACAATATTACCATCATCCTTATGATTGGTATAATACTCATTAAGTTGCACAATAAATTTTCCCCAAAGAGTACATTGTACAAAATGTTTGCTGAGTGACAGAAATTACAAAACAAACATCATCAGTATATTAGACAAATACTTTATACAAAATAAAGATTAGGGTAATAAAATAAGATTACAGGTACCTCATTGTTGTACCCCAAAATTTACCCTCTTTTTTCTTGTATTTCTGGCTTATAGTTTGATTGCATAAACATACATGTAGTCGCATGCATAAAATTGATCATGAGGTTACCAGGTTCAAGGTATCCCGAATGGCCAAACAAAAAAAAGAGTTTATTCGCTTATTCCTCCATAAAGTGAATCTTGAGTTATCGGCGCGTTTTGGGCACTCTAGAAGGCGTATCTCTCAGCTCGTCGGGTATTTTCTGATGAATTTTGACCAGAAAGTTCCCCTCATTATTATCTACAACTTTAGTTTGAAAACTGGAAGCAAATTGCATGAGGATGGTCCCCAAAGAAATTGATTAATCTAGAGGATTAAACTGAATTTTAGTGCTGAACCGTGTGTTCATATCTAAATAGTTCATATCTCTTAGCTGGAACCTCATAATCGAGCGGGACCGATTTCTAAAATTCCATGTCAAAGCCCTATACAACTTTCATTTGCAATCCAGGAGCTGATACCTCAGTAATCAATACCAAAATTTTATTCTTTGGAGTTGATTTTGAGCTGAACCGAGTGATTTTCATCTGATACGCGAACGTCGAAAAATCATATCTCGCTCGATTTTTATCAAAACGAGATGGGACCAGTGCCAAAACTTCACAAGTTTCTTTAGATTCGATTTTCACATAAACACTCATTTGCAAATTTTTATCAGAAGACCCTCGTTCGAGGTATTTTCACTGAAGATCGCAAATCAAGTTTTGCGTGTGTCAGTTGCCTAAAAACAGTGCTGAAACTTCAAAAATTCGTATCTCCTTGAACGTTCACCCGATCAAGTCGAAATTTTGATTCTAGCAAGCAAAATCGCATTTCGGACACTTCTCGTTTACATTCCGACTTCAAATTCCGCACGGATTTGGCTGTTTTGGATTAATTACAAAAATTATTCGGATAATCATGATTTAGACTTGATTTTGGATTTAGGCCCAACGCCTAAAACTATAAAAAGACATTTGCCTTCACAATTTGAGGGGGGAATCCTTTTGTTGAATTTTCACCACAAATCATACCCCGATTCTCTCAACACAAAGCTCAAGAACAAAAACAAACTTCAACTTTCCCCAGTACCTCTGCGACAACGCCACCATCGAGACCGCGCATCGTGATTTCAAATCTCTTGATTCAAGTTTTCTCTCTATAGAATCTTGCTCCTCTCCTTCTTCTGCTCGAATCTGACCTAGAAGTAGCGAATTCCTCTTAATTTCTCCTCAATTTCAAGAATTAAGCAAATCTCCTTCCTCCTCCTCAATTTGACATTGAAGACTTCAAGATTCTTCAGGAATTCAAGATTGATTTCGAAGATTATTATCAATTCGGTGTTGATTTTGTATTTTTTTTTGAAGAGCACAAGGAATTCCTCTTCAATTTGATTCAAACTTCAAGTTCAAGTAAGTGTTTAGTTCAATTAAGCACTTATTATAAGCTATTATCAACTTTTAGCTTTTCTTGAAATTGAATACTGAAATTGCATGCAAATTCAATGTAGATTCTGATTTGAGAACCTTTATTCTTGAATTCTTTGATTTGAATTGGATTTTGCAACGTTATGGGTGTCGGTGTGAGGATTTTTGTACATAGCATACATGCATTTGTATTTTCCTTGCATCTAGGTCACAACTTGTGCATCTTGCATCATCTATGGCATGCTCATGCATTAGAGAGTATTTAGATTGTTTGAATTGCATTTGATTCATGATGTTTTGAGGTATCATTTGCATTCGAGCGTCGACATGTAGATTTCAAGACATCTTGGTCACTAGGTACATTATACATTGTACATAGTTCATGCATATGCATCTTAAGTGTTTGTGTTAATGCACAACCAGGATTTAACATAATCATTCACTACCTCTTTGTGGCATGACTTACTTGCATTGGGTCTTTGCATATGCACATTAGAGATGTTGATTTAAACCACATTCTTAACATGTTCATACATCGTAACTTTGCATAATGCACATTAGAGTTGCTTCACCTTGCATTCTTAACATGCTCACGCATAGCTTTGCATACATGAGCGTTAGAATCATTGACTTGCATTCCTCACATGTTCATGCATTTGATTATCATATGAGCATTGGAACTATTGCTTCACATTGCATTCCTCACATGTTCATGCATATATTTTCGTCTAGGAACATTGGAACCATTGCATCACTTTGCATTCCTCACATGTTCATGCATAAATCTCCATCTAGGAACATTAGAATTGTGGTTTCAACTTGCATCCCATGCATGTTCATGCATTTGATCTTGATTTATGAGCATTGGAAGTGTTGCATGACTGTAGGGATGAGCTTTTGGCATGAGAACATCATGGAGAAGTGATCCGGATCAAAACAGGAATTTCTGCAGGTTATAGACTGTGCTTAGCGCCACCAGGAGCGCGCTAAGCACCAAAGCTACTGACTTTTGTGTTGTAGGTCACGCTTAGCACCACTAGGAGCGCGCTAAGCGCCAAAGTTTCTGTTTGGGTCGCGCTTAGCGCCAGATAACAGGCTTAGCGCAACCTGGAACTGATTTTTTATGTTCTTTCTTAATTCCAAGTGCAAACAGCACGTCTTCTAATATTCTTAACCATTGTTTGAGATGTGTTTGATGTAGGAGCTAGTGTTGTACACATGTATGACACAATTATTCGATGTCTTACGTTTGTATACCCACGTATACATTCCTTTGCTTGCTTTTTGGGTCGAAATCCCTTCATGCAGGTGTATTATGTTTGTATACCCACATATACATTACTTTGCTTGTTTTTGGGTCTAACTCCCTTCTTGTAGGTGTCTTGCATATGTATACCCACGTATACATTCCTTTGCTTATTTTTTGGGTCTAATTCCCTTCTTGCAGGCGCTACTACTTTGGATACGCATAAACGCGTATTCTACTTGTTTCTGATACCTTGAGCTCTTCTCACCAGTTTACTCTTATTGCGCGGCTGCAGTACTTGAAGTTTTCCAGAGTATTTCATTAGCTCGTAGTTTCTCTCCGGATTTATATCTGTGCATTAGTTTCTACACCATTTATTGCATTCTCTTACAACTTTCCTAGATATCATGATAAGTAGGGCTTTACAACTTTCTTTTGCCATGAGAAGTAGGAATAGAGATGCATGATGGGACTTCCGTAATTGGAGCATGTTCAAGAAACCCTCTGGTTTATTTAAAGACCCGTTTAGGACGTTTATGTTTGCTAATTGTGTTTGGTTTGTTTAAAGTCCTCATCCATGCATAGGGAGGCGCTTTTCATTGTGTTTACATTTGTGCTTGCATAGGTCAGGAGTGGTTAGGACACCCGACGTGGCACCACCAAGAAAAGTCCCGCTTTTTATATTTCGTGCTATCGAGTAAATGATATGGGCAAGCAGAATGGGTCGATAGTCGTCCCCCGCAGTTCTAGTCCGTGTCTGTATGGTGCATGCGAATCGTGTTACTATTCCTATCGAGTCAATAACAAAAGTGGTCAGAGTCCCCTATTCTGACTCTCCACTCATTCCTGGGGTTCACATTTATTCTTGAACTCGCATCATTTTCTTCGTGGACTATGCCTGCAAATTGTTTGACATTTGTTTGTGTGTTGCATTGCTTGTGTGCTTCTGCCAAAGCACTTGATAGATATAACACACCCTTTAGCTAGAAAGTAGAAGTGGATACCGTAGAGTACTACGGCCTGTGGGGTGCTAATCCCTTCCCCTCGCGTAACTAACTCCCTTACCTAGATTTTCTTGATATCTCGGTCGAAGGACCGCGATTTCTTCCTTCAGGTTTACTCAATGATTTCCTTTCTCCGTCGTGTGATAAAATGCGTTCGATGGCGACTCCATTGATACACCCCCTATCAGTCGGAAGTTCAGCCGGGTGGTTTCAGCTGGCGACTCTGCTAGGGACAGTTGACCTATTGCTGGTTCGTCCAAGATTTGATCCTAGATTTTATTTTCATGTCTATTGAGTGTTTATCTATTTACTCACTTTATCGCATCATCCTTTGTATGCTTTGCATTGCATTCTATGTGGCATATTTACCGCTTTCATATATCATGTATATTGGTTGCTGCTGTACTGGTTGATCTCTTGATTTGGGTGGGTGTTACTTGAGGTAAAAGGCCTACTACCCCGGCCAGTGACATATAGGCTAGATGGATGTTCATGTCGAATCCCGCATCCTGTGGTGCGTGTGAGGAGGCATGAAGTACCGAACTCAGACGAGATTCGATTGACGGTGCTTTCTCCCTACACCCTGTTGTGTAGTCAGCGAAGTACTCGATAAAGGATCATCGACTCTGTTTATCATTATGGACCCCCGTTGTGTCTAGAATTACCATGTAATTTGGGGCGGGATATCATTACTACAGGTAATGTTGGTGACTTGTTATTGATGGTGACTCGGTATTTTTAGGTACTTTCTGATTTTTCTGTGGGATTCCAGTTTGACACCGGACCTTTGAACCTGTGATATTCAAATCTGGTTTCTACATGATATCTCGATTGGGTGTCAAGTTCTGGACCTTGTTACACTTGTCCGGGATTTCAGTACAGTAGTGGTTTAATGTGCAGGAAATATCATGAAAGTCATAAACCCATGAGCAATGCATATTGTACTTTCATCTTAGCATGTTTATTTGTCTTAAAAGAGAGGTCAGAAAAATACATATGCATATACCTAACATGCATATTCATTCATTTCATGCATTCATAACAGGTGCTTGAAACTTGGGGATTTCTCTTACTCAGACCTGGTATTCCCTTTTCAGAATTGTGAATCTTGACTCTTAACCACTCTACGGTCAGGATTAAGTGATGGAACAACTTCGTGGGGAATTGGATGAAATGAAGGAACATATGGGATTTCTTATGCTAGACATGCAAGATTTGGTCAGTGGACAAAAGCTCTTGAAGGAAGAGAACCATCAGTTGAGGACTCAACTGATTTTGGGTATGGAAATATTAGGAACCATATTGAGAAAGGGAGATGATCTCGTATGTGCTAAAACTACAAGAGTTACCAATACTCCTTTTCCTTCGGGGGATTCTTTGAGCCTTAAAACTGGGTATGCATCTCCTTCACCACTCCGCGTCCCGGGGTCTCCTCGTTCACATCCAACCTCTGTTGCTCAGGAGGATCCAAAGGGTAAAGCTCTTCAATTAGGGTCGTCGCAATCTGAAAAGAAATTTGATCCCATCCCAATGCTATATGCTCGGTTACTTCCTCAATTTCTTAAGTTTCAGTTGGTGGAACTCTGAACTCTTGCCATGCCTGAAGGGTTTCTATTCGAGTACGATGAGGAATAGAAGGGAAACCTTGGTTCTACAAAATGAAGAGGTATCTCGAGGCTCAGGAATATCCCGCAGGGGTATCTATCAACGACAAGAAGTTCTTAAGAAGATTCGCCTCCAAATTATTTCTTAGCAACGACATCTTATACAAGAGCAATTACGACCTGTGCTTACTCCGCTGTGTAGATAAGAAAGTAGTGGAACAAATCATGGAAGAGTTACATGAAGGCGCATTCGGTACCCACTCCAGTGGAAATACAATGGATAAAAAGATTCTAAGAGCGGGTTACTATTGGTCCACCATGGAAGGTGATTGTTACCACTATGTTTGTTCTTGTCACAAATGCCAGATATATGCAGACAAAGTGCACATACCTCTAGTTCCATTGAATGTTCTAACCGCACCATGGCCTTTCGCAATATGGGGCATTGAAATGATTGGAGAGATCAAACCCACCGCTTCCAATGGACATTGTTTCATCCTTGTTGCTATTGATTACTTTACCAAATGGGTAGAAGAAGCCTCGTTCGCATTTGTTACCAAGAATGTGGTGGCTCGATTCATCAACCATAATTTCATCTGTCGGTATGGCGTACCCGAAAGGATTATCACAAACAATGGTACCAATCTCAATAACAAAATGATCATCGAACTCTGCACGCAGTTCAAGATTAAGCATCACAACTCTTCTCCTTATCGGCCAAAAATGAACGGCACAGTGGAAGTCGCCAACAAAAATCTCAAGAAGATCATACAGAAGATGACAATGACCTATAAGGATTGGCATGAGATGTTTCCATTTGCTCTCCACGGTTATCGTACTACAGTACGAACATCTATAGGGGCAACCCCCTTCTCTCTCGTATATGGTATTGAAGCAGTCCTACCCATCGAGGTTTAGATACCCTCAACCAGAGTACTCTAGGACGCAGAGTTAGACGAAGACGAATGGGTCCAGACTCGCCTTGACCAGATCAACTTGATCGATGAAAAACAGCTCGCAGCCATCTGCCATGGACAAATATACCATAAGCGAATAATAAGAGCATTCAATAAAAAGGTCAAACACCAAGTCTACCAAGTCCGTGATCTAGTAGTCAAGCGCATCATTCTTCCACAAGGTGATCCCAGGGGCAAATGGACTCCCACCTATGAGGGACCATTTATAGTCAAAGCAGTATTCTCCGACAGAGCTATGATACTAAGCATTATGGATGGAGAAGACTTCCCACACCCTGTTAACGCAGACATAGTCAAAAAATACTACGCATAAACGAGACCTTCTAGGTTGACTGGCCCAGGCAAAAATAAGGGCATCCCGGCGAACCAAAAAGGTTCGGGAAACAATTAAGGATATATACACAAAAATGTACACCCGGCAAGTCGAAAACCTACAAAGGAGGCTTGGGCAAAAAAGGGTATCCCGGTAAACTGAAAACCCGAAAGGACGGTCTAGACATATGTTAGGGATTTAAGCGTACGAATATGTCTCGTCTAGATCACCTACTTACAGACTACACTACTATCTGCTTTAAGATTCGAATGGCACAAATCAGTTCAATTACTTTCTTCTGACAGCAAAGAGAAGAGATACTCGAAAATATATGAGCAATAACATAGTTGAAACTCGACAAGATTGTTTCCACATAGCTTTTTACTATTCTGACAATTTCCTCTTACTAGAATATTTGTCTCTTGTATTCAAACTGCCTGACTAATAGGCCACTTTTCAAAATTAATGCAAATTCCTCTTTTCCAATTTTTATTGTTTTGTTTGCATAAAAGTACAATGATTGCTTTGAATGATTATATGCATCTGACAATGAACATCTATTCACAAACATATAAAAAGTAAACAAAAACAAAAATTACTACAAGCTCTAATAATTGAGATGACGACTAAAGTCACCAATACCCCCCCAGAGTCACTTTCACAAGAAAGACCTCCACAGGATCTTCTCTACAATCCCCACAGAGCCGTCGCTCTCCCTACAAAGACAAATCTTCTCCATCGAAGTATTACATTATCATCTTCTCCCAAACAGTGTTCAAACACTTCAACATCATCACATTAGTCTCCGAGTGGTGATCCTATACATTCATCACGTTAGTCTCAGAGAAGTGATCCTATCAACTTCATCAGCTTCAACTTCATCACGTTAGTCCCAGAGAAGTGATCCTATCAGCTTTTCATCAGCTTCAGCTTCATCATGTTAGTCCCCGAGAAGTGATCCTCATCTTCATCACATTAGTCCCCGAGCAGTGATCCTATCAGACTTATCTACATTCTCAAGTCATCACGTTACATTGGTCCCCGAGCAGTAACACGTCAACCAATTACGTCAGTCTCCAAGCAGTAACAATTTATTCCATACCACATCGTCCCCCAACAAGGTCTATACACAAGATATTTATCCTTAGCTGAATATCTCTCAATGATTATCATTCCCCCAATAGTAGAAATATCCAGACTCGAAACTCGGTCAGATAGTGCATCAGAGGAATTCACATCTCTTATTCCCCAGTCGGGGTTTTCAACAAGTTCATCCCCAAGCAAAAATCAAAGATCTCCAGCAGAACGTTCCTATCTTCTTCAAGATGGATATGTTTTGAAATACCACAACATCTACATTCATACATTATTCATAAAAATCACAATAGCATTGTCATACACTCGCATGCATCATAATCTACATATGACTAACCATATCCTATCAAGTTTTATTTCCCCAGCAGGTAAAATCTATTTTCCAAACGAAAGGACAAAGATTAATACCCGAATCAAGACGGGAGAACTATCTGAACGACCATGCAAATTATTTCCAAACAACGGATCATGGATTAACACCCGAAATACGACGGGAAAACTATCCACATCCTGACAACTATTCATCTCAGAAATAGCCGAATCAAAAGGCTTATTCTGACTATGTCTTATTATCAACCGCCCCAGATGGCATCATTAAGCCCATCTCCAAATACACATCTTCATCTCTCCGGATGGCATCTTTAAGCCCATCTCCGATATTTCTCTCATCCAAAATACGAACGCAGAGTCTGGCGTACGACTCACTCTCCAGCATCAGCATCTCCAAATGGCATCTATAAGCCCATTCCAATGCATTGTCAACTGACGATCCCATTCCATATAACAGTGAGTGCAAATTTTCAGTTGTACTCGAGTGTTCAATCATCTTCCACCTTCAGATCACGAAAGTCAAGCATACCAATATAACCCTTCTGGTACAAGAAGATTGAACAGGGGCAACTGTCATACCCCAAAATTTTCCCTCCTACTTCGCAAGACAATTCACAAGGGTTGACCAGACAAACCCTCTCCTAAGCAAACAATCAAAACTAGGGTTTTGCTCTTCTCAAGTCAAAATGGATTTCCAATACTTCAAGTGGTCATCCTACCTCATCATATGCTTCAAGGGATCATCCTGTCAAGTTTCAAGCCTTACAAGTCAAATTTGCTCATCCAATTGCTCAGATGATTGAAAATCAGTTGCATTGGACAAAAAGTCAACTGTGGTCAACATACAATCAAACTTCATAATTTTTGGTCAACATTAATATTTTGAAGTAATATTCATCATTTGATCATGATTCCTCAAGAAAAGTCAAAATTTGATCAAAAGTCAAAGTTTCTAAATTAGGGTTTTTCAGACAAAAGTCAACAGAACTTTGACCAAACATAACTTTCACATACTTTATCATAAATTTTTCCACCAAAGCTCATTTTGAAGGGAATTCAATTCTCTACAACTTCATGTCTCCCAAGCTTTGGCCAAAAATGCTTCATTTGGAAGTTATGGATCAAAACATTACAGGTCCTTTTAAAAGTCAACAAAAAGTCATCTTTTTGTAAAGAAGTGATCATGAACATGGAAACTTCACTGAAGATGAAACCAAAAGGAGTGTTTAGAGGACACCTTGAGCTTTCTAAAAAGTCCAAGAACATCCAAAAATGTTGAAAATTGAGCAAGATATAAATTGTACAAGTTGAGAATATTTGAGGAGGTGCATGAAGAGAAATACTTGAAAAAATCAATTTTTTTCTAAATGGGCCTAACTTTTCTTGGTTCAAACTTGTTTCTTATCTGAATTAGAACCTCCAAGCCAAGACCATGTCTTTTATCTTTTATTTTTATTTATTTTAGATTTTTATTCATTTAAAACCAATTTAATTAAAATAAAAGATATAAAATCAAAACATTAAGTGCAGGTTTGATTTTCTCTCATTCTTGAGGTCCAAGCAAGCCCAAATAGATGGCAATTTCGTGGAAAATATGATTGGCATGAAGATTGACCAATTTTTGGAAATATTGTATTTGATTCTTCAATCAAATATTTTCCAATCAAAGCAAGATATTTTGACATAACTCTTGACCTAATTTCTTCCTCTATATATACATGACACATTCACAAGCCTCAAGGACGAAACCCTAACCTCAAGAACAAACCCCAAAACTTACAAAAATCCCAAGAAATTGGCAAACTCAGTTTCAAAGTTCCAGCCACTTTCAGCCACTTTCAAGCACTCCATCGTGCTCCTAGGGTAAGATTGAGTAAGTATGCATCATTATCCATGGCCATAACACGTTGAACCATGCCATAAATGAAGCTCTGATTTCATACTTTTCTCATATTTGATTTTTTAATTTTATTGTGTTTTGATGAAATCTAACTATACTAATGTGTTCCCGAGGTTCAATAGGGAAGGTTAGATTCATCGTTTGCAAGGTTTAGTGGCCAAATCGTGATTTTCCATTGTTAGGGCTTATAAAATGTTGAGCTTCGTATTCATGGTTACAGGCAGTTTTAGGCCAAGATAACACCACCATCGAACTCGTAGCATCCTAAATATAAGATCTGGGATTTTTGTTTTCATTTTTTGATCGATTACTGCAGGTTTCAGTTTTTGCTTCGCCGGAGAAGAAGACCGGAAACCGTCTGTGGCAGAGCAGACCTGGTCAAGGGTTTGGTCTCGTTTGCGTGGCATCACCCTCCCTTCTAATTGGCTATCATAATGAACCTTGGTCCCACGCGCATGTGTTTTAAAAAAAAACTGATTTCATAAACTTATTTTCTCTTATATATTTATCCAGGTACATAAGTGAATGGATGTATCACCACCCCAGTGGCTCAACATGCGCGTGCTAGTCCCTTTCCCTCTCTAAGGTCGCGGATTCAAACCCCACCTTTTTCTCTTTTTTACAATTTCAGGTTTTTTACAGGATACCACATAAAAACAATTGGAGGCGTGATCTAACACCACATGCAACATGGATGAGTGGTAAAGTTTTTAATCAATGACTTCCAGGTCACGCGTTCAAACCTTGCAGGGACCAAATCCTCTTTTTTTTTTTTATCACTTTTCCTCTTCAATATTTCCTAACCATTTTCTTTTTTTTTTCAATTTTATTTAATTTCCCTGCAAAATTAATTTAACCATTTTCAAAAATCATAAAAAACATTTTAATTTCAGATTTAGGTTAATTAAACATTTAATTAATTTTTGACATAAAAATAATTTATTTTTCTCATAATTTAAATTATTTTTCATAATTAATTAATAATTAACTTACAATTAGGTTTTATACATTAAAATCAATCCAAAAACATCAAAAAATATTTTTTTTCTTTGCAATTAGGGTTTAGATATTTCTTTTTGCTGTTAGACATTTTTTTTGCAATTTATTTCTTTTATTTCGCATTTAAATATTAGAAATTCATGTATAGGACGCAAGGATATTTTTTGTAATAGCGTAGGATTTTATTTTCTGCCTTTACTTTCCGAACCTCTATTATGTAACTGCCCCAAAGCCATGTAATAGCGTAGGACCTTTATTTTACCGCACTTTACATTTCCGCAATTTACTTTCTGCACATATTAACTGCTAGTAACTAGGCGTGTATGGCAAGATAAACTCAATCAATCTAGATCATTAATAATCAAGATAAAATATCTGAACATAACCCACTTTTCACACATGCACCCACCTTTAGGGTATCCTCTCTCGTTGCCTTTCAAATAATGGTCATGTCCCTCGAACGTAGGGATATCTTAGCCAAGACGCTTACAAACATATCATCATAGTCCCTTCGAATCAAAGATCATAGTCCCTCGATGACCCTCGATTGTTGCCTACGAATATATGATCTCGTTCCTCGATCGTTGCCTACGAAAAGTGATGATCATCCCTACGAATATGCTAAGGTATCCCTACATGTTGCCTTCTATGACCATCCGATGTCCCTTCGAACATCCATTTACATCCAACGGATAGAGTTACCTACCAACTAATGGTATGGATAACGCTACCCTAAAGGAAAGCAAAATAACATGGAAACGACCATTCTGAGTAGGTAATAAGTCTCTTTTGCTTGCTCCGATCAATTCAAAATACTTTTTACACCTCACACTTTTCAAAGACTCTTCAAAATACTTTGTATACATTCCAGCGTGAATCATTACAAAGTTTTTTCCAAAACAAAACATTTTTGAACACTTCGTATACATTCCAGCGAGAATCATTACGAAGTCAAAGCGAAATGCCTTTTCAAAAACATTTTCAAACACACACATAAAAAGCAATTTGTAAAGTGATCTAAGCAATTAAGAGCCCGTAGATAACTACGGATGGAAAGGGTGCTAACACCTTCCCTTTTCATAACTGCCTCCCTTACTCAGAATCTAACGAAGGTCTTTTCCTGTTCTTTTCGCCTTCCCTTAATTGGATAAAAAAAGTCGGTGGAGACTCTTGCTATCCGCAATATTTGCGATAAAACGCAAAATAAACAAGTAAGTTCTCTCACCGTATTACAGTTATAAAATAAGAATTTGAACCTAGTTTTAGGAGCAATCGGAAATTAGAAAAGATGTAATTATTGGAGGAAGTTGTGAAGCAACTCCAAGTTGTGTCCTAAGTTAGAAGCAAATTGTTTTAAAACTTAGTTAAGGTGTATTAGAAGTGTGTCTTCTATATTTTGTCATTGTTTTATCACGATGAGTGATTGAGGTGGAGTGAGAGGGGTTTCTCATATCTAATATGTTCTTAGATAGAAATTGCATTGGATAGATATTAAGTGAGGAGTTGTAAAGCGGACGAGTTTAACTCTGAATTGATAGTGCTAATAGTAGATTTCATCCGTAGTTTGGAAGCCTCCAGATGTAGGTGTGTTGCACCGAATTGGGTAAACAAGTTATTGGTGTTATTTATGTTTTCTGCACTGTTATACCTTGCCTGTATGTTAATGTCAGATAAGATGTCTCAACATCATTATAAGACATCTGAGTTTGATGCACCAGAATTTCAATATGAATATGAGGTGTTAATTAAAAAAAATTGTCACGGTATACTATTAACTATGTATTCCAAGATTGATTGCAGATTCACATTATTCAGTTTGTAGAAATCTTTAATTAATAATAATTTAAGTATTTTTCTATTTTGAATGAATAAATATTATTTTTTGTTAAAAACAAATAAAAATTAATAACTATATAGCATTTTGATTATTTTTAAATAAAATTTTTTCTTAAAATTCAAAAAATAATGTTATTTACATTGATCAAATACTTCGATTATTTCAATAAATTTTTTTAAAAAAAATTAATTGGGATTGGAGAAAATATATATAAGAAAAATATGAAATGTCTAAGATTAAATATTACCATTTTAATTTTTTTTTGCATTGAATAGACTTATATCAATCATATTTGATAACAAAAATATCACATCAAATCTTTTTTTTTTTCAAAAAAATCAAAACAAATCTTTTTTTTTCAAAAAAATCAAATCAAATCTTTATAATAGGTATGTGGAAACCAAATCAAATTTTGATATACTATCATAAACTTGTGATTAAATAAATATTTACTATTTCAATTTTAATGCTCTATTTTGGATTTCTCTTATTTATTACTGATAATCTTGTTATTTATTAGCATATATATATATATATATATATATATATATATATATATATATATATATATATATATACTCTGACAATACAGAAAATTTTACGCAGCCTATAAATTATAACTGTTGATTGGTTTTAAATTTTATAAAAATAATATATTTTACAAATGCATTTATAACATAGTATTTATTAAAAAACTTTGGACCTAAAAAAATTAGCATTGTAATAATATTTAAACAAGAAATCTCTTTTAAAATTCAAAAAGTAACTTAACCTTTATATAAATCAAATACATCTATTTTCATTTTTTTTTGCATTGAATAAAAACAAAATAATCACTAAACTAAAAAAAATCAATTCAAATCTTTTTATGTCAATAAAGTCAAGCATATAACTTTTTACCAACAAAATATTAAATTCGTAATTAAAAGAATACTTACTATTTTTAATACACTAATTTGGAATATAATCATGTTATTAAACAAATATTTACTATTTCTAATGCTCTTGTTTTTGTTGTTGTTGTCTTTACATTTAATCGCATCCTCATCTTATAAAAAGCATAAAAAAATATAATTCTGTTTTAACAAGTTTTTCCCCCAAATTTTTACAGCAATGTCACAAATTTCATCTTTTATCTTTATTTTCTTCTCTTTTTTTAGTTTTATTGTTTGCTCTCGTGCTATAAACAAAGGTTTTAGTGTCGAACTAATCCACCGTGATTCTTATAAATCACCACTCTACAATCCTATTCAAACCAAATCTCAACAAATTGTTGAAGCTTTAAAGCGTTCTATAGATCGAGCCAATTATATCAGTCAAGGATTTTCTCTTACTAAAGACAAACTTAAGTCATCTTTGATCTATGATCAAGGTGAGTATCTCATGAGTTATTCTATCGGTACCCCTCCATTTAAGGTCTATGGTCTTTTGGATTCAGGTAGTAACTTAATATGGCTTCAATGTAAGCCTTGTAATATATGTTACAACCAAACCTATCCTATTTTTGATCCTTCAAAATCCTCTACTTACAAACATATTCCATGTTCTTCTAGTGCATGCATATCTACGGAAGAAACTGTTTCTTGTTCTAATGATAGAGATGTTTGTGAATATACATTAGATTATGGTCGTGGAACAAAGACACAGGGAGATCTTATTTGGGAGACAATTACACTAGAGTCCACCTCCGGATATATTGTCTCATTTCCTAAAATTATGATAGGATGTGGACACACCAATACTTGGAGAACATCAAAAAATTCAGGTATTATTGGTCTTGGAATCGGGCCTATGTCATTTATAAAACAATTGGGATCTTCCATTAAAGGAAAATTCTCGTATTGTTTAATTGATGATAGGAAAGTTAATCTATCTAGCAAGATCAATTTTGGAGATGCTGCTATTGTTTCGGGTAATAATGTTGTTTTAACTCCTATGGTCAAAATGAAAGGAAACAATCAAGTAGACTATTATTATCTGAATTTGAAAGCAGTAAGTGTAGGAAGGAAAAGAATAACGTATAGTGGTTTTAAGAATAAAGGAATAAATGCTTCTACCCACAATATTCTACTTGACTCTGGTACAACTACAACTTTTGTTCCACGTCATTTTTACCGTAGGTTAGAATCAGCAGTTAAAAAAGTGGTTAAGTTAGAACGTTTTCATGATGATAGAGGAAACTATAACCTGTGTTACAATATCACATCTAAACAAGCCATATCTAAGCAACCAAACTTTCCTGTAATTATTGCACATTTTAGCGGTGGCGATGTTAAATTAGATTCTAAGGGCTACTTTAGTTATTATTTTGAAGGGATTGAATGCTTTAACATTTTACCCCATGATCGTGATTTAGGAATCTATGGAAACAATGCACAAGTGAACTATTTAGTTGGTTATGACATTGAAAATAATATAGTCTCGTTCAAACCTACGGATTGTTCAAAGTATTGAATGAGAGTACACATTGATTACCTCATTTACTTATTAAATTTATAAATAAAATTTGTATTTTGTTTCATATGTATTTCTGATTTATCTGTAATTTTAATTTTAAAGATTTTATTTTGTCTTTTGTACATAAAGAATGTTTATAAAGTTATAGGATCACACAATTGCCATTCATCTTAAAAAAAATTCCATGGGTGATCAAAAATAATGTATCAACAAAATATTATACAAGCTACTTCTGTACCACATTGAATATGCTCTAAAAACAATATAATTTTAAATGATTTCAGATACATATAACTAAGAGATTATCATTCATCGGAGTAAATCAAATCACGACAACGAAATATCTCCTATAAACGAGGAGATTACCAGCCTTCAGCGCAAATCAAACCCCAACAACAAACTATCTCCATAACAAAGAGATTACCATTCATCAGAGTAAATCAAGCCTCAACAACAAACTATCTCCCATAACAAAAAGATTATCATCCATCGGAGTAAATCAAACCTCGACAACAAACTATCTCTTATAACAAAGAGATTACCATCCATCAGAGTAAATCAAACCTCGACAACGAACTATCTCCCATAACAAAGAGACTACCATCCATCGGAGTAAATCCTCAAGAAATATATTATTTTTTTGGGGATTAACAACCTGACTACAAAAAATAAGTTGCTCAAATAAAGAGACCACTGCTTTCTGTCAGGAATAGTATTGTAATAAATTGACTTTTTGTCCAATACAACTAATTTTTAATCATCTGAGCAACTAACTGAGCAAACTTATGCTACGGGGCTTGTAACTTGACATGGAGACACCTTGGGACATATGAGGAAGCATGAAGTTCACTTGAGACATTAGTAACCACTTTTTCCTTGAGGAAAGCATAACCCTAAATTGGAGG
This sequence comes from Vicia sativa, assembly GCA_021764765.1. Taxonomy (NCBI): domain Eukaryota; kingdom Viridiplantae; phylum Streptophyta; class Magnoliopsida; order Fabales; family Fabaceae; genus Vicia; species Vicia sativa. The sequence goes on from CM038794.1 coordinate 107,199,965, forward strand.
TCCATTGCCTAGGAGAGGGTTTATATGATCAATCTTAGGGTAGTTCTTGAGTATGTAGATGTGTCTTGAACCAATTGAGCTTAAAAATGGGAGGGCAAAATATTGGGATGCAACACGTTTCACACACCAAACACATGTCCCTAAACTGTTCGATCAAGTCCAATTCTTGAACCATTATCACTGACATATGTAGCGAATTCCTACTCAAAGCATCCGCCACAACATTAGCTTTACTAGGGTGGTGATTCAAGCAAAATTTGTAGTCTTTAAATAATTTTATCCACCTTTGCTTCCTCATATTCAACTCCTTTTGATCGAACAAATATTTCAAGCTCTTGTGGTCACTAAATACTTCAAATTTGGATCTGTAAAGATAATGCCTCTAAATCTTTAGTACAAACACCACTGCTGCCAATTCTAGATCGTGAGTAGGGTAATTTCTTTCATGAATTCTCAATTGCCTCGACGCATAAGCTACTACTTTATCATCCTGCATGAGCACTCCACATAAACCTAATTTAGAATCATCATAATACACAACAAACGACTCATCAGGCTTTGGCAAGATCAAGATCAGAGTCGTCGTCAATCTCTTTTTTAGCTCGACAAAACTTTCTTCGCCTTGATCGTCCCACACAAACGCCTTTCCTTTACAAGTTAACTGAGTCAACAGGAGTGATAATTTAGAACATCCTTCAATCAATCTCCTATATTAACCCTCCAATCCCAAGAGTTATCCGACTTGCTTAGAAGATAAAAACATTAGTTCTCTACTCTCACCAAACTCAGATCCACACTCTAGAGGTAAGTCACAAATATCTTTAGGAATACATCAAAATTCCACAACACTGCCGTATCACTAGCCATCACATTGTTCTCTATTCTACGAGGGCCAAACATAAAAATACCTGATCGACCTCCTTCAAATACATACCAACTTGACCCTCAGACAAAATCATGAATCCGTACTGTTTTCAAGTTGGAGAAATAACATTTCTCCAACAACACTTACAATCTTTGTAACACAACAGTATACTATACCACCTCTAATACCTGAAACATCTTAGAGAAGCAAAAGCTTCTCCCCCACTTATTTTAAACTAACTCTTGCAGACTAACAAATAGAAAAGAAGTAAGTACCGACAATGTTTCACACACATGTCGTGCACTAAGGAACAAACAACATTAGACAACCTGGCCGGACGAACCGACCTTCTCTGATACCAATTGTAACACTCCATTTCTAATAATTATACACAAAAACACAAAAGGGGTTAGAACTTCATTCAATAATTATATGGTGAAAGATACATGCTAATGAGTAGTTAACTCACACAACACATCACAACACATTAGTCACCACATTCCACAACAACAATTCAACATTTATGCAACATCATGAAATTTAGTGCAATGCAATGCATGTGGTACCATCAAGGCATAAGCCTTTGTCACTAAGCCAAATGGGAATTCAAGAGCATAAGCTCTTGTCATAATCTAGAGCATAAGCTCTCGTCATAATCTAGAGCATAAGCTCTCATCACTAAATGCATGTCATATGATCGTGCAAAAACATAATTATAAAACACATAAGTCATATGCCTTCGTTTCTATGCAAACTTTAGGCTACCACATCATCATCATCATACTCATCGACGCCATATACATCATAACAAAATAATCATTATTAACAATTCATCAATTAGATCCATTAGGAGTAATTTATCCTATCCTTAATCTAGGCCTTAGAATTATAATAACCATTCCTATATTCTCCTACTTTAATTCAAATTTCATGGTAATAGCTACCTATTGTTTCAAACGGTACACCAATCAGATTCCTAAAACTAAAGTTATGATCATTTTAAGGAAGTAAAAAATCAGCCAACAGTTTTTGCCACCCGTCGCCTGGCAAAGCTGCTTTCGCGTCGCTCCCTGCCCAGCAATGCCAGACTCGAGACACTCCAATAGCTCACCAAAATATTCTTCGTCTATCGCCTCTTCACTCTCCTGACGAAGGTCTCTCCATCCGGCGACGCTCCCTGCATCGCCTGACTATTTTACGCTAGCAGGATTTTATTGCTACGATTCCTGCACTACACCAGTCCAATTTTCTATGATTTTCATTATATTACAGGTCCTAAAACATGGTCTAAACACATAAATTAAACACTTATCATTGGATTATGATATACTACTTCTTAAGACAATCATTACAACAAGAGAATCTTCACAACAATAACAACATAACATCACAATGTCATATATAATCACAATTTCACAACAGAAATATCAATCTACAAATAATCACACATCAAACACATAAGCACATAAGACGGAAAGGAACCCTCACTACCCTATCATGATATAATCACCAATTATGGAATCCATTCACCCCCTTACCTTATATCGAAGCTTTGATCTTCAAAGGTTGTGCCATTTCCTCTTTCCCTAGATGTTCCTTTCTCTTCCACTTTCCTTCTCTCGTTCTACGGTGTTTTTTTATTCTTTATTCTCATGATCGTAATATGATAATAATCAAGTCTCAATTTTCTCTTAAGTCTTATTTACCCTTATGACCCTTAATATGATTATCCTCATCATATCCTCACTAATACCATTCAACTTTACCACACTGCCCTTATCTATTTATATAATTAACTACTAATATTATAAATACAATTTTATCTATAATAATACAAATAGCAATATTAACAACAATGATACGATTAATACTAATATTAGTAGTATTCTCACAACCCCTCGACCTCTAATTTCCATTATTTGCATCATAACACATTCTTAAGACTCATTAGCACAAATAAATACATCGCATCATCGAATTATTTAAATAAAATAATCCAAATTAAATCGGGGCATTACAAAATTCAAGCCTGGGAAGAATGTCAGGAAAAGAATAACTGCTTGTTCTTGTCTTCAATTATGTGATACTAGCCTGGAGAAGCTAGTTCATACGGTTATACTCCAAAAAGACAACATGAACCATCTGCAAAGATTTATCCTCCCCTATAATGCTTGATGAATTCGAATGCAAAATTTATGTGGAGATAACATTTGTGATGGATTGTAGCACTCATGAAGAACGAAAGGAGTGCATTTGAAAATCAATGGAGACACCATATGCAAGATTTCATGGTTATCGATGAGTCTAGAAATTGTCTCTGATCATATTGATGAATGAAAATATATATGCTGATATATTGAAGCACTCTCTTCATCATGATATGGCAAAAATGATGGAGTTTGTTAAAGGAAACTTAGAGAGTTTGTTAAGGGACATGGATGGAAATAGATATCTTAGATAGTGACTTTAGAACCAAGACAGATAGGTTCTGTAATGTTTGTTGTGGATGTCCCATATGATTTTGTAACATCATTTTGATTGTGAATCTCAATAATTTAACTCCATCCTCATCGGTGGCAGCTCTGTCTATTACGGTGAATCATGAGATATTTTAAAAAGTAGTATGCTCAACCAATGCATAACTACAGATTTGGTTTAGAAACCCCAATAAGTATCTGCAATCACTAGTGAAGGGTTTACACAGAGGAATAATTAATCTGTAAAGTATTGAAAAGATAATCCTTCTGTTAAATAGTCTGAATATTAATTATTTTACACTAAGAAGAAGTTAGTGATTAAATTCAGACTACTGTCATGTGACATCTTAACATCTCAAAAAGAGTCATGACAATGTGTGGACACTTAGGAATATAAATCATAAGTTTCTTTGCAAAGTTTATCTCCCTGAAAGAGTTATGTGGATATTTTTATATTGAAGCCTCAATGGTACATATATTATTAAGACCGAATATTGTTCTCCATTGCTGAAAGCCTGTGAAACGAGTGATGCCCAAGCCACATGCTTTGACATGGTGGAGTTATCTGATAAATGGGAGACAAAGTGTTGGTCATATAATACAAGAAAACAATGTTTGACTGAGTGTCGGGACATTTTTCAGGACATGTTTCTGCTTGGTAAAAAAGGATGAAGTGATTGATGCATGCATTGGGTATGATTCAGGTTAACAGAAACAGTCTAAAGCTCTTAAAGATATTCAAAGCCTACTTAGAAATGACAAAAAATGTTGTGTTGAACTTAATCAATAACTGGAACAACATGTCGAATAAGATGTCCTAACACAAAGTATTCGACATCGCGCTTACTGAACTAATGAGTGAGGTTCGATTCTGTATTGAAGAATGCAGAATATTCAGGAAATATGATGCAAACTATATGGCTCACTTTTAAAGGTCTTAGGAGATTCAATCTGAAATCAAGGAGCACACTTGGGAAACTGAAGATTGAAGACCTTACTTGTAGTAGAAGTTTTCTGCAGTTTGTTACAGCTGATCTACTGTTGTTTGAAGGCTCAAATCCAGTTGGGAAGAGGTTATAAAATAAGGATTTGAACCTAGTTTTAGGAACAATCCGAAATTAGAAAAGATATAATCATTGGGGCTAGATGTAGTGAACCACCCGGTGTGTGGGATAGTCACCATGCTCCTCGAAACCTGTAGGTGAGAGGCAACATGTATCGTTCTTGGAGGAAGCTGTGAAGCAACTCCAAGGTGTGTCCTAAGTAAGAAGCAAACTATTTTAAAACTTAGTTAAGGTGTATTAGAAGTGTGTCTTCTATATGTTGTCATTGTTTTATAGCGGTGAGTGATTGAGGTGGAGTGAGAGGGAATTCTCATATCTAAGATGTTCTTAAGTAGAAATTGCATTGGATAGTAATTAAGTGAGGAGTTGTAAACGGACAAGTTTAACTCAGAATTGATGCTGTTGATAGTGGATTTCATCCCTAGCTTGGAAGCCTCCAGATGTATGTGTGTTGCACCGAATTGGGTAAACAAGTTACTGGTGTTATTTATGTTTTCTACACTATTATACCTTGCCTGTATGTTAATGTCAGATCAGATGTCTCGACATCTTTATAACACATCTGAGTCTGATGCACCAGAATTTCAATATGAATATGAGGCGTTATTTAAAAAAACAATTGTCATGATATACTATTAATTATGTATTGCAAGATTGTTTGCAAATTCACTTTATTCAGTTTGTAGCAATCTTTAATTAATAATAATTTAAGTATTTTTCAATTTTAATGAATAAATATTATTTTTTTGTTTAAAAACAAATAAAAATAATAACTATATATTATGGTTAAAAAACAAATAAAAAATTCATAACTATATAGCATTTTGATTATTGTAAAATAAATTTTTTTCTTAAAATTCAAAAAATAAGTTATGTATATGATATCTATATTAATAAGTTATATTAATCATATTTGATAACAAAAAAATTAAATCAAATCTTTTTTTTTCAAAAAAATCAAATCAATTCATAATAATAGGTTTCTTCTTCTTTTTAAGTTTTATTGTTTGTTCCCGTGCTATAACTAATTAGTGTGGAACTAATCCACCGCGATTCTTATAAATTACCACTCTACAATCCTATCCAAACCAAATCTCCACAAATTGTCGATGCTTTAAAGCGTTCTATCAATCGAGCCAATTATATCAGTCAATAATTTTCTCTTACTAAAGACAAACTTAAGTCATCTTTGATCTACGAACTCGGTGAGAATCTCATAAGTTATTCTATCTATACCCCTCCATTTAAGGTCTATGATCTTTTGGATTCAGATAGTAACTTAATATGGCTTCAATGTAAGCCTTGTAATATATGTTACAACCAAACCTATCCTATTTTTGTTCCTTCGAAATCTTCTACTTACAAACATATTCCATGTTCTTCTAGTGCATTCATATCTACGGAATAAACTACTTTTTGTTCTAATGATAGAGATGTTTGTGAATATACATTAGATTATGGTCGTGGAACAAAGATACAGGGAGATCTTATTTGGGAGACAATTACACTAGAGTCCACCTCCGGATCTATTGTTTAATTGATGATTGGAAAGTTAATCTATCTAGCAAGATCAATTTTGGAGATGCTGCTATTGTTTCGAATAATAATGTTATTTTAACTCCTATGGTAAAAATGAAAGGAAACAATCAAGTAGACTATTATTATCTGAATTTGAAAGCAGTTAGTATATGAAGTAAAAGAATAACATATAGTGGTTTTAAGAATAAAGGAATAAATGCTTCTACCCACAACATTCTACTTGACTTTGGTACAACTACAACTTTAGTTCCACGTCATTTTTACCATATGTTAGAATCAGCAATTAAAAAAGTGGTTATGTTAGAACGTTTTCATGATGATAGAGGAAACTATAACCTTTGTTACAATATCAAATATAAACAAGCCACATCCAAGCAACCAATGTTTCCTGTAATTATTCCACATTTTAGCAGTGGATATGTTAAATTAGATTCTAAGGGCTATTTTAGTTATTATTTTGAAGGGATTGAATGCTTTAATATTTTCCCCCATGAGCGTGATTTAGGAATCTATGGAAACAATGTACAAGTGAACTATTTGGTTGGTTATGACATTGAAAATAATATTGTCTCGTTCAAACCTATTTATTGTTCAAAGTATTGAATGAGAGTATTTACATATTAAATTTTTAAATAAAATTTGTATTTTGTATCATATGTCTTTCTGATTTATCTCTAATTTTAATTATATAGATTTTATTTTGACTTTTGTACATAAGGAGTGTTTATAAAGTTATAGGATCACACAATTGTCATTCATCTTTAAAAAATTCCATGGGTGATAAAAAATAATGTATCAACAAAATATTATATAAGCTACTTTTGTACCACATTGAATATGCTCTAAAAACAATATATTTTCAAAAGAGTTCAGATACATATAACAAAGAGATTATCATTTATCGGAGTAAATCAAATCGCGACAACGAAATATCTCATATAAACGAGGAGATTACCAGCCATCATAGAAAATCAAACCTCGACAACAAACTATCTCCATAACAAAGAGATTACCATTCATCGGAGTAAATCAAACCTCAACAACAAACTATCTCCCATAGCAAAAATATTATCATCCATCGGAGTAAATCAAACCTCGACAACAAAGTATCTCTCATAACAAAGAGATTACCATCCATCGGAGTAAATCAACCCTTGACAACGAACCATCTCCCATAACAAAGAGACTACCATCCATCGTAGTAGATCCTCAAAAAATATATTTTTTGGGGATTAACTGTTAGAACACAGTTTGGTTCTAATCATATCTTAGAATTTTGATGATAACAAGTGAAATAAATTTTGTATAATAGATATGATACTTTGATGTATAGTGTTTTCATTTCAGATAATATTTTGACTCATGCAATCAAGAATATAGAAATATCAAATTATACTGAGCAAACAAGTAGTAGAAGTTCTAATGAAGAATAGAACTTCTGGTCTTGCACGCTGAAAAGAAACTTCTGAAGGAAGCATGCTAAGAGAAACCTCTGAAAGAAGCACCAAAAAATGTTCTGATTAGAAGATGTTTTGAACAAGGCTTACAGAAGACTATGAAGTATCAGTACGTCATCTTTTAAGACAAAGTCTGCTACAGTAACATTACCCTACTAAGCTAAGACGACTTAATTACTTGAGTGGTTCTACTTTCAAGGTTCATTGAGTAAACAAAACACGTTAAGCTAAAAAAATCTTAATTACACTTTCCAGTACCCAAGACACACAAACGTTGCAACGGACAAAATCTAGAAGTTCTATATAAAGTGAAACATTCAATGAAGAACATAACAATTTCATTCATAGAGAACTTACGCTGCCAAAATTGATATCATTATTCTGTGAATTATATTTCTAAGTTTTGAGCTTAATCTTATTGTGTAAAAATCACTTTTGTGATAAAGCTTTTTAAGAAGAAATTGTAAACACTTGGTCTAGAAGTTCTTGTGTAATTGTTCCTTGAGAGACTAGTTGGGTAAGATTTCTCAAGAGGGCTAGGACTAGTTGGGTATTTTAGAGGTGTTATTCACTTGCAGCTGGCTTGTGCATTGTTGTTAGTCCCAATAGTTGGTTGTGCAGTTGTAATCTTTTGATGATAGTAGATTAAGTCCTCGTTGAGAGAGGCGAAATCACCTTGACGGGTGGACTGGAGTAGTTTGAGTTTCAAACGAACCAGGATAAAAATCCTTGTGTGTTTAGTCTTGTTGTTAAGTAAAAGAAAAAATTTAAAAGGGAAAAACTTATTCAACCCCCTTCTAAGTGTTTTCGAATCCTTTAATTGGTATCAGAGCTCTTGGTTCTGCGTGCAAACACTTAACAATGCCAGATAAAGATCTAGAAGAAAAACACAAATGGCAACAGATCACAACAACAACACTAAGCCTCCTATGTTTGATGGAGAGGATTTTGAATATTGGAAGGATAGACTAGAAATATTTATTCTAGGCTATGATCTTGATCTTTGCTATATGGTTTTGGATGGCTACAAACACCTAGTAGACAAGGAAGGAAACAATATAGAAAGAAAAGAAATGGACAAAACATAGAAAGAACATTTTAAGAATCACCACAAATCAAGAAATATTTTGTTAAATGTTATTTTAAAAATAGAATATGAAAAGATTACAAACAAAGACACGTCATATGATATCTAGTCACTAAAAATGTCACATGAAGGAAATGCTCAAGTCAATGAAACTAAAGCTATGGAGCTTATCCAGAAGTATGAGGCATTCAAATGGAGGAAAATGAATCCATTGAGGCAATGTTCTCAAGGTTTCTGTTTACTGTGGAAAATGGTAAACAACCGCCGATCCTCCCTAAGTCCTAAAACTAAGGGTTACTTGTAAGATTGACCAGTTTATCTTAAGACACATACAACAGAAAAGACCTTCGTCGAGAAACGGTTTTCAGGGACTAAGAGAAACAGTACAACAGCTTTCCACACAGATAAAATTCCAACCACCTGATAACCGACTGCAGGTGCTGGAGAAAAGAAATTCAACTGAACACTAATTGGTGACTCGTGACCAACAATTGACGTTGAAATATTAAATGGCGAAATCGTTTGAAGTGAAGTAGAAATGAACAAACAGTAAAGATAAACTTAAAAGTAAATTGATTGCATTGAAAGTAAATATGGTGATTCACGTACATCAAAGGCTCGAATGACTCTTTCTTCCTTTAGCGCAGAATTGGGCAGAGTTTTGGCAAGCAATTTGAAGGTACAAATGAACACCCCAAAATCCTAATACAGTGACTTATTTATAGCATTTATAAGATTACTTTTAGGAGTAATTAACAGACGAGATTCAAACTAGAGAAAAACTGCTATACAGGATTTCGCCACCCGTTTAACGTTTCGAAGTCTCGACCTCCTGAAGTAACTGCCCACGATCTCTCTACCTTTGACTCTTTCCCGCCTTGTGACTATACAAGATTAACCGCTTCTAGTTTTGAGATACTTTTTAGGAAATATTATTTTCCCTAAGTCCTCGCCTACATCTTCGACATCAGTTAACCTTCGACCAACATCTTCATTTGACCCAAGCAATGTCGAATCGACCACCAAACCTTCTGTCGACATGGTATCATTTTCGACACGGTTTCTTCTGGTTCTATGGCTCAGTTTCCCAACTGCCACATATTCTTTGATATTTCTAACAACTTTATAAGGCTTTTCTCAAAGAAGCTATATTCGTTTTAGAATCGGCCCTTAACTCGTAGGGACACTTGTCTTTAATGAACGCCCTCAGACGCATTTAGAAATTTCCAGTTAACAGTTTCAAAACTTAACTGCTGGCCTGAGAGTGCTAGATAAAGGATACACCAAGGATGATCATATAAAGAAAATCTCAGAAGCTTACCCAGAAGGTCGGCACCAATGGTGACAGCCTTCAAAGTTTCAAAAGATCTGAACGCTATATCCTTAGAAGAACTCATCAGTGCATTGAGAAGTCATGAAAAAGAGCTTGATGAATTCGATCCTCAGAAGAAAGGTAAGTCAGTTGCTTTGAAATCTACTAAAATAATTTGATGTTAATGTTTTCAGGATAAAGATGGAAGCCTTGAAGATTCAGAGTCAGAAGAAGATGAGCTATTTATGCTTTCCAGAAGGATAAATAAAATGTGGAAACACAAGCAAAAGAAGTTCAGAAACCACAAAAGATTTGAAGATAGAGGAGAATATTCTGGACACAAGAAGTTCATTAAAAGAAACATCACGTGATATGAATGCAAAGAGCCTGGCCATTTCAAAAGTGAATGTCCCAAGATGCAGAGAGAAAAATCAAAGAAAAGGTTTGAAAAGAAGAAAGGAATGATGGCCACATGGGACCACTAAAAATCTTCTGAAGCTGAATCTGACTCAGAAGATGAGCATGCCAACCTAGATTTCATGGCCACAACAGAAGATGACCCAGGCTCTGAATTTGAACCTGATGAGGTATTTTCAGAATTCTCTGGTGCTGAACTGGTAGATAGTCTATTAGAACTTCTGGAAAATAATAGTCAGCTCAAGATCAAATACAAGAAACTTAAAAAGAGTCTTGTATCTGAGATTGAACAACTCAAAGCAGAAAATGTTGAACTTAAATAAAATAACATTAAACTTAAAGATGATTTTCAAAAAGTTCAAAAACTCCCTTGTTCAGATACTGCTTCAAGTTCAAAAGACATTCTTAAAGAATATGACTATAGCTTTCAGAAGTTTCTGACTAAAAGCATTGATAGAAGCAAGATGGCTTCAATGATCTATGGAGTTAGTAGAAACAACAGAAAGGGAATTGGATATGAAATTCCCAGAGGGAAAGAAGCATATCAACCCATATCTTTTAATAAAATGACTATCACATACAAACCATTGTACAAACAGTTGATTTATGGTCACACACATGATATAAAATACACTTCTCATTATGAAATATTTTATGTTAAACCAAGGTTCAAATAGAACCTTAGAAACTCTAACCAGCAAGGACCCAGAAAGATATGGGTACCTAAAGAAAAAATAATCTTTGAGCTAAGTATTAATGAGAGGTTTGAAAATAAGAACAAGAGTATAGCCTTTGTGTTAAATACTGAAGAAAGAGAAGAGAAATGTAATTTGGACATTGAGGAAGGACTATCCAATACTATAGTGTTTCTTGGAAGACAATTCAATAGAGTGCTGAAAAAGATGGAGGGAAATACAAGACCAAATTTCAGGAACATCCCATATGATATCAGCAGAACAAATGACTTTGGAAGAAAATCCTGATCTGAGGAAATATTTACTCAAGGCAAAGGAGTAAAATGTCACGAATGTGAAGGTTTTGGTCATATTAAAGCTGAGTGTCCAACATTACTTAATAGACAAAATAAAGGTCTGACTGTATCTTGGTCTGATGAGGACTCTAAGAATGACGTGGAAGTAGAATATGCTAAATATATAACATCTCTGATTGGTACATACATATTTGATGAAGACTCAAGTGATGAGGGGCTAACATTTGAAGAGTTGGTTGCTACCTAAAAGAAGATATGTATCAAAAGTACTGAAGTATGTTAGGATGGGGAGTGAAGCAACTCGATTTTCAAAAATCATTTAAATTTCCGAAAACTAGTGAAATCGCCACCTAATTTTATTTGTTCTAAAAAGAACGGGAAAATATAGATAAAACCCCACAAATGCGGATAAGGCGGTCTACGTGACCAAAAACATGGAATCGGGAGTCGGTTATGTAAGGGGAAGGTATTAGCACCCCTTATATCCATCGTACTCGATGGGACCCATTTAGTTCTACGTGTTTGTGTGTGTTTAATGCTAAGTTATGAATACCAAAAGAAGAAAAAGAATTTGTTTATTATTATTTTGAGTTTGGCACGGTTTCAGAACCGTGTGCCTACGTATTCCCTTGTGCAATGGGAAAGTCAAAACTCCGTAGTTCCTCTTAAAAAGGTTTTAAGTTGGTTGTATTGATTTTATAAGAAAAATCGTGCATTAGACATTTCAAATGCTTGAACTTGGACTTGTTTAGTTTATTTGAAAAGCTTTAAGTCCACGTTTGTGTTTGAAATGGCTATTGCACACTCTTTCGTTGGAAAAGAGTTTTGTGATCGCATATGAGCGATAAAAGAGTTTTGAGTGAGTTGAATTATTTTTAGATGAGTGAAAAAGTACCGAACAATAGGACTAACGTCTTACGATTCAAATACTAGAAACCCGAGGAGCTAATGCTCAGACGAGTCGTCTATCACCTAAAAAAGGTTTTCTTAAGAAAAAGTGAGGTGAAACAAGCTTCACGTTATTTAGAAGTCTTTAAGCAACTGGTCTAGCATCCAACGACTTAAAGACTAAGAGTTCATTTGGGACAAGTTTATAAACAATTGGCCTAGCGTCCAACGACTTAAAAACTTGGATTTTATTATGAAAAAGATTTTAAAAATGCACTCGACGTTGGATCGAGGTTTGTAATTTAATTATGAAAGCGTCTTGAGATACGTGCTGAGATGAAGTATGGAATCGGGTTATGATTAATCAAGTATATGGACTTGATTAACCTCGTGAGGATAGGTGCTCCTATCCCCAACCATGAGACCCTGGTGCATGGTGATTGGTATATAGACCAATGTTATTTGTTTTTTTGGTTATGATTGATTAAAGCAACAAGGGCTTTAATCAATCTCGTGAGGATGGCCATGCCCATCCCCAACTATGAGACCCTTTAAGAAATCGGCATATGAGCCAATCAGGATTGAATCGAATTGATTTTAATGTTATTTAGGTGCGAAGTGTACAATGGTGAATAATGCAAGACAAACAGATAATCATCACACAATACAATCGGAAATTTAAATAATTGTTAGAAGCGATTTTTCCTATTTGATAAGAAATCGACTAATAGTTTAATCGATAAATTATCAAATAAGAACTATCAGAACTAATTATTATTTAGTACATCGCACAAAAATATTATTTACATAAAAATAAAATAATTGAAAAGGTGAAGGTTTAGAAATAGCCTGTATGACGCGAGTCTGAGCGGTGTGAAAAGAAATCCAGAGACGACACTCTTGGGCCCAAATAAAGGGCCCAATAAGCCTTCAGAAAACTTCATATAGAGCGTGATGCGTCGTCGATCAGAAAGTCGAAAGCTCGAGGCACCCGGAAGCGGCGATAGCATAGGTATATTGAGGATAAAATAGTTTTAAAAAAAAGCTAAAAATTTCCTACTAAGCGGAAAGGTCTAATTAACATTATTATTATCATTTATATATTTTTTAGAAGTATACTAATTATTTTATTGATTAAAAAATATAATAATAATTATTAGTTAAAAAAAAATAAAAATAATAGTTATTAATAATAATGATAGTTAGTAATAATAATAATAATAATAATAGCAATTGGTAAATAACAATAATAATTATTAAGTTATAATAATAATAGTTAGTAATTAAGAAAATAATAATAGTTAGTAAGCTAATAAACTAATCCTAACTACTAAACAAAAAAACAAAACAAAATAATAATAAAAAAAACAAATCTCTCATCTGTTCTCTCCTCAAACGCGATACTCATCCATTCCTCTCACGATCGCTCTCTGAAACCCAGAAACCCCAACTCGTCTCTTCTTCTCTCTCGCGAAACATGTTTGTGATCTCCCTCGATCTCTCTCACTCGCTTTCCAAACCAGACTCGTCTCTCTCTCGCTATACATGTTGATGTTATCTGTTGAAACCCTAGCCCAAACCCTCTCGATTTGGTTCCGTTGGCTTATTTCTTGCGTTTTCTTGGGGTTTTCTAACGATTTCTAATAGCTGATGATGTTGCCTTTACAGATGCTTACCAATTCTTGGAACTTGAAGGGGGGGTTGGAACCCTTGCTGTTGGATTCAATCTCCTCTATAGCTTTCGGGTGAGACCGTTCCAAAAATTTCTCTCTTCTCTCTCTATATCAGAACTGTTTCTGAAACAAATCTTTCTGAAGGGTTGTGTTGGGAAAATGATGAATGGGGTTAGATTTTTTTGATTGTTCTGTGTTGGCTATCTCTGTGTTGCTTTTTTGGTTTGGTTGGCTGGAGTGCTCTTTGTATTGTAGAACAGATGCTAGGTTGATCTTGGTTCTCTGGTATTGTGAGGGTTTTTCAGAACTGATGCTATGTTTTTCTTGGTTTGGGACTTAAGAACAGATGCCTCGTTTTTGGTTTTTTGCTATGTTTTTGAGTTTTGGTCAAGAACAGATGACATTTTGGTCTTGGTCTTTTGAATGTTTTTTTTTCAAGAATAGGTTGCTCTTGGTTTTTTTGCTATGGTTTGTATTGAAGAGTTATATTTTTGAGTTGGTTGTATATAGAACAGATGCACACTGGGTTATCTTTTATTTTCACAGATACTTAGTTTTGGTATGGCTTTTTTGGTTCTCCTTACAAATACCCACTGGTTATGGTTTTAACAACCTATACCTTTAGTTTTTGACAGTTTTTCCCCTGCTTTTCTCTTCTGTTTTGAATGTTATAACAGACCTCTTTTGTCCCTCTACTACCCTTGAACAGATACTTGCTTGTATGTTTGGTTATCCTCTGATCCTATGCCATCTTTCTGATTAATTGGAACAGATTTCTACCTTGGTCTTCCTTGCTTAATATTGGCTTTTTTATCACTTTTGTGCAATTTCATCTGTCTCTCCTTGGAAACACACTCTGTGGCATGTAGTTGCTTGTAGTTAACCAATTTTCCTCTTTTGGCTAAGTTGTCTGCTATGCTTCTGCTGCTCTGCTTTTTCTTTATACATACTACTGGCTGTTTGGGTGAAAATTTCTCACCTTGTGCTGATAACCATGTATTGATGGGGTAAAATGTGGCTGGTTTTGCTGATCTGTTATACTTGCTGAAATATGTTGAATTTGACTTTATATCTTGGGCTGAACTGAACTTTGGAACTCTTTTGGCAAACTGTTGGGCTGATTTTATTTGGGATAAAAAATGATGTTTCTGATTTTCTGCTTTACACCTCCCTTTGTGAACCAACAACGAAAGTTGTTGTGATTTGCAATAGAGGTAGTGGCCGATGAAGGAATTTTAGTTCCGAGGCTTTTGTCATTTGAAACAATTGACCTTTCAACCTGATTCCTTAACACAACCCTCGTGATGAGTCCGAAAAAGAAATAATTCTTTTGGTTTTCGTATGAAATTTTATTCATGTTTCGTAATTACTAACTATGTTCTCTTTTTATTGTTTCATGAATGGCGGCAACGGTCGAGTGGTTGGGCGTGAAGATGAAGAGAAACACTCGAATATGAAGGAATGACTCAGAGGAAGACAACAGTTCAACCGAACAAGCCTTAGAAATTCGTAGCATTAGAATAGGATTAAGGCACTTTTGTACTTTCTTTGTAAAAACTTTAGAATATTTTGTAATATCGAATTAATAAAACAAAATTTCCAAATTTAATTTACAATTCCAAATTTTCTGCAAAAAACAATCAAATACCAATTTGAATAACATTCTTGCATTGAATACCCATTGATATATTGCTTGAAACGAATGAAACAAGTAACATACTCGTTTATGAAACGAAACTCCTTGCAACCAATGTTTCTCCGCTACAAATAAGATCAAAATCCAAGAACACATCCTCCACTGGGCTTAAATCCCACAAAAACACAAAGTATTCTCTTTAAAATTAAAATTCAAGAAAATAAATAATTATTATATTTTTCTGATTAAAATTCCAAAAACGAATAATTCCTTTCGGGCAAATAATTCCCAAACAGATCCTTTTGAACCAAATGACTCAAGATCTCTTGAATGACAGTTCAAACCAATATTGAATCTTTCCTTCGAAACCAATGAATGGACGGATAAAACAAAGGGGAAATTTTGGGGTGCGACAGGGAGAAATATAAGAAGCTCGTAGTCTAACTACAAGATGAGAAGAAAGAACATCTGGAAACTATTTCCAAGCTCGAAAGTGAAGTAACGGTGCTGAAATCAGATCTTGACAAAATGTCCAAATCTATCAAAATGCTAAACAGTGGATCTGACACACTGGATAAAATACTTCAATTAGGGAGATTAGAAAGGGACATGAATGGTATGGGATTCAATGAATCAGAGGAACCATCTTCAGATCCCATTCAAATCCATACCCATCCAAAGATGTCGAATCAAATGTTTCAACATCATGGAAGAGGTAACTTCAGGCAACCCAAAAGAATATTTCAGCACTGGAGATGTCATTATTGTGGACGCTATGGAAATATAAAGCCCTACTGTTTCAAATTGTATGGTTATCCTAACTCTACGCCTCAATCTAATGTGACTCGGGCTAGTACAAACAACAAGAAACAATGGATTCCCAAAGCTGATATTTCTTGTTTTTTGGCACACACACCACCTACAGCGAAAATAAAAAAAGGATTGGTACTTTTATAGTGGATGCTAAAGGCATAAGAAAGGGGCCAAAAATCTGCTGGTGAAAATTCAATCACATTCAACTGGCTGTGTTACTTTTGGTGATGGAATAAAAGGTGAAATCAATGGAGTTGGAAGGAAAAACTGCCCGGGGTCTCCAAGTATTGAAGATGTGTTACTCGTTGAAGGGTTGACAACCAATCTAATTAGTATCAGTCAACTATGTGATTAAGGGTTTAAGGTAAACTTCACCACGTCTGAATGCATCATTACAACGAAAAAGGGTGAAGCTGTTATGAAAGGAGCAAGAACTGAGGACAATTTCTATTTATGGGTACCCCTAGAGATAAACCACTCCTCATGTGCTGAACATTTAGACACTAGAAGCAGATGCTATCAGGAGGATTGGATGAAGAATATGGTGACTGGACACAATGTTAAAAGCATTAATGTTCAGTTTGTTGAAGAAAAGAGTACTGCCTTGGAATCTGAAACCATAGACACACAATTAGATGACATACACTCAAATGGATGAAAGTCTAATAAATTTGGAAGTCCAAGGGGCGAACAAGGGGTCTGCATGGTAGAGGAGTTATAACAATTAAAATCGTGTGGGAATGACTTTAAAGGGCCTATTTTTTAAAAATATCACTTAATATTGGGTGAAAATACTATTCAACATATAAAGAGCCCATACCAAGTGTAATCATTCCAAATTCCCCCCACATGCTACACAAAATCTGTGCCTAACAGTGCTCTCATCTCCTACCTCCGAAAAGACAACTTTCATTTATCCATTTTCAGAAACTCCAACATGTCTCAACTTGATGAATCCACCCCAAGCAAGATCAATCTATCCCCGTCCAGCTCTGAAGCCCACCATGAAAACATCTCTACTAATAAAGTTCTAGACGTGGCTCCCTTGGCCATGATTCCATGTCCGGAAACAAGACCAAAGAAGCTTCGCACCTTCCATGCAAGACGCTAAAGAGGAACTCCAGTCCCTGATGTAGGTAATGTCTGTAATCCTACAAATGATGAGTTAGATGTCGTAGATGTTGATAGGGTTATTAGGAGGATAGTCACTAGTGTAATACGGTGGGAGAATTGGCTTAGTTGTTTTGCGTTTTATTGCAAATGTTGCGGTTAGAAAGAGTCTCCACCGACTTTTCTTTTATTTAATAAGGAAAGGTGAAAAGAACAGGAAAGACCTTTGATATATTTTGAGTTTGGGGGGTAAGTTATGAAAAGGGAAGGTGTTAACACCCTTTTCATCCGTAGTTATCTACGGGCTCTTAATTGCTTAGCACATTTTTGAAAACTGGCTTTTGTGTATGATTTGTTTGAAAGTATTTTGACTTCAAATTTGTAATGATTCTTGTATCAGTCCTCAACAATGTATACAAAGTGTTTGAAAATATTCGTTTGAAAATGTGAAGTGTAACGTGTATTGTATTTTGAAATGTTATTGCGAGGAAGCAATTAAGAGTTTACCCACTCATAGGTCGTTCATTATCTGTTTCCTTCTCCATTAGGGATAGTGCTATCCATACCATTAGTTAATAGGTAGTCCCATAAATTGGATGTGAAGGGACATGCGTAGGGTCATCATATGGTCATTGAAGGCAACATATAAGTATACCTTAGAAATTGTATTGAAGGGACTATCATCATTTATTCGTAGGCAACATCGAGGGACAATATCATGTATTCGTAGGCAACTTGGAGGGTCATCGAGGGACCATGATCTTTATATCGAAGGGTCTATGATGATTTTATTCGTAGGCAACTTTGCTAAGATATCCCTACCTTCAAGAGAGATGACCATGTTCATAAGACAACAAGAGAGGATACCCTAAGGGTGCAAGTGTGAAAAGAGTGTATTGATTCAGATATTTATTTCTTGAAATTAGGGTTATTCTATGTTGGTTTTAGTCTTGTCATACACACCCTAGTTTACAATATAATTATATATACATATAGGCAGACATATAATTATAAGTGCGGAAAGTAAAGTGCGGAAAATAAACCTAGAGCTATTACATCATGTGAGCAGTTACATAATTAAAAAGTGCGAGAAAATAAACTACGACTATTACAAAAATATTCGTGCGACCTATACATCGTTTTCTAGAATTTAAAATCAGAAAGCAGAAATAAATAAATAGAAAAATGTTCTAACTAATGCAACAAATTTCTAACACCCTAGGTATTAAAAAAACATATTTTTTTGTGATATGATTTTAATAGTAAAAACTAATTCTAAAGTTAATTATAATTAATTATGAAAATAAAATCAAACTTGAACAAATTAAAACAAAGTTTTAATCAAAAATTAATTTAATTAGTTATTAACCTGAAAATAATTTTAAAATAATTTTTATGATTTAGAAATAATATTAAAATAGTTATTGAAAAGAAATTAAGATAGAAAATAAAAAATAAAAATAAATAGAAAAAAAGGAAGTGAGAAAAAGTGGTAAAAAATAGGTTTGGTGGTTGGGAGTGTTGAACTTGTGCCCTCATGGTCACAACCCCAAAAGCTTGCCACTAGGCCAGACGCCTATGGTGTAATTAAAATGCTTCTGAACATATATATGTGAATCCTGCATGAATTGAGAAAATATGGAGAGAAAAAATAGCAAAAGGCAGGGATCAAACCCACGCCTTGAGAGAGGTAAGCCTTAGCACGCATGCTTTAACCAATAGGATGGTGATACATCCATTCATATTGTTATACCCCAAAATTTTCCCTCCTATTTCTCAAGACAATACACATCTCCATACTCAAGAATTTCTCAAGGGTTGCCTAGGTGAACCCTCTCCTAAGCAATCAACCCAAACTAGGGTTTTGATTCTCTCAAGTCAAATAAGTGTTCTAATACCTCAAGTGGTCATCATGCCTCCTCGTATATCTCAAGGGATCACCTTGTCAAGTTTCAAACAGCTCAAGTTTGTTCAGTCAATTACTCAGATGGTTGAAAATCAGTTGTATTGGACAAAAAGTCAATTGTGGTCAACATACAGTCAAACTTCATCATTTTTGGTCAACATCAATATTTTGAAGTCACATTCATCATATGATCAAGGATTTATCATGATTAATCAAGAAAAGTCAAGATTTGATCAAAAGTCAAAGTTTCAAAATTAGGGCTTTTGGACAAAAAGTCAACAGAACTTTGACCTGTCATAACTTTCACATACTTTATCAGAAATTTTTCCACCAAATCTCATTTTGAAGGGAATTCAATTCTATACATCTTCATGTCTCACAAGCTTTGGCAAAAAATGCTTCATTTGAGAGTTATGGATCAAGATATTATAGGTCCTTCTAAAAGTCAACAAAAAGTCATCTTTTTGAAAATAAGTGTACATGAACATGGAAACTTCAATGGATATGAAACCAAAAGGAGTGTTTAGAGGACATCTTGAACTTCCTAAAAAGTCCAATAACACTTAAAAATGTTGAAAATTGAGCAAGATACAAGTTGTGCAAGTTTGGCATTTTTGAAGAAGTGCATGAAGAGAAATACTTAGAAAATTCAGTTTTTTCTAAATGGGCCCAAGTTTCTTTGATTCACACTTGCTTCCAACATTGCCAAGGACCTCTCAAGCCCAATAGCACGTCATGTTCTCTTTTATTTTATTTATTTTTAAATTTATCCAATTTAATTAAATTTTAATTAAAATAAAATTAAAGGATCAAATCATTAAGTGTAAGATTGATTTTTATCATTCTTGAGGTCCAAGCAAGCCATATAAGCTGATAATTTTGAAAATCATGGAGATTGGAAAGAGATTGAATGAGATTTGATCAAAAAAGGGAATATTTGGTTTCATTCCAAATGAAATATTTTCTTATTGATTGACATATATTTTCTTCATGATTCTTGACCTAATTCACTCTATTATATATACACAATGATCCCAGACCCTTGAGGATGGGATTTTTGCAGCCAAGAACCCTAGAAAAGTTCCAAAACAAACTTGTGAAAAAAGCAACTTCAGATTTAACCTTGGAGTCCAATTCAAGGAGTTCTGAGGATTGATTAAGCATCACTGAGGTCCCAAGAACGATTTCCAATCATCATACAAGCTTGGAGCAGGTGTTAGCTGGCAATTTCGAAAAGGGTAAAATTGGCATAGACGAATAAAATATGTTTACTATCACATGGAAAAGAGATTAATATTTGTTGGTGATAGGTAAACATAAGGCCTTTTTTGTTTCATAGAGAAAGGATCTTTCGATTGCCAATGGTGAGCGATATTTCGAACTAAAATCTTTAGTATTTTTAGGATATGAAGAAATTCCTTTAAATAAATATGCCAACATTGGAGCGGTCCAAACAAAGGATTGAAGTGAAATACAAATGGTTATGGAATTCGAATTTCGAATGGAACCTGAAGATTCGAATTTTGAATAAAAAAGGCGCCATGGTAAGGGACGCGTGGAGATTGGTGAACGAAAGAGACTTGCATGTCTTAAACGTGGCGCAATATTATAGTAGGACCGTTAGGGTCAGAACATTATAAATAGATGTTTTCTATTAGATTTTGGGGGTGTTCGTTAGATGTACTAAAAATTTCTCAAATACTCAAATTACCGTGATCGAAAGGGAAACGAGTCAAGGAGATATCATGTACGTTAAGAACATCATGTTGTTTTATCATTTATTTCCATTTTCCTGCACTTTTACCTTTAAAGTATTTCGATTCTGTTCTTTTTATCTTTATACCATTTGCCTTTAAACACTTATTGTTCTAGAAACCTATTTACTTTCAAACTTTTATTGTATTTCCCAGAAATTGTTACTTTTAAGAGTGTCCTTACCTTTACATTCAATTGTCAATAATCAAGTTTAAGTTCAAATCTTTACACAAACAACAAGATATTCCATAGTCAACTTTAAGTAAGTGCTTTAAGAATCAATTGAAGATCATGGGTTTGAACATAAAAATCTATTATGACACATGTGTCCTAGGATCAATCTAGTCGATCCCAAGTAACCAATAATAAATAGTAAAATTGGAAGACTAGCGGTTGTTTACGAAATCACCGTAAACAAATTGGCACGCCCAGTGGGACCGTGTCATATTAGAAACCATTTATTAGAATTTTATGAACATTGCAAAATTTGAATTGGTATATGAACCTTCGAAGTGGTAAAATAAAAGATAATAATCTGTATATACCCAGAAGACAACGTACCAAAACAATGACAAATACAACCAACCAAGATAGGGACAAACCTCCTCACAAGGAGCGTCACAATCGTTTGCCGATCGATGTCTCTAGTACTATCCATGTGGGTAGTTGGAACGCGGCCCCATTTAGTGTGACAGAAATACCATCTGCCATTTCAACTATGCCGCACGCAGGAAGTCAACCATATTCGACTCCCACTAGGCCTCCAGGTTTTGACCCTTTAAGGCCCGAGATCCACCGATGGGATGCCAACTTCGTTTATGGCGGTTACATAACGCGCCCATTTTGTCCCCATCCGAGGATCCGTTCAGAACGAACCATTTCGCTACAAACTCTAACTTGGGAAATCGTGAACAATGGCCTACCCTAACAATCAAAGTGTTTAGACAAGATGGATGACAGAACCATGATATGGTAGGAGTCTTAGCCCGCGAAATGAATGCTATTTTGGTCCTTTAATTCGAATATAAATAGAACAAACCAAGAAAACACGGATGTCTAGGATAGCATTTCTTTGGTGCCCCTGATGCGCCTGGGAGACGTAGGCAGAATCCAGTGGTGATTCGGAACGAAGAACCTACCATTGAACAAGTTCGACCCCCTATACGAGGGATCGAAGAGAGAAACGTAGGGCCAAGATTAAGGCAACCAGACGTTCAAGAAGACCGGATCGAACAGCCTAGACCGTTAGTGGTTGTCAACAGGGACCAGAATGCAGACGAAATTGTCCATAGGGTCAGGAACGACAATTTAGTGGCAGAAAATAACCTAACCGCTATGATAGAAAGAATAATGGCCCAAAATGGTGTAAATTCGGGATTTAGAAGGCCAAATTATACTTCTCCTATTGAAGGTTATATTCTACAAACAGAATTACCCAGGGGTTTCAAAGTCCCCAAATTTACAAAATTTGCTGGTGATACCAGTGAGTCGACAGTAGAACACATAGCGAGATATTTGACTGAAGCAGGGGATATATCAAATAACGAAAATCTTAGGATAAAATATTTTCCAAGTTCTTTGACAAAGAACGCGTATACGTGGTTCACCACATTACCCCCTGGATCTGTGGATACTTGGCCCTATTTGGAAAGACTCTTTCATGAGCAATTCTACATGGGCCAATCCAAAATCATCTGAAAGAAGCAAGCATTAAAAGAAAGTTTACAGAACCCATAGATGACTATCTGAATAGATTCTGACTGTTAAAATCTAGATGTTTTACAGTAGTGCCTGAACATGAATTGGTCGAAATGGCTGCAGGAGACCTAGATTATTCCATTCGAAAGAAACTGGATACCCAGTATCTAAGGGATATGGCCCAATTGGCCGATAGAGTTCGACAAGTCGAAAGGTTAAAAGCGGAAAAGGCTAGGGCTAGTAAGAATCATAAGAAAGAACGAATAGCCTATATAGAGGCGGAAGAAGAAAACATAGATGATTTCCAAGACCCATACAATTTCGACCAGTTCGAAATAGATCTTGCCGAACTAAAAGAGGCACCCCCTTACGCTTGCAGAGTTCTGCTTCCTTCCAATGGAAAAGACAACATCGAAAATGAGAAAATGAGAAATATCCTAAGAAAATATACACTTTCGATATAACTAAATGTGATGAAATCTTGATTTGCTTGTTAGGATGGCCGTTAATAGTTCCTCCGAACCTTAAGATTCCTCCATTGGAACAAAGGAAGAAGAGGGGTTTTGTAAGTACCATAATTTCCTAGGTCATAAAACCTCACAATGCTTTTTGGATTTGATAGAATGCAATCAAGGATGGTAGGTTGAAATTTGCGGACAAGGGAAAAAACCCCATGAAAGTGGATACGGATCCGTTACTGATGGCGGAAACCAACTATGCTGAGCCTTTGGAAATCAACATGATCGAAGTTTCTGAGAACAAGGTTAAAACAAACGTGGAGTTCGAGGAAGATGGAGGTTTCCACGGTTAAGAAAGGAACTACTGATAACCTTCCAAAGGTGTTCAAGGCAAAACTAATGAAAGAGGAAATACAGGCTACTGAGGGCCAAGATATTGTCGACAAAAATTTAACTAAGGCTACTGAAGGTCTCAGGATGAAGTTCGAGAAGGTCAGAATTTCTGATGACCCAATGCTGGGAGTAAACATGGTGGATTTCGAGCAGCCACACGCCGAAATGCAAGAAGTGGAACGATGCTTGGAGAAAGAAAGAGAACAAAAGAGGGAAAGCTTGCCAAAGAAAGATGCAAGCCTGCGTGAGTACCTATTTCACTGTCATAAGAAGAACCAAGACAAGTTGCTGTGCCCAAGATGCAGCATCATTTGCAACCCTGTGATAGTCTGAATTCGAAAGGGCCCAGAGGGAGCGCACAAGAATTAATTGGAGGCAAGACAATCAGTTGTACAGGGTATACCCCAGGGCTGATGAAAGCCTGCTGGAATTCATAGTTCGATGCCACAAGATTGGTACGGAATGTCTGATTTGTCCCAGATGTGCAGCAGTTTATGATAAAGGAATGTCTGAAGCATTTGAAACAGTCCCGTTCGTTTCCGGTTGGGGACGCCAAAGTGGAATCCCTTCGAATAACGCTGATCTGGGCAGAACCATGCAGAGAAGACCAGACAGTCCTTATCCTAGGGAAGCAAGGAAGGTATCTTTCAAATTACCTGCAGAGATCCCTACTGATAGGTGGCTGCAAGCAAAGAATGACAAAGGAAGGGGCAAATGGCGCAGTTTCGACCAGGGTGGAAGAACTGCTATGGCATACAGGAGGCAGTTTAATTCGAATAGAAGGGAGGAAATCAGGATGGAAAATTATAAAGGAAAAAACCCAATGTCGCGCTCTCAATGGCGCAGACACCAACGTAACAAGAATGCGGCGAAGGAGTCGAAGCCCATGGAAATTGGCGAGTCTAGCACTAACAATCCAAAGTCAGTAACTCAGCCTGGGGGCAAACCCCCGGTATCCAGAAAGTTATTCTCACCAAAGAAGGAGGTCGAAGAACAAAAGGAAGCAGTGAACGAAGAAGATCTAATGACTGATGATTTCGAGTCAGAAGGGGAGTCTTTCTTTAACGCCAATTGTAATGTTGTATCAGTTTTACCTTGCGAGTTTGAACATAATAAAGAAGTATGGGTTGGAGAGGAAGCAGACGAAGAGGAAATGGCCAAACATAGGCCAGTGTGTTACTATATAATGAATAACAGCAAAAGAGCGAACGCTTTTTCGAAAGACCAGACGAGGGAATGAAGAATCATTTGAAACCTCTGTTCATTAGGGCCAAAGTGGAGCAACACGGCGTAAATAAAGTACTGGTTGACGGAGGAGTGTGATACGGTGAACTGACTTCGTAGGATTTTTGTATCCAAATGTGCGGATAGCAAGAGTCGCCACCGACTTTTATTTTTATCCAATTAAGGGAAGGTAAAAGTAACAGAAAAAGACCTTCGTTAGATTTCGAGTTCGGAGAATGGTTATGAAAAGGAAGGTATTAGCACCCTTTCCATCCGTAGTTATCTACGGGCTCTTAGTTGCTCTAGATCACTTTTTAAAATTGCTTTCTGTGTGTTTGACAAAGATGTTTTGAAGAAAGGCATTTCGCTTTGACTTTGTAATGACTCATGTAGGAGTGTATACAAAGTGTTCGGAAATGTTTTTGTTTTGAAAAGAATTTGAACTTTGAAAAAAGTGTGTGGTGTGAAAAGCATTTGATAGAGCAAGCAACTAAGAGACTTATTTACCCACTCAGAATTGGCCGTTTTTGTTGTACTTCTACATTCCTTTAGAATAGTGCTAGCCATACCATTAGTTAGTAGGTAGCTCCATTCGTTGGATGTAAGCGGGACATTCGAAGGGACATCGGATGGTCATAGAAGGCAACTTGTAGAGAGTATCCTAGCACATTCGAAGGGACTATCATCATTTTTCGTAGGCGACAATCGAGGGTCAAGATCATGTATTCGGAGGCGACATCGTGGGTCTTATGATCTTTGTATCGAAGGGACTATGATGATTTGTTTGGAAGGCAACGGTGCTAGAATACCTCTACGTTCGAGGGACATGACCATTTTGAAATCGAAGGCATCGAGAGAATTACCCTAAGGGGTGCATGTGTGAAAGAAGTGTGTTAAATTCAGATATTTTATCTTTGAAAATTAGTGTGAGCTATGTCCAATTATTATCTTGCCATACACGCCTAATTACTAGCAATTGATAAGGGTGCGGAAAGTAAAATGCGGAATGTAAAGGTGCGGAAAATAAACCTACGCTATTACATGGCTTTGGGGCAGATACATAATTTAACTTGCGGAAAATAAAAGCCTAATTAACTATTACAACCCATGAGCAATTACATAATTGGAAAAAAGAAAATGATAAAAGAAAAACGTCCGAATCGGAGCAACCTGTGAAAGAATGGGAAATCGGAAAATACGAGATGAATTGAATAAGAGGAAAAATGTTAGAAAAAATGCAAATTTTAATATGAGAAAATTAATATATGCTGGAAATAAGATAAATATACTAAAATAATTTTTTGGGATTTTTTGGAAAAGGTTTAATAATTAAAATGCAATTAATAATGATTTAAATGCAAAAATATAAATAAAATAAATATGCATGCAAAAATTATATTTTTTAATTTATTAAATTAAATAAAGATTTTTGTGAAAATAATGTAGAAAGAAAAAATGCTTTTGGTAATTTTTAAATGCAGAATAAAAATCATGAAAACAATTAAAATAACATGCAAATATTAAAAATAATTGGAAAATAGAAAAATATGAAAAATATGCAAGCTTTGAAAAAAAGAAAAAGGGATTGTCTGAACCAGGAATCGAACTGGAGACATCCCCCCTCAAACCTTAAAAACCAGCACGCTGACCACTACGCCATGATGCACTTGGTGTTTGAAAAGCTGGAAACAAATCAATATAAGTGATGACGCGTCAGGGATATTTTGAAAAAATCAAACACAGTCAGCGCGCGGGCCCCAGTTGTTTTGAATGGACGAATCAGAGCAAGCTAAACTGCCACGCGAGCTACGCCGGTTTCAACATCGGTCAACGACGCCGGAGCCCTAGCTCCGGTCGTCTTCTCCGATGATCAGAACGTCCAAACCTGCAAAATACGTGGAATCGAAGCAAAAGAAAGTCCTAATCTACATAATTCGACCCTTCTGAGTTCAATGGCAATGTTGGTTTTGGCCGAATCGGCCTGTACAGGCCGGTTCGAAGACGACAGCTTCGAAAACCCTAACTATGGCAAACCACGATTCTTACGTGTAAGCTTCAAAGCGATGGCCCAGATCAATCACATGAGACCTCATGAACACATTAAAACCATTAGAATCAATTGAAACACGCAGATATTAAAAATGCAAAATCAAGAAATATTTGAATATGTATGAATGTATATGGCACGATTGACACTTTGATCAATACCAATGATGTATTTTACTACTTACCCCGAGCACGTTTGGATGGTGGAAGTGGTGAGAATGGCTGCTTTTGAAATTCGATTTTTCAAAGTTTCTTGAAAAATTTTGACAAAATAAGGGTTTGGCTTGAGCTAGGGTTTTCGTCCTTTGTGCTGGCTGTATTGCTTGGTATTTATAGGAGTTTTGGAAGAGAAAACAAGGAAAAAGATTGGAAATTGAATGTGCAAATATTTTCTTTGAAAATCAAATCAAATTTTGAAGAAAATATGATTTTCTCATCAATGCCATGGCTTGCAATTTGGTAAATGGTGTGGGCTTTCTTGGACATTAAGAGAGATATAAATCCAACTTAATTGAAAAAAATAACTTAATTTTCATATTTTACATAATTTATTTTTGAATTAAATGTTGTAAAATTCAAATATAAACCATGAAAATAGAAAATCACCAATGCCAAGCTTTTATGGGTCAAAAATAACATCATGAACAAGTTTGGATCAAAAGATTATAGGCCCATTTGGAAAATTTTGCATTTTGACCAAAATGTCCTTTTGTGCAATTGTCCAAAATTGCCCAACTTCTGAATGGTGTAACTTGCTCAATTTTCCACATTTTTGAGTGTTCTTGGACTTTTTGGAAAGCTCTAAGAGTCCTCTAACCAATGTCTTTGGTCTCATCTCAATTGGAGTTACCATGCTCAATATATCTTCAAAACAAAAAGTTGACTTTTTGTTGACTTTGAAAATGACCTGTAATGTTTTGAGCTATACCTCTCAAATGAAGCATTTTTTGGACATTCTTGTGAGACATGAAGTTGTAGAGAATTGAATTTCCTTCAAAACAAGAGGTGGTGGAAAAATTTCTGAGAAAGTATGAGAAAGTTATGATCAGTCAAAGTTCAGTTGACTTTTCATCTAGAAACCCTAATTTAGAAAGTTTGACTTTTGGGCAAATCTTGAGTTTTCTTGATGAATCATGATCAACCCTTGATCAAATGATGAATGTAACTTCAAAATGAGGATGTTGACCAAAAATCAGAAGTTTTGACTGTATGTTGACCACAGTTGACTTTTGTCCAATACACCGATTTTCAACCATCTGAACCATTGTCTGAGGAAACTTGACTTGTGAGGCTTGAAACTTGACATGGAGAATCTTTGAAGCATATGAGGAGGCATGAAGGCCATTGGAGATGTTGGAAATCCATCTTGACTTGAGAGATACCAAACCCTAGTTTGGGTTGATTGTCTAGGAGAGAGTTTGTCCGATCAACTCGAGGAATCCTTGAGTATGGATGTATGAAATCTCTTGAGTAGATGGAGGGCAAATTTTGGGGTATGACAGCTGCCCTGCTCAATCTTCTTGTCTGGAAGGGTTAGATTGACATGCTTGTCTTTCGTGACTGGAGGTAGAAGATGATTGAACACCGAGTACACCAAAATTTGCATTCGCTGGTGGATGATGCGGGAATGGGCTTAGATGCCATTTGGAGAAGTTGGAGACTTATTTGGGGAACGAGTCGCTAGACTCGAGGTTGTTAATAGGAGAGCGATGAGATGGGCTTAAGATGCCATCTAGAAAGGTCGATCTTTGGAGGGTGAGTCGACGTTAGACTCTGTAGATGTTCCGGAATGGAGAGGAGATGGGCTTAAGATGCCATCCGAAGGAGTCGACGTTAGACCTCGTGTTCACTTTAAATGAAGTTATTGGTCCGTATTGATTTTAACCATATATGCAGATTCGATAGTGAAGAGATGTTGACAAATAGTCGGAGATGGGCTTAAGATGCCATCCAAGGCAAGCGAGTCGACGCTAGACTCGTAGTTGCTGTTGATAATCGAATAAATTCGCCGATTACTGGGAGAGATTGTAGTTGGCCGAATGTGGATAGCTTCCTGTTGTGCATCGGTGTTGATCCATTGTTATCGGAGGATAACCGAGGTGGTCTTTTGGATAGTTTTCCGTCGGTTCGGGGCTTAATCTGGACCGATCGTCGGAGGCGGTCTTTCGAGATAGTTTTCCGTCGGCTCGGGCTTAATCTGGACCTGTCGAGGCGGTCGAGATAGTTTTCCGTCGGCTCGGGCTTAATCTCGACTGTTTGCGTCGAAATGATTACTGTTTTGGAGAAATCAAGAAAAACTTTGATAGAATATTTGTTAGTCTTATGCAAAGTATGATGCATGACAGTGTATATGAATGACATATGCATGAATTATGACTTTATGAGAAATGTATGAATGATGAATGTTGTGATATTTCAAAACATATCCATCTTGAAGAAGATGGATATTCTGCTTGAAGATTTCTAACCGCCTGGGAATTGAGTAGGTGAGAACCCTGCTTTTGAAGGAGAAGAAAGATATCTTGGATTCCTCCGATGCACTATCTGACCAAGTCTTGGGCCTAGACGTTGTTGAGGAAGGTAGAGATTTGAGAGGCTCGTTGTCGGAGATCTCATATATAGACCCTGCTGAGGAGAGTCTGGGAGGCGATCTGTTGAGGACCTTGTATGTAGATCCTGCTGAGGAAATTTAAGAGACGCTCTACTGGGGATTCCGAGTGTAGATCTCACTGGAGAGCATTTGATGGTTGCCGAGACCGGCTTGAAGAGTCTAGAGTCCGTTGTAATCTCTGGCTGGGGAATAAAGGTGTGTTTCCTCCGATGCACTATCTGACCAAGTTTTGAGTCTGGATACCGCTGCCGGGGAGAAGGGGGAGGATTGAGAAATATCCGCTGGGGATGAAGTGTTACTGCTTAGAGACTGATGTAACGTTGCTCGATTGAGTGGAATTGCTGCTCGTGGATTCCTTATACTCAGCTGGGGAAGGTGTGTTGTGGGTGACACCTTTATGCTCTGTGGGGAACTATTCGTTGACTTTCGTCATCCCAATTCCGGAACCGTAGTAAGTACTTTTGCATATTCACTTTTCGTATGTTTGTGATAGATTCTTATTGTCAAATGCGTATAGTCATTCAAAGCAAACGTTGGACTTATTGCAAATAAAACAACGAAATTGTAAAGAGAAAGAATTTTGCGTTTATTTGAAAGGTGGCGATGGCCAAGTAGTTTGTACACAAGAAAGGTAAAAGCTATGCGGAAACAATCTCGTTAAGTTCCAACTATGCTAGTACTCATATATTTCAACTATCTCATCTCCTTGTCAGAGAAAGTGAGTGGTGATCTTCGCCATTTGAATCTTGAATGATAGTAGTCGAAGCGGGTGATCCGAAGAGACATAGTCGTACGCTTAAATCCCTAACTTTTGCCTAGACCGCCCTTTCGGTTTTCGCCACCGATACCTTTTTGCCCAAGCCGCCTTTTCGTGTTTTCGACTTGCCGGTGTACATGTTTTGTATATATCCTTATTTTTGCCCGAACCTTTTGGTTCGCCAGATGCCCTTATTTTTGCCTAGGTTCGTCGACCTAGCGGGTCTCTTTATGCGTAGTATTTTTGACTATGTCTCGCTCAGGTGTGGGAAGTCTTCACCATCCATGGTGCTAAGTATCATAGCTCCACGGAAAATATGTCTTGACTACAAATGGTCCCTCAGGTGGGAGTCCATTTGCCCTGGGATCACCTTGTGGAAGAATGATGCGCTTGACTACTAGATCACCGACTTGGTAGACTCGGTGCTTGACCTTCTTGTTAAATGCTCGATCATTCGCTTCGATAACTGTCCATGGCGATGGACGCGAGTCGCTTCTCATCGATCAAGTTAATCGGTCAAGCGTGTCCGAACCCAATCGTCTTCACCTAACTCGCCTCTGGAGGACTCGTTGAGGGTATCCGAACCTCGATGGGTAAGACGGCTTCCATACCATATACGAGAGAAGGGGTTGCCCTGTGGATGTTCGTCTGTGCGATAACCATGAAGAGCAAATGGTAACATCTCATGCCAATCTTTGTAAGTCACCGTCATCTTCTATAATCTTCTTAATGTTCTTATTGGCGGCTTCCATCGCGCCATTCATCTTAGGCCGATATGGAGAAGAGTTGTGATGTTTGATCTTGAAGCTGCGTGCGAGTTCGGTGATCATCTTGTTGTTGAGATTGGAACCGTTATCGTGATAATCCTTTCGGAGTGCCATACCGAGATAAGATTATGCTTGATGAATCGAGCCACTACATTCTTGGTAATGATGCATACGAGGTCGCTTCTACCCACTTGGTGAAATAGTCAATTGCCACAAGGATGAAACGATGTCCATTGGAAGTGGGCTTAATCTCTCCAATCATGTCAATGCCCCACATTGCAAAAGGCCGGAGAAGTTAAAACATTCAGAGATACCGAGGTATGTACTTTATCGGCATAACCGCACTTGTGACAAGATCGAGCATAGCGGTGACAATCGCCTTCCATGGTGGACCAATAGTAACTTTGTTCTCAAAATCTTCTTAGCCATGGTGTGTCCTTTGGAGTGGGTACCAAATTGCCTTGTAACTCTTCCATGATACGCATTGTCTTCGGTCTACACAATGAGTAAGCACAAATCGTGGTTGCGCTTGTATAAGATGCCGTTGTTGAGAAAGAATTTGGAAGCAAATCTTCTCATGAACTTCTTATCATTAATAGATGCCCCTGCGGGATATTCCTGAGTCTCAAGATACCTCTTCACGTCATAGTACCAAGGTTTCTCTTCTCGTCAAGCTCATAACAATACGCTGGTTCGTCAAACCTCTCAATGATGATCTGGGGAGCCTCGTTGTCCCATCTAACCTTGAACATAGACGACATAGTAGCCAATGCGTCTGCCAACTGATTCTCTTCTCGTGGAATATGATTGAAAGTGATCTCTTCAAAGTAAGGAATCAAACTCAGAACATGCTCTCGATATGGAATGAGATTCGGATGCTTCGTATCCCACTCGCCCTTAATCTGACTGATCACTAAAGCTGAGTCTCCATACACTTGCAAGAACTTGATTCTTAAGTCAATAGCAGCTTTAAGACCCATGATGCACGCTTCATATTCGGCCATGTTGTTCGTGCAACTGAAACATAATCTGGCGGTGAAAGGAGTATGTCCGTAGGGGATGTAATGATGGCGCCAATGCCATTGCCAAGTGCGTTTGAGGCTCCATCAAAACCATAGTCCATCGGGATCCTTGTTCGTGTCCTTCGTCTGGCCAGTTCTTCGCAATCTGTAACTAGTAGAACATCTTCATTCGAAATTGAAGCATAGATCGATAGTCATCTACGGCTTGATGAGCCAAATGATGGCTACTACACTTCCTTTGATCGCTCGAGAAGTGTCTTGGATGTCATATTCGGTCAAGATCATTTGCCATCTTGCTATTCTTCGGAGAGAGCTGGTTTCTCAAATATGTATTTTATCGGATCCATCTTGGAAATCAACAAGGTAGTGTGAGTCAACATATACCGCCTTAGTCGTGAGCAGCCAAGCCAAAGCGTTGCAAGTTTTCTCAAGTGAGTATCTTGTTTCACAATCGGTAAACTTTTGCTAAGGTAGTATATTGCATGCTCTTTTCGACCAAACTCGTCATGTTGCCCCAACACACACCCCATTGAGTTCTCTAACACTGTCAAGTACATGATAAGAGGTCTTCCTTCGGCAGGCGGCATCAGGATAGGAGGATTCTGTAGGTATTCCTTGATTTTGTCAAAAGCGATCTGGCAATCGTCATTCCATTCCACTACTTGATCTTTCTTAAGTAACTTGAAGATTGGCTCACAAGTAGCAGTTAGGTGTGCAATGAATCTGGCAATGTAGTTTAATCGGCCCAAGAAACCTCTGACTTCCTTCTCGGTGCGGGGAGCTGGCATCTCTTGAATAGCTTTAACCTTGACGGGATCAACTTCAATACCTTTACCACTGACAACAAACCCTAGGAGTTTTCCGGATCTGACTCCAAAGGTGCACTTGTTAGGATTAAGTCTCAATCTGTACTTCTTCAATCTGTCAAATAGTTTCTGCAAATGATCTAGATGTTCTTCTTGATCGGGATCGAGCTATCATATCGTCGACGTAGACCTCTATCTCGTGATGAATCATGTCATGAAACAATGTCACCATAGCACGCTGATAAGTGGCGCCTGCGTTCTTCAATCCGAACGGCATAACCTTGTAAGAAAGTGCCCCACTGTAACGAAGTAGTCTTCTCCATGTCTTCGGAGCCATTTTGATCGATTGTAACCGGAGAAACCATCCATGAAGGAAAAACCATGAGCGGTGTTGTCAACCGAACATCAATGTGAGGAAGTGGGAAATCATCTTTCGGACTTGCTTTGTTCGGATCTGTAATCCACACACATTCGTACTTTACCATCCTTCTTAGGTACGGGTACCACATTTGCAACCCAGGGATAAGAGGTGAGCTAAGAAACCCGTTGAACTGCTTCATAACTTCGGCTTTAATTTTCTCTGACATCTCAGGACGCATGCGACGAACCTTCTGTTTCACTAGGAGAAAACCTTCCTTTGTCGGCAATCGATGTACCACAATATCAATGTCTAAACCAGGCATGTCTTCGTATGACCAAGCAAAAACCTCAACATAATCTCGTAGCATCTGAACCAACCTTTCTTTAACACTGCTCCCAAGACCCGCTCCTATCTTGATCTCTTTTCATCTTTGTCAAGACCAAATTCACAACCTCAACTTGCTTCGTGGTGGCTGATAACTCGCTCTTCTTGTCAGAAAGGGCAAGTTCTCCGGCACTTCACAATCTTCCTCACTTTCGTCTTCGCTTGGTAGATCGGATTATCAAGTCATATTTAGCACTAGCATAGCTGTTATTAACGAGATTCGGAGTGATTCTCGCGTTGTATCACGTGGGTGTGTGTAAGAAACACATAGCTTTTTGAGGGTGATAAAGTAAAAGAAAGAAAACAAACAATTGAATGCAAAAGTCCAACGAATTTATTGAATGAAAATAAAACGACAGATAATAACCCTCGCAAACGAGCCATGATGCCCCGGGCAAGGCACTAGGCTTTCAAAGTTTATTGTTCGAAACATAAAGAAATACGAAAAGCAAAACAAAACAAGAGTAATTACTCCTGGCTAAAGGAGATTGGTATGACGTTTTCAGTCTTCCAATTGCTGAGCCCACGATCCGGAGCTGGGAAGATCCACTTGCTGATGTCGAAGCCGTTGTCGTCGTCTTCTATAACATGGATTCCACTTTGACTGATGCGGAAAGGAAGTCGGCCGGCTCGTTCGCGGCATCTCATCTTCTGACCCTTGATGGTGAAGCCTAAACCGTCTTGTCGATTTGAAAGGAAGATCGGGAGCTGACCCAACATGCTACCTCCTTGCAGCCTTGAGCATCTTTCAAAGAGGCCATCCTAGGCGGAACTTAGCAACTTCAGAGTGACGGAGAGTCAGGCATGACTCGGGTATTGTTTCAAAAGCTTGAGGAGTCTCAAGAATTCACCCTCCATCTCGAGATAGCGGAATGACCAGATGATGACCATATACTGAGATTAGCTTTTTCTTACCACCAAAAGATCTCTTCGCAGATTCAAAGATGTCTCTACATGAATCTTCCCACTCTTGATACCACTTAATCGCTCTTCATCAATATCACTCGGTGAATCCGGATGAAGAATTTCCGATCAGATGATTGAAGAGGCTGTCGGTGTTCCCATGAACATATCAACCAACTCCCTATTGGACAAGGGTGGTTGAACTCACCGCTAGATCTCTCCACTGAGCATACTCCTTGAACTTCTCATCACGACCCATAGACATGCTTTGTAGTTGCATGCGTGGGTGTCAATTCAACATTGTACTCATATTTATCAGAAAGCATCCAAGTCACTCCAAGTACGGATACGGTCATTCTCTAGGTGATAGTACCATTCCAACGGGTTCGGACAAACTCTCTTGAAAATAGTGCATCCACAACTTTCTCATCGGTGTGGGATTGATCTTACGGACATAGGACTTCAAATGCACTTAGGGCAAGACATCCCATCATACTTGGCAAAAGTAGGAACTTTGAATTTGGGAGGAATCACAACACCGAACAAGACTCGGATCATCAAAGTTCAGCCCGAACATTTTCGTGTTTTCCACATTCGACGGTCTTCAAGTTGTTCGTACTTGTCATCTTCCTCGAGTTGGCCATAATCGAATGATCCTCTCCTCCTTTCTTTGGCTCACGCTGCTCACCTTCATCACCCTTGGTACTCCCTTGGTATGGACACTTCCTTTGAGAGCTCGATCCGGTGACCACTTTTGGACCCCTTTGAAGCGTCTACCCATGTGAGGAGAACAACCTTCTTCTTCTTGTTGATGAGCTTCTTCAAATCTTCTTGGCCTTGGACCAAGTGGTGAACATCTCTCCGAGCATTCGAGCTTGAAGATCTTTGACATCTGTTCAAGAGCCATTACGCTAAAATAAATAGCGAGCAAATGAGAAAACCAATCTCCAATGTACCGTGATGCAATGTTATGCTATGCTATGCGATGTTTATGCGAATGCAATGCAATGTTTTCAAGGACCTAAGAGATTTAAATTTGTTAAACAAGCAATGAGCAAACATTTATTAGTACTTCTCTTTATTCCTTTTTCTTTTTAAGTACAAGAGATAGTTCAAAACAATAAAAGAAAACAAAAACATCCTAAAGCTCTAAGTCTCCCATGGGCGCTTCCTCTTGGTGCCGATGTAAGCGTTGATGTTTCGCTCCTCATGAAGTAGCTTGGTCAACTCTAGGACTTTCTTCTCACTTGCATAACTGAGCTTCAAAGGTATCCCTTTCTTCTTTTAGTTGAATCCGGATCTCTTCAAGTCTTCAAAATCAGAGGCATGTCGGGATGGAGAACAGCATAGGTACGTCACCTATAGCAACAGTTCCATAATTACGGTAAAGCGTGAATGGCATCATGAGGTTTTGAGCTCGAGCTCGCACCCATTTGAGGTAAGGTTCCCAAGGAATGGAGTTCGGTGCCCCAAAGTCTTGGTATCGGTCTTCTTTACCATGCCCCAAGCATGTATAAACCTTCGGTAATTCGGAGATCGTGATTGTAGTCGAACACAACATCTTGGAGAAGCATATCATGTGGACCATCTCTTCGAGCAAAACCAAACTGACGTAGAGCTAGAGAAGGGTTGTAAGTAATACCTCCCCTTATACCAAGTAGTGGTACATTAGAGAATTCTCCACAACGCTCAATGAATGTGAAGTCCTTTTGAGAGAAAAGATTCCAACGGATATCTGAATGAGAGAGTGACATCAATCTTTGAGACCATCTCAACCTTTGTTCATTCTTCAAAACTGATGGAGGAAGGTGCGAAATAAACCACCTTGAAAGTAACGGTACACAACACATGAGAGTTCCTTGTCGCTTAGTAGTACGAGTGTGGAGAGAATGTAGGATGTCTCCAAGTAAAGTAGGCACTGGATTGCGGGTAAGAAACAACTTGATGGCATTGACATCTATGAATTGATCCGAGTTAGGAAATAGAACCAAACCATAAATTAGCAAGGCCACAATGTTTTCAAATGCATGGAAACTCATAACTTTGAGGAATTCTCGGGCTTTCTTAATTAAGAACTTGGAAAGTAAACCCTTAACTCCACTTCTAGTTTCCCAATTGGCTTCAATGTCTGAGCGCTTAAGATGTAAGGTGATGCAATGTCTTCAACTTAGGAACCTTTTCAAACCGGTGAATGGCATTTGGTCAAGAATAGGTATCCCAAGTAGCTTAGAGAACTCTTCCAAGGTAGGAACCAACTGATAATCTGGAAATGTAAAGCAATGGTGTTTCGGATCAAAGAACTGGAATAGGACATGCATCATATCTTCTTCAAAACCGGAGATAACCAAATCAAGTAGATAACCATGTCTTTTGATGAACTGAGCATGGTCGGGAATTTCTGAAACCAATTCTTTGAGTTGAGAAGGGATACCCATGAAGTTGATTCGGATAGTCTTTCTAGAAGCCATAATCCCTACAAAACAGAGCAAAGATAAATCCCTAGGTCCTTGAAATAGTTAGAAATGATATGCAATGCGAATGATGTCATGATGTCATGTTTAGCACACACAAACAATTCACACAATGAGCCTAGGGTTAAGGCTTGCATGAGGTATAGGTGATTACCCTACCAAAAGTTTGAGTTGGTTCATCCTGTCCTATAATAGTAACCGGGTTCTAGGAATCTCATATCACGATCTTCTCGTAGGCGCTTATTTCAATACGACGCCAAGTGGTCGATCGAAAATGTCCCAAAAGTCTGATCTCCAATGAGCGTAGCATCGAGTATCAACCAACCTCGGTCTACACCAAAGCCGCCATCTCACTACCTTCTAATGGCCAAGATGGGTCAATTAAGGTTCTAAAAGTTTAGTTAGCGCTTGATGACACCACGCAGAAGCCAAATACTTTCTTCAACTTGGGAATGAAGAGTATCGGGGCAACCAAAGTGTCACGCTAACGTAGCCATCATGTTGACCGTGTAGTTATACGTCTAACGGTCGCGATGATCTAATGCTACTTACCTAAAAGGAAACCCGGATCCGGGTGTAGGATCCCCCAACAATATAATACCCAAGCAACCCTTAAAGATAAAGCATACAAGTCAAACAAAAAGCAATAAAAGTTATCTAGAAATCCCTAAGGCAATTCTCTCTTTTGGGTGTTATCCCCAGCAGAGTCGCCATTTCTGTGATACGGTGAACTGACTTTGTAGGATTTTTGTATCCAAATGTGCGGATAGCAAGAGTCGCCACCGACTTTATTTTTATCCAATTAAGGGAAGGTAAAAGTAAGAAAAAGACCTTCGTTAGATTCGAGTTCGGGAGAATGGTTATGAAAGGGAAGGTATTAGCACCCTTTCCATCCGTAGTTATCTACGGGCTCTTAGTTGCTCTAGATCACTTTTAAAATTGCTTTCTGTGTGTTTGACAAAGATGTTTTGAAAAAGGCATTTCGCTTTGACTTTGTAATGACTCATGTAGGAGTGTATACAAAGTGTTCGGAAATGTTTTGTTTTGAAAAGAATTTGAACTTTGAAAAAGTGTGTGGTGTGAAAAGCATTTGATAGAGCAAGCAACTAAGAGACTTATTTACCCACTCAGAATTGGTCGTTTTGTTGTACTTCTACATTCCTTTAGAATAGTGCTAGCCATACCATTAGTTAGTAGGTAGCTCCATTCGTTGGATGTAAGCGGGACATTCGAAGGGACATCGGATGGTCATAGAAGGCAACTTGTAGAGAGTATCCTAGCACATTCGAAGGGACTATCATCATTTTTCGTAGGCGACAATCGAGGGTCAAGATCATGTATTCGGAGGCGACATCGTGGGTCTTATGATCTTTGTATCGAAGGGACTATGATGATTTGTTTGGAAGGCAACGGTGCTAGAATACCTCTACGTTCGAGGGACATGACCATTTTGAAATCGAAAGGCATCGAGAGAGAATTACCCTAAGGGGTGCATGTGTGAAAGAAGTGTGTTAAATTCAGATATTTTATCTTTGAAAATTAGTGTGAGCTATGTCCAATTATTATCTTGCCATACGCCTAATTACTAGCAATTGATAAGGTGCGGAAAGTAAAATGCGGAATGTAAAGGTGCGGAAAATAAACCTACGCTATTACATGGCTTTATACATAATTTAACTTGCGGAAAATAAAAGCCTAATTAAACTATTACAACCCATGAGCAATTACATTATTGGAAAAAGAAAATGATAAAAGAAAAACGTCCGAATCGAGCAACTCGTGAAAGAATAAGAAATCGGAAAATACGAGATGAATTGAATAAGAGGAAAAATGTTAGAAAAAATGCAAATTTTAATATGAGAAAATTAATATATGCTGGAAATAAGATAAATATACTAAAATAATTTTTTGGGATTTTTTGGAAAAGATTTAATAATTAAAATGCAATTAATAATGATTTAAATGCAAAAATATAAATAAAATAAATATGCATGCAAAAATTATATTTTTTAATTTATTAAATTAAATAAAGATTTTTATGAAAATAATGTAAAAGAAAAATGCTTTTGGTAATTTTTAAATGCAGAATAAAAATCATGAAAACAATTAAAATAACATGCAAATATTAAAAATAATTGGAAAATAGAAAAATATGAAAATATGCAAGCTTTGAAAAAAGAAAAAGGGATTGTCTGAACCAGGAATCGAACTGGAGACATCCCCTTCAAACCTTAAAAACCAGCACGCTGACCACTACGCCATGATGCACTTGGTGTTTGAAAAACTGGAAACAAATCAATATAAGTGATGACAGCGTCAGGATATTTTGAAAATCAAACACGTCCGCCGGCCCCATTGTTTTGAATGGACGAATCAGAGCAAGCTAAACTGCCACGCGAGCTACGCCGGTTTCAACATCGGTCAACGACGCCGGAGCCCTAGCTCCGGTCGTCTTCTCCGATGATCAGAACGTCCAAACCTGCAAAATACGTGGAATCGAAGCAAAAGAAAGTCCTAATCTACATAATTCGACCCTTAGTTCAATGGCAATGTTGGTTTTGGCCGAATCGGCTGTCTGAGCGGTTCAAGACGACAACAAAACCCTAACTATGGCAAACCACGATTCTTACGTGTAAGCTTCAAAGCGATGGCCCAGATCAATCACATGAGACCTCATGAACACATTAAAACCATTAGAATCAATTGAAACACGCAGATATTAAAAATGCAAAATCAAGAAATATTTGAATATGTATGAATGTATATGGCACGATTCAGCTTGCTTTGATCAATACCAATGATGTATTCTTACTCATACTTACCCCCTGAGCACGTTTGGATGGCTGGAAGTGGCTGAGAATGGCTGCTTTTGAAATTCGATTTTTCAAAGTTTCTTGAAAAATTTTGACAAAATAAGGGTTTGGCTTGAGCTAGGGTTTTCGTCCTTTGTGCTGGCTGTATTGCTTGGTATTTATAGGAGTTTTTGGAAGAGAAAAAACAAGGAAAAAAGATTGGAAATTGAATGTGCAAATATTTTCTTTGAAAATCAAATCAAATTTAGAAGAAAATATGATTTTCTCATCAATGCCATGGCTTGCACGAATTTGGTAAATGGTGTGGGCTTTCTTGGACATTAAGAGAGATATAAATCCAACTTAATTGAAAAAATAACTTAATTTTCATATTTTACATAATTTATTTTTGAATTAAATGTTGTAAAATTCAAATATAAACCATGAAAATAGAAAATCACCAATGCCAAGCTCTTATGGGTCAAAAATAACATCATGAACAAGTTTGGATCAAAAGATTATAGGCCCATTTGGAAAATTTTCATTTTGACCAAAATGTCCTTTGTGCATTGTCCAAAATTGCCCAACTTTGAATGGTGTAACTTGCTCAATTTTCCACATTTTTGAGTGTTCTTGGACTTTTGGAAAGCTCTAAGAGTCCTCTAACCAATGTCTTTGGTCTCATCTCAATTGGAGTTACCATGCTCAATATATCTTCAAAACAAAAGTTGACTTTTGTTGACTTTGAAAATGACACGTAATGTTTTGAGCTATACCTCTCAAATGAAGCATTTTTGGACATTCTTGTGAGACATGAAGTTGTAGAGAATTGAATTTCCTTCAAAACAAGAGGTGGTGGAAAATTTCGAGAAAGTATGAGAAAGTTATGATCAGTCAAAGTTGATTGACTTTTCATCTAGAAACCCTAATTTAGAAAGTTTGACTTTTGGGCAAATCTTGAGTTTTCTTGATGAATCATGATCAACCCTTGATCAAATGATGAATGTAACTTCAAAATGAGGATGTTGACCAAAAATCGAAGTTTTGTTGTATGTTGACCACAGTTGACTTTTGTCCAATACACGATTTTCAACCATCGAACCATTGTCGAGGAAACTTGACTTGTGAGGCTTGAAACTTGACATGGAGAATCTTTGAAGCATATGAGGAGGCAT
Source organism: Vicia sativa (assembly GCA_021764765.1). Lineage (NCBI taxonomy): Eukaryota > Viridiplantae > Streptophyta > Magnoliopsida > Fabales > Fabaceae > Vicia > Vicia sativa. The sequence goes on from CM038794.1 coordinate 107,240,823, forward strand.
GAAGGCCATTGGAGATGTTGGAAATCCATCTTGACTTGAGAGATACCAAACCCTAGTTTGGGTTGATTGTCTAGGAGAGAGTTTGTCTGATCAATTCCTGAGGAATCCTTGAGTATGGATGTATGAAATCTCTTGAGTAGATGGAGGGCAAATTTTGGGGTATGACAAGGAGCTGCTGTCAATTTAATGCCCAGATTCATGCTAAAAAGGATAGGGATGCAGGATTCTGACGTTCGACCTCATAACATGGTACTCTCCAATTACGAAGGTAAAGTTGGTAAGACACTAGGGGTAATACAAGTGAATCTCACGGTTGGTTCCCTGACTAGGCCAACCATGTTCATGGTAATAGTGAAGGCCAACTACAACATGCTACTTGGCAGAGAATGGATCCACGGAATTGGAGTTGTACCCTCTTCAATGCATCAAAGATTAGTACTATGGAGAGAGGATGGAATAGTTGAAAATATAGAGGCTGACCAGAGTTATTATATGACAGATATTAATCACGTTGATAAGAGGAATTTTGACCGTAACATGGCCAACATTGGGCCATGCAACCCACCTGAAGAGTACTTCGAACCAAATGAAAATGCTTACTATTCTCTAACACTTCGTCCCAATGGCTTCCAGTGGGATAGAGAGCTGATGTGGGATGGACAAGAAGTTGAAGACGAAGGTGAGACTTCGACGATCCGGCCAACGGGCTGGGACAACGAAGGGTGTTATGACTGAAACCAACTACTACCAGAAGCTTTCGGCCTATCTGGCTGAGAATAAGAAAAAGACGGCTCTCGAAGCCGAGATACAAAACATGGCTGCACAAGCCATAGACACTAAAACAAAAAACAACGCAGCAAAAGCAAGTCCTGAGGGCACCCATCTAACCCCACCCAATGAAGGACAAACTTCCACACCAATGGATCAGCGGCTAGACGCTATCTATGATCAAGAGCCATTAGGTTTCGAAAAAGATCCAGGATCAACGAATGCCAAGATGTCGGCTCAAGACCCCTTGGAGGAAGTTAATATTGGGGATGAAGTCGAAAAAAGAGTAACGTACATTAGTGCGAAACTCAATCCCAGTTTGAAGCATAAGGTGATCGAATTGCTCAAAGCAAATAAAGATTGTTTCGCCTGGGATTACGACGAAATGCCTGGTTTGAAAAGAGAACTGGTGGAACATAGGCTTCCGATCAAGGATGGCAAGAAGCCCATCAAGCAGGCGCCTAGAAGATTCGCACCAGCAATCCTCTCGAAGATCAAGGCAGAAATAGAACGATTGCTCCGCTGCAAGTTTATCAGAACCACGAGGTACGTCGAATGGCTTGCTAATATTGTACCTGTTATTAAGAAAAATGGTTCTTTACGCATTTGCATAGATTTTAGGGACTTGAATCCTGCTACCCCAAAAGACGAATACTCTATGCCTATAATGAAATGTTAATTGATTCTCGGTGGTTATGAATACCTGAGTATGCTAGACGGATATTCTGGCTATAATCAGATTTTCATTGCGGAGGATGATGTCCCCAAAACAGCCTTCCGATGCCCAGGCGCTTTAGGCACATATGAATGGGTAGTAATGCCCTTTGGCTTAAAAAATGCTGGGGCAACATACCAAAGAGCAATGAACACAATATTCCATGACTTTATCGAAACATTTATGCAGATTTACATAGATGATATAGTGGTCAAATCGGTTTCTGATGAGGATCATTTAAATCACTTGAGCCAATCATTCGAACGAATGAGGAAGCATGGCTTAAAAATGAACCCTCTTAAGTGTGCTTTTTTCGCGGTGGATTTCCCGTGGTTCACAAGAAGGGCATCGAAATCAACTGAATAAAACAAAGGCCATCATGGAGACAAAGCCTCCTTCAACAAAGAAAGAACGCAATCCCTTTTGGGTAAAATCAACTTTTGAGGAGATTTATATCCAACTTGAGGGCGAACAAGCTTTCTCTCCATTGTTGCGCATAAATCAGGACAATTTTGATTGGACAGATCAACATCAAGAAGCATTTGAAAAAATCAAGACTTACTTGATGCACCCTCCGATCCTAGCAGCCCCTTCTAAAGATAGGCCAATGCGATTGTATATCTCTGCCTCTAATGTAACCATAGGAAGCATCTTGGCCGAAAATGAAGATGGCATCGAAAGAGCCATTTACTATATTAGTAGAGTTTTAAATAATGCAAACTAGGTACAATAGTATAGAAAAACTATGTCTTTGCTTATATTTCTCGTGTACAAAACTCAAGTATTATATTAAACCTGTTGATGTTTATGTTTCGTCTCACTTTGATGTCATTAAACATATGTTGTCAAAGCCAATCATGCATAGCAGGATTGGTAAATGGGCCTTGGCACTCACTGAATATAATCTGGCCTTTAAGCCTTTACAGGCTATGAAAGGACAGGTGGTTTCAGATTTCATAGCTTACCACTCTGTGAATGAGAATTTCGCATTAGATTATGTCGGAACTCAGCCATGGAAATTATATTTCGATGGCTCAACACATAAAAATGGAAGTGGTGTCGGAATATGTATCATTTCGCCCGAAGGAATTCCAACAAAATTCAAGTATAAGTTGGAAGGCCCTTTATGTTCGAACAATGAAGCTGAATATGAAGCACTAATTGCTGGACTTGAAGCTTTGTTGGAATTGGGGGCAACCAGAGTCGAAATAAGAGGAGACTCAGAACTAGTCATCAAGCAAATAACCAAAGAATACAAGTGTATCAAAGAAAATTTGATCATGTACTTCGTTATTGCTAATCGATTAATCAAGAAATTTGAATATGTGGATTTAAAACACATTCCTAGAAGTGATAATCAAGAGGCAAATGACTTGGCTCAAATAGCTTCAAGATATAGGATATCAAAAGAAAAACTCCAATACCTCATAGAAGCTAGGGGAAGAATAATGGCTACAAAGTTATCACCCTTAGATTTAGAAAATGCAAAATAGGTTATGCAAACCAGAGGAATTCAAGTTTTAACATAGATGCTTTAGCATCTGATTAGCGGACTCCTATAGTAAACTATTTGAGAAATCCTTCAATAAATACAGAGAGGAAAGTCAAGTACGAGCATTGTCTTACGTAGTGATCGGGAATGAATTATTTAAGAAGACCTAAGGAGTGCTACTCAAATGTTTAGGGGGAAGCATATTTAGCCTTGTCTAATGTGCACAGTGGAGCATGTGGGCACATCAAGCAGCCACAAAATGAAATGGCTCTTGTTCGGATATGGAATGTATTGGCTCAAAGATTGCATAGAATTCGCCAAAGGTTGTGAAGAGTGTCAAGTCCATGCTGGCATTCAACATGCTCCGGCAAGCGAGCTACATTCGATTGTTAAGCCTTGGCCTTTCAGGGGATGGGCATTAGATTTAATTGGTGAAATTCGGCCAACATCATCTAAAGGACAAATATATTCTTGTAGGAATAGACTATTTCACAAAGTGGGTCGAGCGATTCCTTTAGTGAATGTAGACCAAGAAGCTATTATAGAATTTATTTAGAAGCAAGTAATATACAGATTTGGGATACCAGAAAGTATCACAACAGATCAAGGTTCAGTTTTCACAGGGCGAAAAATGCAAGAGTTCGCACAAGAAATAGGATTCAAACTACTCACATCAACACCTTATTACGCCCAAGCAAACGGTCGTAGGCGGCCAATAAAGTCATAATAGGTTTGATCAAGAAGCATATAGGTCGAAAACCAAGAAATTGGCACAAAACCTTAGATCAAGTTCTATGGGCTGTCGAGCGTCTCCTAAGGAGGCAACGAATACCACCGTTTCGACTTACATTTGGGCACGACGGTGTTGCCGGTCGAAATACATCTACAATCGTAATCCAAAGCGAACGAAATACCCATTGATCAATTGGGAGATGATGATGAATGAATTAGTGGATATAGATGAAGAAAGGCTACGTGCTTTAGAGGTTATGAGAAGAGAAAGAAAGAGTAGCTAGGGCGTACAATAAAGAGTTAAGAACAAGAAATTTTCAACCAATGATGCAGTGCGGAAAGTTATTTTGCCTATGGATAAGAAGAATAGAGTACTCGGTAAATGGTCACCCCATTGGGAGGGACCTTTTCGTATTTTGAAAACATTTTCAAATAATGCCTATGAGATAGAAGAATTAGCAGAAGACAGAAGAATCTTAAGAGTAAACGGGAAATACTTAAAAAGGTATAAACCATACTTGCAGGAAATTCAATTACTTGGACTAAATAGATATTGAAGATGGAATAGAGCTAAGAGAGCCATGTGAATAACAAATATGAGTCATGTTCGAAATATAGGAATACATAATAAAGTTTTTTTTTTTAACATTTCCAAGAAGTAAAAGAAGCATCTTGTTTCAACCTAGCAAATTTGTTTTTGCACAAGTTGATTTTACATTGATTCGTGTGTTTGATGCTTTCAAGCTCTTCGATTTCTTGGCTTATACCTTCAGCCGTCTCCATCTGTTTAAGACTCTGTGAGATCAGATCTGCAAGCCCTTGATCATCAGCAGACTTCATAGTCGTTTGCAGAGTTATCTTCACCTTTCGCAGCCGCGATTCTGTTTAAGCTCCTCAATCTGGGACTCCCAGAATAAGATAGACCGACCTAGAACATCGTGCCTATCTTTTGCTGCAATTTTCGCAGACTCTAAAGCTTCTGCCCTTTTAGTAAGCTCTGAAGTCTGGTCATAGGCGTTAGATAAAGCTTCTCGTTTGGTTCGAGTTTTAGCTTCGATACCATGAAGCCTGATGTATGCAGTATTAACTTCATCAAGGAGGAGTTGCAAATCATAAATGATCTCAGCCACGTCAGAGGGGCAAATACTAAGATCTATTTGTGTCAAAAGATTCTTCATCGAAAAGTAAACCCGAGGGTTGTCTTGTAAGATGGTGAAGAAATCAACTTGAAAAATAGTATTATTAACCTCTTGAAGAAGCTGGTCAAGAGAAGTGAGAGGCGTATCCTCTTTTGATTGACTCGAATCACTAGATGGAATCGTGCTCGAAGAAGGACCACATTGAGATAGCATCAATTTGAGGTATTTTAAAGGATTATTCTTCTTCATCTCGCTTTTGCTCTTCGAGAGGATGGAGGATTTGGCTTGAGCGGCCATAAACAGAATTTCCATTTTCTGCGTTTCCTCATCAGCACCCTCTACCTCCATTCTCCCATCTTCACCTTCCGCTTGCATCCCTTCATCTTCGTTGTCACTTGCAAAATAGTGACTCACAGGTGTCGTGTCGCCGACTCCATCGGTTTGACTAGCGAACGCCTTTTTGGAGAAGAGTCACTAGGAATATCAATGATAGGGTTTCAACCCCATGTTTGGTTCATCTACCCTCAAGTTCTCCACCAATGAAGGAGAAGTAGCCGGTGATCTAAGGTTTCACCCAAGGAGGCGAAGTTACTTGTTGATCTAAGGCTTCAACAATCTCCTGGGGTGGCCATAGATGAACCTTTGTTTAAAGCATCCTCATTTGAGCCTTCGGTTGAGAGAAGGTCAGGTCGAACTTTGGATATTAGGAAGATTGACAGGAGCAGAAGGAATACTCTGCATAAAAAAGATCAGGGATCAGCGTGCATTAAAGTTGTGTAAGTTAGCAACGAAAGGCATCGAAGTAACCTTTACCTTTTGTCCATCGAGTAGCATTCGCCAATTTGTTCGAAGATTCTTGAAGATGGGGTTGAAGAGACTTTAGATTTGGTTTGAGGAGCATTGGCAGGAACTTCTTTGCTAATGGACTTAGCGACTTGAGAAGCTTCACCAGATTGTGAAGGCTTTTTCTTCTTTTTCTTTTTGAGGATTGAGGTATCGTCGCTTCCCTGTGGTTCATCTTCTGGTCGAAGAGTTTCATGCTTTCGTTTCTTGGGGGACTTTGGGGGCAAGCCACTTGCCTGAAAGTGTGACTAAGATGATTAACCAATTTAGAAGGAATTTCGAAATAGTAAAAAGGGAAGCATGAAAATACCTTCTTTTTCTTCTTCTTCAAAGTGTTGTCTACCTCAGCAGGGGGATTTGTAGTGATGATGGTTGGTGTTTGTGAAGTTGAAGTTGAGCCGACTTTAGGCGCGACTTTGTCTTTTTTCAAGGACTTCAAATCAATAGCTGAAATGATTGAGAACATGGTTAAGATAAAACAAAAAATAGCATTTTAAGGGAACTTCAATTTGCTTTCAGCTTCGCACCTTCGCCCTCTTGAGATTTAACAGACATGGCTGACAAGTCGTAGCGAAGGTGCCCTTTGAAGTTGTATAAATCATGTTTCATACGTAACTCTCGGCAGTTTTGGTATCATTTTCGTGAAAAAGATCCCTAAAATATAACCACCCAGGATACGGAGGAAAAAAGGCAAGAGCCAGCTCTGAAGTAGGCAAATTTGGAAATTTAGGTGGTTTATGCTTAAAAGCCCACCTGTACCTATCTTCAGATTTCACATAAGGAAGACATCGAATTGGAGTTGTTTTCAAATTTTTCTTTTAAAGTTTTTTGATCGCAAAAGCCGATGTATGTCCATTGGATTATACACAACTTCAAAATATTTCTGGAAAGCTCGAATTTCTTTGACATGAGTAAGCCTACCTTTCTGGATGTTTTCCTGCACAAAGGAAAAAGCTGCTGTTAAATATTGTTGGATTTCGGTGGTATCAAACATATTATTCGAATAATAGTCTGTCCACCAAGTGTGGAAATCTCTTGTTTTGTAGAAGGAGGGAACGAAATAAACTAGCGAAAACTCCATAAAATCTTCATAGCGCCTTTGTCGATTTCGATTTTGGAGGGATAAGGTACCCTGCTAGGCATATTTCTCTCTTCTTATCAAAAGAGGTTCGGAAGAATCGACATGTGCCAAACTGCCGAGCTACAAAATTGGGTTGATAAGCAAGGATATGTGCTTGACTCTTGGCGGGGTGATCCTTGAAGCAATAAGTCTGGGAGTTAGAAAAGCACTCGAGATATTTTTGTTGTTGTTTCCAAAATAGCTTGCTCCAGAGGCATAGTGAACCAAGTTGGTCCATAATTTCGAGTAGCAAATGGAGCCATCGAAGAGTCAAAATTGTGCCTTTTCGAGAAGATCATCATGTATTGAACGAAGCTGGTTTTGAAATTCTCTTTCTCATCATTTGGCGTGAGTTTCAATAACCTGGTTCCCTCAATGTTACGATTGGCAACATCAGGATGATCTTCATTAAGTGTTCCTGAGGTTGATAGAGATGATTCGAAAGTGGCATTCAGCCAAAGTTGCAACAACCAAAAAGGGCCAGCCAGAAGAAGATTTGTGCCGGCTTTGTAGGTTTTTAATTTCAATACAGCAGCACAAATGCTTTCGTACAAGCTGGACAACAGCAGTTCGCTGATGCAGACTTTTCGACCATGGTGAAGTTGATTGGCTAAGGTAATGAATCTACTAGCCACTTGAAGGATTTGTCGAAAACATATTTCGATAGCCATAGTGCTAAGAAGGCTATGTGTTCAACTTCTGAAACTTCTTCCTCAGCAGAATGATAGAAAGCAATATATTTGGAGAAACTGGCATGCTTGAGCTCAAATTCAATGAGATTCTCCGCATCCTCATTAGGATCAAAAGTTTCTCCAATAGGGGAAAGTCCAGTAATGGCTGCTATGTCGAAGAAAGTGGGTGTTACCATCCCACAGGGAAGATGGAACGTGTTGTAAGTGCTGTCCCAGAAATATAGAGAAGCCAACAAAAAGGGGTGGCTATAGCTAAATCCTAATTTAGACATTCGAATCAAATTGAGAATGCCTAAATTTTCCCATTCCTGAGATTTCTTGCTCTTTACCTTAGCAAGCCAATTTTGGTACGACTGGTCGGATGTAGGACAAGAACGGAAGGGTTTAAAGTTAACAGTGACATAATCCATGTTAAAAGGGTCCCTTGTTAGTGCCGTTACTATGCCGTCACTAGCTCCCTCTAGGGTTTTAGGCAATTTGGCCACAGAATCATCAATTTTCAGTTTTGATGATACAGACTTATTAATGATAGGTTTTGTCATGAAATAGGCGGGAAAGAATCCCTTCGTTTTTGCCAAACGCTCTGTAGGAATCAACGGACCCATTACTCCTAGGGTTTTATCAGAAACAATAGTGGGGATTATTACCTGAGAGGCATAGATAGCCTTTTGCTCCGGAGTCATTTTTGGAGTGGAGATGAACTCTTGGTTACCCAGGTTGATGATTTTGCTCGCCGGTATTTTGGTGGAATCCATGGGTTGTTTGGATTTCTCAGATTTCTTGGAGGTTGTTGTTGGCATTGTTGATAAAGACATGTTGAAACAAATTAGTCTTTCTGATGGTGAATATTTGTTTTTGTTTAAGGAAACTGAGAGTGCAGAATCTGGTTTGTTTGAGAATGAGAGAGATTTGGGAAAAGTTCAGAATGAAGAAGATGAAGTGTTTTATAGCTTCTTCAACGGTTAGAAATTTTTTGACCCTTGGAGAGTAGTGGGACACGTGTAAGCATTTTATTGAAAAGGCAAAAAGGTGAATTTTTTCAACTTCCTAGGGTGTGACGTGTTGTCATTTGGGAAATGACGTTTTCTCTAATTATTAACATTTAACTGCTATGATAGCACGTTTAGGTGTGCTGATTAGACATTAGCAGAAAAGTTGGATACCTACTCTGACGTCATGTACAGTGAAATCATCATTACTGTATCGAAATTGCATGAGATATTCAAGAACAAATATTTCTCTATATCTGTCGAAATAACTGTTCTTGAGGGGCAATTTGTTAGCTGGCAATTTCGAAAAGGGTAAAATTGGCATAGACGAATAAAATATGTTTACTATCACATGGAAAAGAGATTAATATTTGTTGGTGATAGGTAAACATAAGGCCTTTTTTGTTTCATAGAGAAAGGATCTTTCGATTGCCAATGGTGAGCGATATTTCGAACTAAAATCTTTAGTATTTTTAGGATATGAAGAAATTCCTTTAAATAAATATGCCAACATTGGAGCGGTCCAAACAAAGGATTGAAGTGAAATACAAATGGTTATGGAATTCGAATTTCGAATGGAACCTGAAGATTCGAATTTTGAATAAAAAAGGCGCCATGGTAACGCGTGGAGATTGGTGAACGAAAGAGACTTGCATGTCTTAAACGTGGCGCAATATTATAGTAGAACCGTTAGGGTCAGAACATTATAAATAGATGTTTTCTATTAGATTTTGGGGTGTTCGTTAGATGTACTAAAAATTTCTCAAATACTCAAATTACCGTGATCGAAAGGGAAACGAGTCAAGGAGATATCATGTACGTTAAGAACATCATGTTGTTTTATAATTTAAATGCCAGTTTATTATCATTTATTTCCAGTTTCCTGCACTTTTACCTTTAAAGTATTTCGATTCTGTTCTTTTTATCTTTATACCATTTGCCTTTAAACACTTATTGTTCTAGAAACCTATTTACTTTCAAACTTTTATTGTATTTCCCAGAAATTGTTACTTTTTAAGAGTGTCCTTACCTTTACATTCAATTGTCAATAATCAAGTTTAAGTTCGAAATCTTTACACAAACAGTCAGTATATTCCCATAGTCAACTTTAAGTAAGTGCTTTAAGAATCAATTGAAGATCATGGGTTTGAACATAAAAATCTATTATGACACATGTGTCCTAGGATCAATCTAGTCGATCCTGCAAGTAACCAATAATAAATAGTAAAAATTGGAAGACTAGCGGTTGTTTACGAGAAATCACCGTAAACAGCAGGGAAATCGACCACACAAAGTCATGATTTGCTCAACTTTCCTCCAAATTCGATTTTAATCTTTCACATATTATAAATATAATTTGATTGCGTATTCATGTTTGTTTTGATGTCTGGAATGTTTTTGTATGGTTCGATTTAAGTTTAGAGGCAGGAATCGAGATGTGCCATTGTTAGGGTACATGAGCTCAAATTAGGGTTTCTCAAAATAGGTAAAATTGGAAGAAACCAGTGGTACCATCGTGCTCATGAGGTCATACCGGATCGATCCATGCCTTCCACATGAATTTATATTGCTTATTATGAATTTTGGAAACTTGCAGGTGTTATAGTGACGGAAGAGGCCGTCACTATTGGCTTTAGCGACAGAGCGTCCGTAGGTAAAAGTCTGGAAAATTTGAATCGGGGACGATGACCCCCCTTGGTGCGCGTTTTTAATTTATATTTCCACTAACACCAATGACCCTTGGCTCAGATGGTGGAAGTGTGTGCATATGACCAGGAGGACCTAGGTTTGATCCCTGGCTCCTCACAATAATTTTTACAACTTTGCAAACTAACAATTTTCTTCTTATTTTCATATTTTTTTTCAATTTATTTCTTTTCTATTTAATTTTTCTTTAAATAATTTTTAAAATACCATAAAAATCACAAAAAAATATTTTCTTTTTACATTTAGGTCAGAAAAATACTTATTTAATCTTTTACATTCAAATTAGCTTTTAATTACTTTCTACATTAAAATCATTTTACAAAAATCCGAAAAAATATTTTCTTCGTGTAATTAGGTTTACTAACCCTAAAAACATTTTTCTAACATGAAAATCTATTTTCTGCTAACTTTATTTTCTCTTATTTACAATTCAATCCTTCCCGCGATACTTTTTTCGATTATTGTAATTGCTCACAAGTTGTAATAGTTAGGGTTTAAATTCCTCGCATTTTTACTATTATGTAACTGCTCATGGGATGTAATAGTTTAATTAGAGTTTTACTTTCCGCACCTCCTATTATATATTTTGCCCAAATTCATGTAATAGCGTAGGATTTACATTTCCGCACTTTTACTTTCTGCACCTTTACATTACTGTACATACTCAAGATAAATATTTGAATCAAACACACTCATCACACTTGCACCCCCTTAGGGTATCCTCTCTCGTTACCTTTCAGAATACAATGGTTATGTCCCTCGAACGTAGGGACACCATTAGCAAAGACGCTTACGAATATATGATCTCGTCCCTCGATTGTTGCCTACAAAAAGTGATGATCGTCCCTACGAATTACTAAGGGTATTCATACATGTTGCCTTCTATAATCATACGATGACCCTTCGATTGTCTCTTTACATCAAACGAATAAAGTTACATACCAACTAATGGTATGGATAGCCTTATTCTAAGTGGGAAGGAAAATAAACATGGAAACTACCATTCTGAGTAGGTAATAAACTTCTAGTGGCTTGCTCAATCAAAATACTTTTCATAACTCACACTTTTCAAAAACTTTTCAAACACTTTGTATACATTCCAGCGAGAATCATTACAAAGTCAAACATTTTTTCCAAAAAAATATTTCTGAATACTTCGTATACATTTCAACGAGAATCATTATGAAGTCAAAGTGAAATGTCTTTCAAAATATTTTCAAATCATAAACGCAGAAAGAAATTTTTTTAAAGTGAGCTAAGTAACTAAGAGCCCGTAGATAACTACGGATGGATAGGGTGTTAATACCTTCCCTTTTCATAATTGCCTCCCCTACTCATAACACTACAAGAAAAACATGTTTTAGCTGCAACATTTTAGCGTCGGCCACGACTCCGACGCTCATTGTGTCGCCAAAATGTCTCACTAAACCGACACTAAATGGGTAAAATCATTGGTTTTATTTTTTATTAGGCCATTAACTATAGCGTCATCTTTGACCGACGCTAAAGCTGGAGCGGAAATATTTATTTCCCTCCACTAATTTTGTTTGCTCCTTTTTAGTTATTATTTTAAATAATTATTTAAATTTTTATATTAGCGATGGTGTTAGCTAACGCTATTGTCTGTATTGATAATTTAATTTTCCTTTATCAATTTCGTTTGCCTCCTTTTTCATTTATTAATTTATATAATATTTTATATGAGCGACGGTGTAAGCCGACGCTACTATTGTACCACTAATTTTATTTGCCTCCTTTGCATTTAATATTTAATAAATTATTTATTTTTTGGTGCCAAATACTTTTTATTTTCCCACCAATTTTTTATTTATTATTCTAAATAATTTATTATTTAATTATTTTTTAACTATAAATAAATAAATTTAAGTAAAACTATAAATTAAAATTAAAATTTAATTTATAAAAATATAGTGTAAAAACTATTAAACTAAAACTAAAATTATATCAAACTAAAATTTATAAAATAAACCAATATTATAGACTAATAAAATAATATATATTAATAAAAGTATTTATAAATTAAAACTATTTAATTAAAATATAAATTATAACTAAAATAATATTTAGAAACAATAAAGTGTAACAAAAACTATATTAAAATAAAAATTGAAGAGCTTAAAGAAGAAAATCACTTCAGGTTCGATTGATATACTCATACTATTCCCTTTCCAGGTTCGATTGACAATATAATCATTCCACACTCGCTTCTGGTCCGATTGACATACACATACTCTTATCACTCTCATTCATTTCCAAGTTTGATTGACAAAGATATTGGCTCCAACTCAACCCGTTGGAGTTGCTCTTCGACACAACAATTTAAAAAATAGGTATGAATTTATTTATGATAGTTGAATAATTTTTCTTTCATTTCCAGGTTCCATTGACAAAGATCATACATAGTCTAATTGGTTATCTTTGTTTCCACCAAATCACTTGTTTTTTTCCTCTGATATATATACATAATTTAAATTTATAACAATACAACAGAATTTAGAATTTGGTAATGTTTAATATGAAAAATCATCAAATATACATGAGAATGACACATGAAATTAAAATTTTGAAACTATTGGGACATAAAGATAAAAGGGTATGAAGAATGACAATAGAAACATGAAGGTCTTCCTTTGTCATCTCTTAACTTGATCCTCTCTTGTTGTTTTAATTGTAGGAACTGTTACTGTGTTTTTTGAGTGAACTATTGATATCATGGAGGTGGCTATGACAAGAAGGAAAAGAACAAAGCATGTGAGAGAGGCTTTTACTTGCTTCACCATTTTGTGGTGATGTTGGTGATATGTTAAAACTTTCATTTCCATAGTATTAAGAAGATAGTATGATAATTTTCACATTTACTTACAATACCTTAGGCCATTTGATAATTCTGACTTTGCTCTGCCATGGCAATTGACCACCTGTTTGAACTTGCTCTCAGTAAATTTTTTTAAAATTTAGTAAAAATGTAGTCTTTTATCCTTTTACCATTTGATGCTTTCATTTTTTTTCCTTTTAAATTAGTGTTAGTGACATACCTTGACGATGTTGGTTTTCAGGTCGGTATAACCGTAGCTGCTCATAATATGATCTTAGTTCTCCAACACCATTCCAAACTTCAGATGTATTTGATCTTCGTCCCGTGGTCAAGCATTACTAGAGGCTGACATGGATGTCATTCTGTTATGCACATCTATTTCGTCGCTGTCCGAGGTTGTTGGGTCAATTCCACTCACTTTTTGTTGATGTTCTTTCGGTTAAAGAGCATCCAAGGAACCTTATTTTAAGAGTAAGAAGTCATAGCAGTTTTGATTACTTGTTTTGTTTGGATGATTGATCTGGTTTTTGTATTCTGTGTTTAAGGTGCTGCCATAGAAGTTAGACATACTCTGCACACACCCAATGTTTGGACCAGTGAGTGGCAAAAAAAATTGTTGGCAAAATCAGACTTTCATGTATGACAGAATTCGAATAAAAGGTGAAGCTACTTGCTCTAAATTTCTCCAAATTTTTAAACTGAGTTAAGAAGTTTACATGTATATGAATTGAATTGTATTCAAGGTAGATTTTTTTAGCAATATTGTGTGTTATGATAGGGCAGCTGCAAAGAGCCAATTTATCACACATACAATAGGCAGGTATGCAGCTTCCTACATATCTTTCTAACCAACCAGAGACAAACCAGCACTTATTATGCACTCACTTACTGTAACTTTTTGGTTTCTTCTTTACAAGGACATTTGTTTTATTTTTCATTTTTCTAATTTTAAGTTTTGATTGGTACTATTTTCCATGATATGATTCTTCTGGTTTGTCCTGGTATAGGCACCGATCGTCGACTATTTGATGCGTTTATTTTGGCATTAAACAAGGCTCTAACTTGTGCTAATTTTGAGTTACGTGTCTACATTGATCAATATGATGGCCACGTTTATTATGGAGTTGTTAATGCGTTTCCGATGAACAATCAAATCTTGGTACTAAGTATACAATTCTGCAAATTGCTTTTTATAAGGCCATTGTAAGTGTAATTGAGCGTACCTCTGTGTTGGGCATGTCCATTAGATATTGATAGGGGGAAGAGACCGGAGAAGTGTTTGATTATGCATGTTTCTGTGTGAGCAATATCATTTGGTTGTTAAAATAAATTATAAAGAATCGAAGTAGAATTTTGTTAAAACAATAATTGTAAAAGTGAAATAAAAACATGATAATTATGTTTTGGGTGATTTTAAAAAAATGTCTAAATGCCAAATATTTCGTAGAGATAAAGTTAGATTTAGAAAGAAAAGAGATTAAATTGTTTTTTTTATAGTTTATAGTTTATAGGAGTACTCATATAAATATAATAAGAGTATATAATAAATTTTTTAAATTTAATTAAGATTGATAATGAATAATATCAAATATTTTGTAACCAACCCAATTGACCTCAAATTTGTTTGTTAATAATTTGGTTTAATCCCAATCTATCTTTCTAGCACGTGTCTCTTTTTTGGCTTAACAATATATAATCCATTCCATGTTAATCATGAATTCTTTGTTTCTTCTTATTGCATTTTATTACTTATTTATAGGGGATGTTCCTGCTTTTGAAATCATGGTGCTTGATATTATGACTTGTTGAGACACACCACTTATTATGGTCTTTTTAATGGAAAACAACATATTGAAGCAATAGTTCAAGATGGTATTGCAAATGGTTTTATCAATACCATTGGTTCTCTAAATCTGAATTTGGATAGCCATGTTATAAATTTTCACCTACCTACATTTTTCTTCTCATCAGAGATTTAATTTTGATTTAATTTACTAGCCTTTGATACTTTGAAGTATTGACCAAAACCTAAATATTTCAATACTATCAGACTATTGAGGTTGCACCGTAGCGAATTGACCACGGTTATATGGGCATATGCACATCTATTGACAGCGAGAGCATATAAAGATCGACCAGATTTAATGCAACATAATTGCAGGACATATAGGGATAATCTCATTTCTTCTACTCCTTGGTTGGTACCAATAGCATGTTGATTTTTGAATATGTTTATGTTATTATTATGTATCAATGTAGTAAAGAAGATTTTAATTTCTTGAACATGTTGATGTAGGATAAAGATTCCATATCCTCTTGCGTCGGGTGCTCCTACATTTCATGTTGGCCATTCTTTTGGAATGATGGTTGCGGTTTTAGTCTCATTAATCGAGGTATTTTCAAATACATAAACATTTGATGCTCTTCTGTTTAATCTCTAGACAAACGCTTATCACCTTTGATATTTTGACAGTCAATTGGAGCATTAAAGGAAGCATCGCGCCTAGCGAGTGCCACACTACATCCTGCACATGTATTGAGTTGTGGTATCGGTTGGTAGAGAATTGGAATTTTGCTGAATGACGTTTTTGGAACACTGACTCATTCAACAGTTTCAATGTATGTGGTTTTCTACTTTTTCTCATTCATAGTTTTAATTCTTTTCTTGTGACAGATATTGATTCTTTTAGTATCATGACAGAGAGAATGTAGGTCTTCTAGGAAGCAACCGAATTTAGGTGAGTATCAAACTATAGGGACATGTTAATTATTTAGCGGGAAGGATAAAAATTGAGCGGCTAAAAATTGTGCGCACAACGAAACCCTCGAATTTACTTAAGCATCAATAAGCTTTTATTATTCTATGGTCTTATGACAATTATTATTTTTCTCTTATTAGTTTCCAGCTTCAATAGGCCTAACGTTTTTGCAATTCACCAACATGAATTCAATTAGGAACCTATCTATTGTTGGTGTATCTCTTATCTTAGGCTTCTCTATTCCTGAATAATTCAGAGAATTCACTATCAAAGACCTTCATGGCCCGGCCCATACCAAAGTTGGATGGGTGAGTTTTCTCCTATCAAGAATATTTTTCTCAACTTAGATTAAATGTATCATTGTATTTATTTTGATACACCTATGTCCAATCCTCAAATATATTAGACAATTGTGTTATCATTATTGTATAGATTTGTTTATTATATTTCAGTGTAAGCAATTTATTGGTTTACTTGAAGATTTATTTATTATATTTCAAAAGGGTTAAATTATGGATCTCATGTTTTTGACTACTTTTATAATTAAATGTTAATTATACTTTTTTTAATTTTTATTAATTAGATATGACTCTACAAGGTGATAAATGTATGATGATAATAAATAGGTTTCAATTAAAATAAATACTGGAATAACCTACAAAATTGATATATAAAAACTTCAGCGTCGGTTAAAAATCGACGTTATACGTTGATGTGAAATGGTTGTTGTTGAGTGAACCCCAATTAGATTTTAACATGTGGCGCATATTAGTGTCGGCTTCAACTAACGCAAATAATGTAATATAGACCAAGGTCCATGAATTAGCGTCTCCTTAAAGTTCAGTAAAGTCGACGCTAACATGGTAAACGACACAAGGCCGACGCTACTTTTATAAACTTTGACCTTTAGAGAGACAGCCTCGACTCCGATGCTAGGCCGACGCTAAATCTTGTTAGCGTCGGCTTTTGGCCTGTTAGCGAGGCTTTTGGCCTATTAGTGAGGGTTTACGGCTGAAAAAATCTGATATGAACCGAAGATATATACTATGTTGGATTTCAGAAATTTAGCCCACATATTTCTATGTTACTATGTTGGATATGACCCAAATTATTATTCATATATAGATGTTTCAGGATTAGGGTTTTTCATTTCTCCATCACGCTCACTCATTTCTTCATCAGTGGGGAAGTGAAAGAGATCAAGTAGAGAAGGCTTCTAGAGAGAAAGCACCTACGAAAGGTGGAATGCACGAGATCAGCAGTCTTGACAACGTCCATCCCAAGGTAGATGCTCTCGCTAAAAAGATAGAAAGCCTAACCGCAATACTTCCAGCCTTTGTGGCTGCCATAACTCCAAACTGCGAGATATGCGAAGTACCTGGACATGCTGCTGCCGAATTTCAAATTTTACCAGGAACTCCCACCGACCAAGTGCATTATGCTCAAGGAAACCCTTATTCAAACACATACAACCCTGGATGGAAGAATTATCCCAATTTCTCATATAAAAACACCAATGCATTGTATGCGTCAGGATAAGCACCTGCTATACCTCCTGGATATCAAAAAGCACCCGCAACTGCTCCTAATATTCCTAGGAAATCTAACCTCAAACTAATGATGGAGAATTTTATAGCTTTACAAGCTCAAATCAACAAGGATTTCCTAATCCAAAACATTCACACTAGCAAGTAAATCAAGCAGTTAGTGAATAAAGTAGATGATTTAGCCACCCATAACAAAATGCTAGAAACTCGTATTTCACAAGTGGCCCAACAACAAGCACCTACCACTGCACCTGTTGGTACTTGTCTAGAGCAACCTTAACCTAATTGGAAAGGACATGCTCATGCTATTATATTGCGAAGCGGAACCGAATATGATGGACCAACTGATCCTAGACTTAAGAATCCAGCCATGTCCCAAAGCTCTGGAAAAACAACTAAGAAGAAAGATGAGCCGAAAGAGAAAGAGAAAGTAGGTGATGAAGAACCAATAGAAAAGGAAAAACCCTATGTTCCTCCGCCACCTTACAAAACACCAAACCTTATCCTCAAAGACTCACTCAGTATAGAAGCGCATGGCAATCTAAGAAATTTGTTGAACATCTAAAACAACTCAATATCACCATTCCATTCATAGAAGCTATCACTCAGATGCCCTTGTACGCTATGTTTCTCAAAGAAATATTGTCTAACAAGAAAAAGATACAGGATAATGAGACAGTTACACTCACTCTAGATTGTAGCGCAATCATTCAAAACAAGATGTCGCAGAAGCTGAAGGATCCCGGAAGCTTCTCAATACCCTGTAATATAGGTAAGTTTGTCATAGACAAAGCTCTTTGTGACTTAGGCGCCAGTATTAGTGTTATGCCCTTGTTGATATCTAAGAAGGTCGATATGGGAAAATTAAGACCGACCAAGATGTTTGTATAACTAGCGGATCGTTCAGTCAAATATCCAGTAGGAATTCTTGAAATTGTTTCGATGTGAATAGGTCAGTTCTAAATCCCTACAGACTTCATCATTATGGACATTAGAGAAGACAGTGTTACCCCCATCATACTAGGAAGGCCATTTCTAGCCACTGTCGGAGCCATAGTAGATGTTAAGAAAGGAAAATTAACCTTTGAAGTTGGAGAAGAGAAAGTTGAATTCATCCTGACACAATTCCTACAAGCCTCAACTATCGATGGTACGTGCTACCTTTTAGACGTGATAGACGAATGTGTCAAAGAGATGGAATCAGGAGAAAAACCTCATTCCAAAACCATAAAGATTCTGATGCCCCTGATTTTCGAAGATGATAATTGATGTCCCGAATATCGAGATGGAAACCTAAGTGAATGTCTAGCATTGACACCAAATTATATGCCCTGTATGAAGAAACCTAATTTGGAACTTAGAGTTTTACCGAAAACCCTAAGATACAAATTCCTAGATTCTGAACTCAGAAAACTAGTGATAATCAACGCAGACTTAGGACAACTTGAGATGGAGAAATTGTTGCATGGTTTACGAAAATATCCATCTTCCTTAGGATACAACATTGTTGATTTAAAAGGAATAAGTACTCCCATTTGCATGCATCGCATCATGCTGGAAGATGACTGTAGGTCGTCTACAGAACATCAAAGAAGGATTAACCTGATCATGATCATGAGCACTATAGAGAATTCACCTAAATATTTTAACATCCAACATTTAAAATAATAAAACGTACAAAATAGGGTGACTTCGATAATATTAATTGTAGTGATATTTTTTTGGAGACTAACACAAAGTCAAAGGACAAAAGTCCTTCACACACCTCAGATGTGTTTCAAGTTTCCATCATTAATATCATAACCTAATTAATTCTCATAATCTACGATTCTTTCTACCCACTTTGTTACAACATGTTTTGAAGAATTCTCATGAAACATGTTTTTGTAAAATGCAGTTCAGATCAAAATCAGTTTCTACCAAATTGGATGAAAATAAGAAAAATTTATTAGAATTTTGATTGGACACGCTGAGAGCGTGATGTAACGTCCAAAAATTTAATTAATTATTTAATTAAATTATATAAGAAATTATTTATTGGAATTAGTCGAAGTTGTGAATTATTATAAGAGGCGTTAATTGGATTAATTGTTGATTAGCCGATAGATTAATAATAATAATAATAATAATAATAATAATAATAATAATAATAATAATGATAATAATAATAGTTGACTATTAGTAATAATAATAAAATTAGAATAATTTGTTGGGCTTAGATGGTTGAAATTAGTAGAAAGGAGGTGTAGAAATAAGTCCAATAAGAAATATAATTATTAGTTATTATAAATAATAAGAAATTAGGTTTTTGAGAGGTTGTTAGAAAACAAGGAGAAGAAAAGGAAAAGAATAGTATCGTGAAAGAGGAAGAAAAAAGGAATAGACTTGGGAGAAAAAGCTGCCGTCATGAAAATTGTAGACCAAAGCCAAACGAAATTCAACGGAACTCCGTAGAGACCTTCAATTCAAGGTAAGGGTGGGGTTCGACTTTCTAATGAGTTGTATGATGAGTAGTATATGGAAATTAGGATAATGGAGAATTTTGCTATGTATTTATGATTGTTCTATTTGGTGAGAAATTATTTGATGTCGATGTGTTGAAATTATTCTTGAATATGATGAAATTTGTCTTGAGTTTTAAGTTGCTAAATTGATTTTGTAGGTTGCATATGTATATATTATTTCGTTATAATATTTATATATGTGTAGTGTATAACCATGTTTATCCACATATGTACGAAACTTTATCAAATATATTTATATGCACGGTATCGTAACTTTTCATTAATTTAATTGTTTTGGTAGACATCACAATTGAGTAGATAATTGAGAGTATCACGTTCTGATACCAGTATATTAGAGTAAGCGAAAATCTAAGTTAATGTTTCATACATTGTAGCATTAGTTTATTTGATTGGTTAATGTTTGATAAAGTCTAACCTTAGAATTGTTAATTTACAATTTTAATATATTGATAACATAAAGTTTTGTTTATGAGAATAATATTAGCTATTTAACTATTAGCTTTTATAATTATAATAGTTTTAGTATTATTAATATGATAAATTAAGAGTTTTGAGTAAGAGCGATTATTTGGTTAATTGATTAATTTAAATTATTTCGATTCTATTAGAGTTATTAAAGTTGTCAATAGAGTTGTTAGAATTGTCAATAAAATTATCATAGTTGTTTTGAGTTATTAAGAGTCATACTTTAATGGTTTTGGGTGATTCTGACATGTCTAGAGTTGTCGACATTGTTTTCGAGTTGTTTAAAATTAAACCTAATAAGTCATAGAATTAAAGGTAAAGGTATTTGACCCTTTAGAGTTGTTTTACTATTACTTGAGTCGGACGATGTGAATTATTTTCATAAATATTATTTTATATACAAGAGTTGTCGGTAGAAATTTTGAGCACCTTAGAGTTATTTTAGAATTGTAGGGATCGTGGTAGAGTGATTTATAATTTATTGAGAATTATGTCAAGTTATAATTATATATTATTATGACATTTTATGAGTTAAGAGTATAGAATAAGTTATATAATTACGGTGATAAATTGTGTCGTGTTGTTTCCGTTGAATTGTTGTTGTTGTTTGGTGGTATTGATGTTGTTAATAAATTGCGAAGTTGTAAATGGTGTAGTAATTGTTATTGTTTGTTGGTATTGATGTTGTTAATAAATTGCGAAGTTGTAGATTGTGATGAAATTGGTTGTTATTTGCTCGTATTAATTCTATTGATAAACTATTATTGTTGTTGATCGTTGATGAAGTTGTAGGTCGTATGACCAATGTTGATAAGTGTTTTGCGTTGATGAAGATGTAGGCCTATGGTCAATGTTGAATAAGTTGAATTGTTCTAATTTATGGACATGCTTGAGTTGTAGGTCGAATGACCGATGTTGATCTAGTTGTTGTTGTTGTTGTATGTTGTTGTTGTTGCATCGTTGTGTATTTGTTGTTGAAGTTGAGGTTGCACGCATACATTGCATGATTAAGTTGGCTGGATTGGCACCACGTTGAAAGTTGAAGGCTTATGCCTTGGCCTTGATGGCACCACGTTGAAGGCTTATGCCTTGTTGAATGCCTCGATAACTGGCATGATTTTAAGTTGGGAGTTACTCCAAATGGTACCACATGCATTTGCATAGTTGAGTCACATATTGAGTCGCGTGTTAAAGTTGTTGGTATTATTCGTTATTTGTTGATTGTCATTGTGATGTTGTTATAAGTTGTTTTGCTATAAGTTGTTATTGTTGTGAGTTGTTGTTATTATAAGCTGTTGTTGCTATAAGTTTCCATTGTTATAAGTTGTTGTGGTTATAAATTGCTGTTGTTATAAGTTGATGTTTTTATTAGGTTGTGTTGAGTTAAGTTGTTACGTTGACGAATATGTTGTGATAAATATTGTTGTGTGGAGAAATTGTTGTCATTATATTACGTTGATGATTATGTTGTGATTGTTGGTTGTGAGAATAAGTTGCGAAGTGGTGATTTACGTTATCTAAATACTATCATGTATTATTTATCATACAATTTATTAGATTGTTAGATATCTCACCCCTTCATTTGTTTCGCCGTTGCCTTTATACTGGTAACGTACAGGTATTCAAGAATGGAAGAATTAGTTGTTGTTGGTTCAAGTCGGTGTCCTTGCTCTGATACGTAACACTTGGGGGGACGTTTGGTCTATGTTGTTTATATTGTTGACTCTTGTTGTTATTAGTATAATTTGTTGAATCCTAAGTGATGTTGTGAAATAAAAAGTTGTTAAGTATGTTGAAAGTTGAATAACATGTTTCAAGTTGTTATTAGTATAATATATTCAGTTGTATAACTATGAATTCCGCTGCGTAGTAATAAAAAGTATTTTGTTTGAAAGTTATTGCAAGTGGTTATGAGATCCTCCAATTAAAAGTGTTATGTATCTTATCATTTGTGTTGTTAATGTTGAAATGTGGCATCCCATGTTTTAGTTTAAAATTTCCGCACTCGATTTTATAATAAACGTTGGGTAGAAATGGGGTGTTACATTAGTGGTATCGAGCAAGTCGGTCTGTCCGGCCGTGTTGTCTAACGTTGTTTACTTCCTTCGTCGCGACAAGTGTGTGGAACACTGGTGCTTCTGTTTCTAATTGTTGTTGCGGGAGTTAGTTGAAGCTAAGTGGGGAAGCTTTGCTTCTCGGATGTGTTGGTTGAGGGATATCATATTAGTATGTTACTAATGGATGCAAACGTTGTAGGAGCCTTGCGTTTCTTGAATTAAAGTGTGATTTAATATTTTGGTTGTTTGACAAGTTGGATCGTATTGGAAAAGAATAATTGCTATGAGATAGAATTTAGTAAGTTGTTGTTTAAGTAGACCATGATGTAGAATTATTGGGATTGTTTTTAAAAATTGTAGAAGTTGTTGGAGTCGTTGGGATCTTTGAACTATGAGTGAAAGTTGGAAAAAGGATTCTATTAATGTTAGTGACGACGGTTTAATCTCTATTATGGTTGTCATTATCTATTGACAAATTGAACTGATCACCCTTAATCTCTTGTTGATAGTAGACGAGCTCATGTTGGATGATATAAAATTGTTTTCTATCTTAATGGTAAGTAAGTAGTGGGTTCTACGACGAGAATGTTGTTAAGTGAGAATACCATGTTGTACAAGAAATTAAGCGAGTTGTAGTTGTTACTATTTTGTAAGATATTATTTCAAGTTATTGCTAAAATGGTTGGCAAGACAGTAACGATTATGTTGCAAGAGTATTGGAAGATTAACGTTTGCGTATTGGATTTAACCATGTTGAGTTGTTGTTATATCGGAAAGATAGTAGTCGGAGTGTTACCAAATGCAATTGAGGATCAGAGAGTTGGAAGCGAAGTTGAGGATGCTAGTGTCGGGTAGATTTTCGAGGACGAAAATATTGTAAGTGGGGGAGAGTTGTAACGCCCAGAAATTTAATTAATTATTTAATTAAATTATATAAGAAATTATTTATTGGAATTAGTCGAAGTTGTGAATTATTATAAGAGGCGTTAATTGGATTAATTGTTGATTAGCCGATAGATTAATAATAATAATAATAATAATAATAATAATAATAATAATGATAATAATAATAATAGTTGACTATTAGTAATAATAATAAAATTAGAATAATTTGTTGGGCTTAGATGGTTGAAATTAGTAGAAAGGGAGGTGTAGAGAAATAAGTCCAATAAGAGAAATATAATTATTAGTTATTATAAATAATAAGAAATTAGGTTTTTGGAGAGGTTGTTAGAAAACAAGGAGAAGAAAAGGGAAAAGAATAGTATACGTGAAAAGAGGAAGAAAAAAAGGAATAGACTTGGGAGAAAAACTGTCGTCGCGAGAAAATTGTAGACCGAAAGCCAAACCGAAATTCAACCGGAACTCCGTAGAGAGACCTTCAATTCAAGGTAAGGGTGGGATTCTGACTTTCTAATGAGTTGTATGATGAGTAGTATATGGAAATTAGGATAATGGAGAATTTTGCTATGTATTTATGATTGTTCTATTTAGTGAGAAATTATTTGATGTCAGTGTGTTGAAATTATTCTTGAATATGATGAAATTTGTCTTGAGTTTTAAGTTGCTAAATTGATTTTGTAGGTTGCATATGTATATATTATTTTGTTATAATATTTATATATGTGTAGTGTATAACCATGTTTATCCACATATGTACCGAAACTTTATCAAATATATTTATATGCACGGTATCGTAACTTTTCATTAATTTAATTGTTTTGGTAGACATCACAATTGAGTAAATAATTGAGAGTATCACGTTACAGTACCAGTATATTAGAGTAAGCCAAAAATCTAAGTTAATGTTTCATACATTGTAGCATTAGTTTATTTGATTGGTTAATGTTTGATAAAGTCTAACCTTAGAATTGTTAATTTACAATTTTAATATATTGATAACATAAAGTTTTGTTTATGAGAATAATATTAGCTATTTAACTATTAGCTTTTATAATTATAATAGTTTTAGTATTATTAATATGATAAATTAAGAGTTTTGAGTAAGAGACGATTATTTGGTTAATTGATTAATTTAAATTATTTCGATTCTATTAGAGTTATTAAAGTTGTCAATAGAGTTGTTAAATTGTCAATAAAATTATCATAGTTGTTTTGAGTTATTAAGAGTCATACTTTAATGGTTTTGGGTGATTCGACATGTCTAGAGTTGTCGACATTGTTTCGAGTTGTTTAAAATTAAACCTAATAAGCCATAGAATTAAAGGTAAAGGTATTTGACCCTTTAGAGTTGTTTTACTATTACTTGAGTCGGACCGATGTGAATTATTTTCATAAATATTATTTTATATACAAGAGTTGTCGGTAGAAATTTTGAGCACCTTAGAGTTATTTTAGAATTGTAGGGATCGTGGTAGAGTGATTTATAATTTATTGAGAATTATGTCAAGTTATAATTATATATTATTATGACATTTTATGAGTTAAGAGTATAGAATAAGTTATATAATTGCGGTGATAAATTGTGTCGTGTTGTTTCCGTTGAATTGTTGTTGTTGTTTGGTGGTATTGATGTTGTTAATAAATTGCGAAGTTGTAAATGGTGTAGTAATTGTTATTGTTTGTTGGTATTGATGTTGTTAATAAATTGCGAAGTTGTAGATTGTGATGAAATTGGTTGTTATTTGCTCGTATTAATTCTATTGATAAACTATTATTGTTGTTGATACGTTGATGAAGTTGTAGGTCGTATGACCAATGTTGATAAGCTGTTTTGCAGTTGATGAAGATGTAGGCCTATGGTCAATGTTGAATAAGTTGAATTGTTCTAATTTATGGACATGCTTGAGTTGTAGGTCGAATGACCAGTGTTGATCTAGTTGTTGTTGTTGTTGTATGTTGTTGTTGTTGCATCGTTGTGTATTTGTTGTTGAAGTTGAGGTTGCACGGCATACATTGCATGATTAAGTTGGCCTGGATTGGCACCACGTTGAAAGTTGAAGGCTTATGCCTTGGCCTTGATGGCACCACGTTGAAGGCTTATGCCTTGTTGAATGCCTCGATAACCTGGCATGATTTTAAGTTGGGAGTTCTGCTCCAAATGGTACCACATGCATTTGCATAGTTGAGTCACATATTGAGTCGCGTGTTAAAGTTGTTGGTATTATTCGTTATTTGTTGATTGTCATTGTGATGTTGTTATAAGTTGTTTTGCTATAAGTTGTTATTGTTGTGAGTTGTTGTTATTATAAGCTGTTGTTGCTATAAGTTTCCATTGTTATAAGTTGTTGTGGTTATAAATTGCTGTTGTTATAAGTTGATGTTTTTATTAGGTTGTGTTGAGTTAAGTTGTTACGTTGACGAATATGTTGTGATAAATATTGTTGTGTGGAGAAATTGTTGTCATTATATTACGTTGATGATTATGTTGTGATTGTTGGTTGTGAGAATAAGTTGCGAAGTGGTGATTTACGTTATCTAAATACTATCATGTATTATTTATCATACAATTTATTAGATTGTTAGATATCTCACCCCTTCATTTGTTTCGCCGTTGCCTTTATACTGGTAACGTGCAGGTATTCAAGAATGGAAGAATTAGTTGTTGTTGGTTCAAGTCGGTGTCCTTGCTCTGATACGTAACACTTGGGGGGACGTTTGGTCTATGTTGTTTATATTGTTGACTCTTGTTGTTATTAGTATAATTTGTTGAATCCTAAGTGATGTTGTGAAATAAAAAGTTGTTAAGTATGTTGAAAGTTGAATAACATGTTTCAAGTTGTTATTAGTATAATATATTCAGTTGTATAACTATGAATTCCGCTGCGTAGTAATAAAAAGTATTTTGTTTGAAAGTTATTGCAAGTGGTTATGAGATCCTCCGAATTAAAAAGTGTTATGTATCTTATCTGTTTGTGTTGTTAATGTTGAAATGTGGCATCCCATGTTTTTAGTTTAAAATTTCCGCACTCTGATTTTATAATAAACGTTGGGTAGAAATGGGGTGTTACATTAGTGGTATCAGAGCAAGTCGGTCTGTCCGGCCAGTGTTGTCTAACGTTGTTTACTTCCTTCGTACGCGACAAGTGTGTGGAACACTGTCGGTACTTGCTGTTTTCTAATTGTTGTTGCAGGAGTTAGTTGAAGCTAAGTGGGGGAGAAGCTTTGCTTCTCGGATGTGTTTGGTTGAGGGATATCATATTAGTATGTTACTAATGGATACAGTGCAAACGTTGTAGGAGCCTTGCAGTTTCTTGAATTCGAAAGTAATACAGATTTAATATTTTGGTTGTTTGACAAGTTGGATCGTATTGGAAAAGAATAATTGCTATGAGATAGAATTTAGTAAGTTGTTGTTTAAGTAGACCATGATGTAGAATTATTGGGATTGTTTTTAAAAATTGTAGAAGTTGTTGGAGTCGTTGGGATCTTTGAACTATGAGTGAAAGTTGGAAAAAGGATTCTATTAATGTTAGTGACGACGGTTTAATCTCTATTATGGTTGTCGGCTATCTATTGACAAATTGAGGAACTGATCACCCTTAATCTCTTGTTGATAGTAGACGAGCAAATGTTGGATGATATAAAATTGTTTTCTATCTTAATGGTAAGTAAGTAGTGGGTTCTACGACGAGAATGTTGTTAAGTGAGAATACCATGTTGTACAAGAAATTAAGCGAGTTGTAGTTGTTACTATTTTGTAAGATATTATTTCAAGTTATTGCTAAAATGGTTGGCAAGACAGTAACGATTATGTTGCAAGAGTATTGGAAGATTAACGTTTGCGTATTGGATTTAACCATGTTGAGTTGTTGTTATATCGGAAAGATAGTAGTCGGAGTGTTACCAAATGCAATTGAGGATCAGAGAGTTGGAAGCGAAGTTGAGGATGCTAGTGTCGGGTAGATTTTCGAGGACGAAAATATTGTAAGTAGGGGAGAGTTGTAACGCCCAGAAATTTAATTAATTATTTAATTAAATTATATAAGAAATTATTTATTGGAATTAGTCGAAGTTGTGAATTATTATAAGAGGCGTTAATTGGATTAATTGTTGATTAGCCGATAGATTAATAATAATAATAATAATAATAATAATAATAATAATAATAATAATAATAATAATAATAATAATAATAATAATAATAATAATAATAATAATAATAATAATAATAATAGTTGACTATTAGTAATAATAATAAAATTAGAATAATTTGTTGGGCTTAGATGGTTGAAATTAATAGAAAGGGAGGTGTAGAGAAATAAGTCCAATAAGAGAAATATAATTATTAGTTATTATAAATAATAAGAAATTAGGTTTTTGGAGAGGTTGTTAGAAAACAAGGAGAAGAAAAGGGAAAAGAATAGTATACGTGAAAAGAGGAAGAAAAAAAGGAATAGACTTGGGAGAAAAACTGCCGTCGCGAGAAAATTGTAGACCGAAAGCCAAAGAAATTCAATAGGAACTCCATGAGAGAGACCTTCAATTCAAGGTAAGGGTGGGATTCTGACTTTCTAATGAGTTGTATGATGAGTAGTATATGGAAATTAGGATAATGGAGAATTTTGCTATGTATTTATGATTGTTCTATTTGGTGAGAAATTATTTGATGTCAGTGTGTTGAAATTATTCTTGAATATGATGAAATTTGTCTTGAGTTTTAAGTTGCTAAATTGATTTTGTAGGTTGCATATGTATATATTATTTCGTTATAATATTTATATATGTGTAGTGTATAACCATGTTTATCCACATATACGAAACTTTATCAAATATATTTATATACGGTATCGTAACTTTTCATTAATTTAATTGTTTTGGTAGACATCTCAATTGTGTAGATAATTGAGAGTATCACGTTCTTACCAGTATATTAGAGTAAGCGAAAATCTAAGTTAATGTTTCATACATTGTAGCATTAGTTTATTTGATTGGTTAATGTTTGATAAAGTCTAACCTTAAATTGTTAATTTACAATTTTAATATATTGATAACATAAAGTTTTGTTTATGAGAATAATATTAGCTATTTAACTATTAGCTTTTATAATTATAATAGTTTTAGTATTATTAATATGATAAATTAAGAGTTTTGAGTAAGAGACGATTATTTGGTTAATTGATTAATTTAAATTATTTCGATTCTATTAGAGTTATTAAAGTTGTCAATAGAGTTGTTAGAATTGTCAATAAAATTATCATAGTTGTTTTGAGTTATTAAGAGTCATACTTTAATGGTTTTGGGTGATTCTGACATGTCTAGAGTTGTCAGCATTGTTTTCGAGTTGTTTAAAATTAAACCTAATAAGCCATAGAATTAAAGGTAAAGGTATTTGACCCTTTAGAGTTGTTTTACTATTACTTGAGTCAGACCAGTAACGAATTATTTTCATAAATATTATTTTATATACAAGAGTTGTCGGTAGAGAAATTTTGAGCACCTTAGAGTTATTTTAGAATTGACGGATCGTGGTAGAGTGATTTATAATTTATTGAGAATTATGTCAAGTTATAATTATATATTATTATGACATTTTTATGAGTTAAGAGTATAGAATAAGTTATATAATTGCAGGTGATAAATTGTGTCGTGTTGTTTCCGTTGAATTGTTGTTGTTGTTTGGTGGTATTGATGTTGTTAATAAATTGCGAAGTTGTAAATGGTGTAGTAATTGTTATTGTTTGTTGGTATTGATGTTGTTAATAAATTGCGAAGTTGTAGATTGTGATGAAATTGGTTGTTGTTTGCTCGTATTAATTCTATTGATAAACTATTATTGTTGTTGATACGTTGATGAAGTTGTAGGTCGTATGACCAATGTTGATGTTGTTTGGTTGATGAAGATGTAGGCCTATGGTCAATGTTGAATAAGTTGAATTGTTCTAATTTATGGACATGCTTGAGTTGTAGGTCGAATGACCAGTGTTGATCTAGTTGTTGTTGTTGTTGTATGTTGTTGTTGTTGCATCGTTGTGTATTTGTTGTTGAAGTTGAGGTTGCACGGCATACATTACATGATTAAGTTGGCCTGGATTGGCACCACGTTGAAAGTTGAAGGCTTATTCCTTGGCCTTGATGGCACCACGTTGAAGGCTTATGCCTTGTTGAATGCCTCGATAACCTGGCATGATTTTAAGTTGGGAGTTCTGCTCCAAATGGTACCACATGCATTTGCATAGTTGAGTCACATATTGAGTCGCGTGTTAAAGTTGTTGGTATTCTTCGTTATTTGTTGATTGTCATTGTGATGTTGTTATAAGTTGTTGTTGCTATAAGTTGTTATTGTTGTGAGTTGTTGTTATTATAAGCTGTTGTTGCTATAAGTTTCCATTGTTATAAGTTGTTGTGGTTATAAATTGTTGTTGTTATAAGTTGATGTTTTTATTAGGTTGTGTTGAGTTAAGTTGTTACGTTGACGAATATGTTGTGATAAATATTGTTGTGTGGAGAAATTGTTGTCATTATATTACGTTGATGATTATGTTGTGATTGTTGGTTGTGAGAATAAGTTTGTGGTGATTTACGTTATCTAAATACTATCATATATTATTTATCATACAATTTATTAGATTGTTAGATATCTCACCCTTCATTTGTTTCGCGTTGCCTTTATCGGTAACGCGGGTATTCAAGAATGGAAGAATTAGTTGTTGTTGGTTCAAGTCGGTGTCCTTGCTCGACACGTAACACTTGGGGACGTTTGGTCTATATTGTTTATATTGTTGACTCTTGTTGTTATTAGTATAATTTGTTGAATCCTAAGTGATGTTGTGAAATAAAAGTTGTTAAGTATGTTGAAAGTTGAATAACATGTTTCAAGTTGTTATTAGTATAATATATTCAGTTGTATAACTATGAATTCCGCTGCGTAGTAATAAAAAGTATTTTGTTTGAAAGTTATTGCAAGTGGTTATGAGATCCTCCGAATTAAAAAGTGTTATGTATCTTATCTGTTTGTGTTGTTAATGTTGAAATGTGGCATCCCATGTTTTAGTTTAAAATTTCCTTTTCGATTTTATAATAAACGTTGGGTAGAAATGGGGTGTTACACGTGACACAAGTTAATCAACAACATAGCTTAAAAAAGTATGACAAAAACTGAAAATTAAACATAGTTGTTATCTAACCTAATCCTAACAAAATTGAAGTTGATAGAATTTGGGAACAAAAACACCCCAAAAACCATAACTTAAAAATGAACTAAAGTGAAGTATATAAAACAAAATTCTGTAGACCACACTAAGCGGGCATCTTTTAATTTTACTAAACCGCCTCAGAGCGTGCTAAGCGGGCACATCCTTCGGTTAACGAGCTCACATCTACCTGGCTACTCATCCAGCTCTCTATGACCGCGCTTAGCCCGATCTAGAACTTCAAGAATTCCTTATTTTGTCTAAAAATGCTTATTCGGAGTCGGCCTTCGACACTTTATTCTTCGATGCTCCAAATACGCGATAAATAACTACAAAAGACATTAAGAATATTAAACATTACATAAATGAATCGAGAATGTAAATATAAACAAAAGAAATGAAGCATACTTAATGAATCGAAACCATTTCACCGACCAGATAAAATTTTCCTCATATTCCATAGACAGTCGACTACTTGAAACATACGTGTTGCTAGTCTCTGGTACGTTCCTCAGATAATCATCACCGTTATACGTCCAAACCCAATAATTTTCAATGCAACCTCTTCTATGAAAATGGTGTGTTACTTCCTCTGGGTCAATAGTTATTGGTCTACATTCACATTTATGACAGGGACACCTAACTCCTCCTTAGCTTCCACAACATTCCTCAGCAAACGCCCACGCGATAAATCCATCAGCTCCTTCTATAAAATTGGGTTGAAGTGCACGTCTCCTTGAATATATTTAATCGTACATCCAACTACGATAATATTGATAATATATCATACTACACAATGATACAATCATTGTCTTTTTATTAACTATAAATAAATATTTAACTATATTTAATTTATATATATATATATATATATATATATATATATATATATATATATATATATATATATATATATATATATATATATATATATATATATATATATATTCTTTTAACAAAATATAATAAATATATAATAACCTTTTTTTAAAATGTTATGTTTAATTAATACTACTTCACATATATAATAACCTTTATTTTAAATATACATATATGTTATTAAAGATATATTTTATTTTAATTAATACTACTTCAAATGTTATGTTATTTTTGTTCTTAACAAACATACTTTATTTTAACTATATTCTACTTTTAATATATAATTTGTTTTAATTAATTAATTTTTCTATCTAAAAATACATAACATATTTCCCTTTTTAATATATTTTGTTTATGATTCTATTTTTCAAAATTAATAATATATTTTATGCATAACTATTATATTTTAATTTTCATCAAAATAAAGATATATACTGTTTTTATTAAAAACAATAATATAACATATGTACTTTTTTATTATATAACAATAATATTCTAACAATAATATATAAAACTGTTTTTCTTATTTTAATATATATCTGTATATTATAAAAATATAGGATTCTACATATTTATCATATATTCTTATAGATAATAAATATTTTTTTTGTTTAATTTACTGTGTTTAAAGATATATTTTATTTTTAAAAACAACTTTGTTTTTTAATTTCTGTTTTAATATATATATATATATATATATATATATATATATATATAT
Organism: Vicia sativa; assembly: GCA_021764765.1. Taxonomy (NCBI): domain Eukaryota; kingdom Viridiplantae; phylum Streptophyta; class Magnoliopsida; order Fabales; family Fabaceae; genus Vicia; species Vicia sativa. Next base: position 107,272,899 of record CM038794.1, read on the forward strand.
ATATATATATATATATATATATATATATATATATATATATATATATATATATATATATATATATATATATATATATATATATATATATATATATATATATATATATATATATATATATATATATATATATATATATATATATATATATATATATATATATATATATATATATATATATATATATATATATATATATATATATATATATATATATATATATATAATCAAAAAGGAGAAATAATTTCAAGATTTTGTGTATATATTAAGATTACTTTTATTGTGAATATAATAAAAAGCTGATATATCTCATAATGCTTGTATGCATAAGACAAATTGTCATGCTGATGCAATATCATAGTATCGTTATTTTTGCATATGGATCGTTGGTTCGTTGTTGATTTGAGATTCTCTTCTTCTATTTGTTCCCTTGATTCAACTCTTAAGGCAATGATTTTGGTTTTGTTCACTTTAAATTTTTTTAATCTTCCAAGCTCTATTTGATGTTCTTGGAGTTAACCAAAGAATATTGTAGAAGTTATTTCGGAGTGATTTTACTTTTTCGATAATGTTGTCACCTTTGGTTGCCACGTCCATGTCAATGATCCAAGAACTTTAAGATTTAGTTCTGGATTTACTAAGATTTTTCTAGAGCAATCAAGTGATTTATCAAGTAAATGAATTTCTTTTGCAAACTAAGGATTGATTCATTGAACTACATTCTAATATTTCATATGACAAAGTATTGTGTTTAGACCTTTTATATCTACCATGCCTTCGTGCATTACTTCTAAGGTATCCCAAATCTCCTTTGATGGTTTACAATAGATATACGGAAAAAATTCATTCATAGTTAGATTGAAGCATGTTCTTTGCCTTCTTGTAAAATATGACTTTCTCGTGCTTCCAAATAAGTTGGATGAATATATATATATATATATATATATATATATATATATATATATATATATATATATATATATATATATATATATATATATATATATATATATATATATATATATATATATATATATATATATATATATATATATATATATATATATATATATATATATATATATATACATTCCATACATTGCCTAGGATATACTTATATGACATTAAATAGTACGTAAAACAATTATACATAAGCAGCTGAATATGATAAGTAGTAGTACAATTTACAAATAAATGCCGAAACTGTTATGGCTAAAATATACAAGTCTTGAAATAGTACTAATACATCATCCAAAAGATTATAAAATAGAAACATACAAAGGAGGTAGAGCATCGCCAATGAAACACCACTGCAGGACTAAGCCATTTTACCCTTGTCGCGATCCTGCCTCGAAGATCCTAAAAAATAATAATTGGAATGGGGTGATATTACTAAATCTTAGTGAGCCTCCCTATCTTAAGGGTTTGCTCGTTTCTACAGGGTACGTGCAATAAAACGGATTCACCAAGAAGCCGGGGTTTATATCTTATGGACGGGTACAAGTACATACAAGGGGATGACACCACCATTGGTAGTCCCATAACCAACTAATGGGTTATAACACAAAACAATAAAACACAATATGCAGACCCGCATCCATGTGCGAGGAATCAAGGAGTTATACCCATCTAACTAGGCTACCTCTACCACACACCCTCGGTGAGTCCTCGTGTATATCATTGTCAAAAGACTTGCACATGCAAACTACTAGACAACAGATATGTCCTACATGGAGTTCATCCGTGACGAGTTCTGCCATGACCTTTCCTATATGGCGTCACGACCCCGCCTCCGTCAAATGCAAGTGAGATGGGTCCACTGCCACATAAGTGCAAAGACGCCTTCTCGACATACACGCCCATCGGGAGAAATCCTAACAACATTGTCTACATGACGTTGTTAGAGGCAAATAATTCAATTATTCCCTACGTTGCTTCACCCACTTACCATACCAATTACGCCAATATGTTACGTCAAGTGAGGAAATGCCTTGAAAGACCCTCAAAAGCACATTACAATGGTAGCTCAGACGTGAAAAGAATAACGGGCTCACAACCAAAAGAAAGCAACCAAGGTACATATCATGAAACTGTCCCACGGGCTACCAATGGTGCATCACATCAAGTGATAACAAGATTTACCATCTAGTAGTACGGTTCTACTCCGATTCAAGCATATTAAACAATCAGTTCAAGTCAATCAAGTCCATCATCCGCTCTATGACGGGCACGCATGCATACGCACGTAACTTGTTGGGTAAGAACTATCGAGGGAAATTCACCCATCCACACATCCAAATGTTCAACCGGAACGACAATGAAACAATTCACACGATACTTATTCTTGTCCCGAACACCATCGCAAAATAAGTCATTTTATTTAGGCATCCATGACATTGGTACAGTTCCTCATTTTAATGTTATATCATTCGTCACATATGATTTGACTAAATTCATTTACATTTTTAAACATATTTGACCATACGATTCCATAGGGTACACTCGGTTACATTCTAGTCACCTAATTATGCTTAACATTGATAGAGAATACAAAAGGCAAACGGTTCCGAACGCTTGCCTCGGAGCATAAACATATTTTTCACCTATCTAAACACTTGAACAAATAGTTGCAAGAAAACAAATATATACAATATATAACAAATTCACAAAACTTAGAAGTATAGAAACAATTGTGATGTTTTAATACCTTTAACGCCAATCCCCTACAACGACGCCAATTTGATGTTGTGTATTATCAAATGAAGTATTTGTTTTATCATATCCACAGGGATTGGAGCGATATCAAAATCGTTCAATGATTTTTATATTTCTAAGCATAAGTTTCAAGATTGTTTGGTTTATAACTGACGAAAAGTAAAATACGTAAATAACAAAAGATAAATTCAGAGAAATGTACTTGTTGGGAATTGGTTTTCATTCACCGATTTGATATGCAAAAATCGGATCAGTTATACATAACTTATGAATGTTTCAAGATCATCACGTATCGCGCATAAACAAAGCTTATGTCTAAACTTTGATGTGATTTCTTGCCTTATGGTTTAAGCGACGATTTCTCAGTCTATTAAACGATACGACAACATTAAGATTCGATACTTGTTAATATTAAACCTAACTCTATGTCTAGCAGCTAGAGTTTAATAGTTGTTTTCTAGGATCGAGATTAGAACCATATTTGTCAATATCGATTTAATCCATTAAATAAACGGTAAAGAAAATATAACAACAATAATGATTCAAACATAACTTATATATAATGCCATGATCAAAGTAAATACATATTGATTTGTTGAACTACGACCAAACCCAACAAGATAGGGATTTAGCTACTCATGGTAGCTTGAAGAACAAATGAAGAGTTGAGTAGAAACGACATCAACGATGATTTCTCAACTCTTGATGCGAATCCACCTCCTTCTCCTTACAACCTCTATTAAACTATTACACTGATGTTACATAATGTATTACAAGTGGTAAAAACTAGAATATTCATAGAAGTTCTGACCGTCTGAGTTCGTTGAGAGAACTATACTTCGCTAAGAGAAGTCCTTTCTTTTGTGCTAAGTTTTTAACTCAAGTTGTCAACTAGTTACCACCAAAGTTCGTTAAGCGAAATATGGATCGCTTAGCGAAGTTTCTTTCTTCAGCCTGAAATCTTCAAAATATATTTTTCTGACTGCCTTGTGTCACTAAGCAAACTTTAGCTCGCTAAGCGAACTCTTCTGCGCTGCTGCTCGCTGCAAGCGAAACTAGATGTTTTTCTATCTGATTTGGTTTCGCTATGAGAAATATATCTCGCTAAGAGAATCGTGCTTCCTTTTGAATTTTGAATCTTGTGTTTTGACTTCCTATGAGGTTCGCTAAGCAAACTGTTCGCTGCAACATTCTCTTAGTGGTCATACAATTATTATATATGTGTTTAACAAAGAAAGACAATTTTCCATTGAGTACTTTATAGAAATTTGTAAATATTGGACGTTTATCTACAATGTGCTTAAGGGTCTTGTTGTTTGATATATAGATATTTTTGATGTATTTTTGCGATTGATGAAGATGTAAATAACATAATTTTTTATTTGATGTAAATATTACTTTTGGCAACTCCTTCAAAATCAAATCCACAACAAAGGAAACTTTCTTAAGGTGGGGTCTCTACGAGCTCGGGTACCTTCTCTTATCCTTTATGCCTGGTATTCGTTGATTCTTCATCTCATCTTTTTCTGACCTGTGAGTTTGTTTTTATTGTATGGTATAAGATAATTAGTTGGTTGTGTTGTAGCGTAGTCTAACATAGAGATATAACATTCTTTACAAAATAAATTATGAAAATAAATATAATAATAAATAAGTATTACTTTTGTACAAAAATAAAATAAACCATTGAATGAATATTAACTATTTTTTATGTTCTAGTTCCTATTATTATATTTGCATCTGTTTACATTCTCAACTTTGAAAAAGCCGTTAAAAAAATATGACCCGTAGTAACAATTTTTCCCTTAAATCTCTATAACTTTGCGCATTTGTTATTTTTTAATCTTTTTTTCTTCTTATCTTTTTATCTCAATTGTTATTTGTCATGCTGTGAATAATAGTTTAAGTATTAAATTTGTTCACTATTATTAAGGTAGATTTGAAATGCAACTTGGATCATTCAATGTTTTTCGATATGCATGTGTCTCGCAATTCATCTACCACTCTTTAACACAAATAATTTGGTTTATTGCCCTAAATTCTTCAAAGAAACTATTTATTCTCTATTAATTTATATTGCAAAACATGAAATTTGTTAAAATACCTTGAATCATCTTCATCATTGACATCAAAATAATCAAGGAAGTACAAGTTTGTTGTCTCACTTTTTGTTTGAATGCTTTGGCTTAAATAAAACTGCCCATATTAAAGTTGTTTTTATTTTCTCTATAAAGGCAAAACAAATTTAAGGATGTACATGTTTATTGTCTGACTATTTGCTTCATTAGTTTGTCCTATGCTCTAACACACACCTCCTTCTATAACTTGGAATATAATGAAGGTTTAAACCATAAAATTCCAATTCCATGTGCTTCATGTCATGAGGGTAAAAAATCACCAGCCAACATATTGCTTTTAATGGAAAAAAATACAAAAGCTACTTTATTTCCTTTTATTGATATTGATCAAAACTAATTGCATCTTCATCTTCAGTAAACAAAAATAATGGGATTTGGAAAAACTCATAATAATAGTAAAGATGCTCTAAAACCTCATTTTTCAACTTTCTACATTAATCTCCCTCACAATTTAATTAATCTTTCAGTATTTGTTGTTATAACTCAATGATTGGTTTTATTTTGTGCAGTTCTATCTTTGCTTTTATGTAAACTAGTAAACACCATGCAGTAATAAACAACTCACAAATATAATAATACTAGGTAGTGAATAGGAAAACATAAATCAGATCAAACAAGAACAAGTTGGAACATAAATCAGAACAAGTTGGAAACAGAAGAGACATCTAGATTTCTTTTATTATTATCATTTCCAACAGCAGCAGCAGCAGAGATGGCGGTGGCGTTAGGTGTAACAGAAGTGGAAGTGGCGGTTGCAGCATCGGAGATGGCGGTGACAGCACTTGGTGGATGCTGTTGCTCCTCAATGCACTGGAAAGAACTGCTGCAACCATCCACCATGTGCCGCAGCAGGTGGTTACAACAGTGTACTCCTGTGCACTCAGGAGCAACAACGTCCGCAGTGGTAGTGGTCAAAACAAGGAAGAAAACAAAGCAAAAAATGGAAGTTTTCATGATGTTGTAGGGAGGATGAGATTGTTTGTTTTGTGATGTTGTAGGGAGGAGGAGATTGGTTGTTTGTGAAGTAGTGAAGTTTAAGGATGAACTTGTACTTATAGACAAGTGCAGTCCGGATGGCTCACTTCTACTTCAATTATTTTAAAATGTATACAATCTCCACCCACTTTTTCCTATCGCATTACATACAATTCATTAATATGACATTTATTTAAATATCTCTTTTAAGCCAATACAATTATGATATATCTATATTTTAATAAATTATGATCATCTTTTTACATTTAATATATTATATTTTAAAATATATTTTTCTTTTATTTTAAAAATAATACATATTATTTCTATATATTCTATAGAACATATATAAACTTGTTTTAGAGAACACACATCTCGTAAATCATTGATTGTCTTCACTCCTAATAAAACAATAATCACTTCTTAATATAAGAATACGCACCAAATTTAGATATAATTTTATTAATTGTAATCACGTGCAACGTGTAAAATCCTCTATAAATTAATAAAATGCTTAGATTAAAAAAATAGATAGTACGAGAGAGGCCCTAAGCATCAAAATGAACCAAAGAAAAAATGAATGAAGCATACTTAATGAATCGATTAGGAAAGTGAATTCAAGTTTGTTTGCCTAATTGACACAACCTACAATGTAACAAAGTTTCTATAAAAATAGCAAAGAGATTCCCTAGTTGATCTTAATCTGTTAGTCCTGCTTCTAATTATTTGTTATTTTCGTTTAATTTACACTGAACCTATCAAACACACTTGATATCTCTTTGGATAAACAAAGTTAGAGTAAAAAAAACTTAATCATACTTCTCTCCTCGATTTTAATCTTTTAACTACTCGACACAACCGTGCATTTCCAGTTTATACACATTAAACTTTTTGCGCCCTTTCGGAGAGATTGTTTGATATCGAAATTTTATTCCAAATCCATATAGACAAGCCTTTTAATATGTTTTTCTTTCTGCACACAAAAAAAAATCCCTCTTTTCAAAACGATTCTTACAAAAAGACTTGTTCAAGAGATGTGTTGTTAAATGAGTAGATACTTAGGAAGCCCATACTCCGGAGCCTATAACCCAGTGTGGGGAAATAATTATGATTTTTATGACATCAAATATTGCTGAAGCGGTAAAACGGCAAGCAAAATGTAAAGTATTATTTTTACAGGGTGATATAGGTTATATCATATCGTGTAAGGGTGGACAAGAAGCAACCATCCGACCGTACGACCGGGAATCTGGTTTAAGGCAATGGTTTGGTTTACTAAGGTTTACGGTTTTTTCGGTCCAATTAATTAGATATCAATAGTTAACATTGGTCGGTTTCATTTTGTAAAATATGGCCCGCCAAAATCTGATCCGAACCGAAGATATATACTATGTTGGATTTCAGAAATTTAGCCCATATATTTCTATGTTACTATGTTGGATCTGACCCAAATTAACATTCATATATAGATGTTTCAGGAATAGGGTTTTTCATTTCTCCATCACGCTCACTCATTAGGTTTTCTGTCGCCGCTGGATATGAAGAAGCAGTCTCTTAGAATTCCCGCCGCTATTGTGCTATGAAGAAGATGCCTCTGTAAGTTCTCTCCTCGGCTTCTTATTGTTAATTTTTCTTGAAGTAATGATATGGTAATGATTTGGATGTTTTAGGATTAGCGTTAGTGGTTTCCATTCTCATTCTCTTTTTTCTTCTAGGATTAGAATTCCTCGTTTATATTTTTCAACATTGAAGGATTTAGAAGAATGCGAGGAGATGAACTAGAGAGTGAGCAAAAAGACAACGATGGAGTTTGGCTTGGTATCAACCCCTTGTAAGTTCTCTTTGTTTATTTATCGTTGTTTTATCGTTGTTTATATGCTCTAGGGTTAGCATTTTGAGTTTTGTAAAATTTATGATTAAGTCATATGTGTTTTGATTATGGCTATGTTTTGATTTTGAGGTTCAACAAAGTTAGGTAATGAAGGGTGATTTTTCTTTTAAGGTAATGGTTGTTAGAGCATAAATATTGGGGGTAGTATTTGCCTACATGTACCACTCTTGTCAGAATGGTATGGATAATTGCATCCAAAAGCATGATATAAGAAAGCCATCATGGTCAAATAATACTATCATGTCTTAAGTTTTTTCTTTATATTTTACAAAGATTGAATCTTATATAATAGAGTTGGTGGGACCCAATTTAAACTTTTGTATAAATGGTATGGATATTTACAAATACTAAAGTGGCTTAAAATTAAATGGGACCCATTTAAGACACCAAAATGAGTATCATGGATATTGATGCTCTTAAGATTTTGAAATTAACCTTTGATTGTTATTTTCGATAAGATTTTAATTATTTTGTTTTCCAACTTGTTACAATTTGAAAGATCACTAAAGTTTCCAGTAACTATAGGACCTTGAAATTATTGAGGTTTGTCTGATTAGTTTAAAACCGGTTCATTTTCTTCTGCTTGTTTGGAAAGCTTGTTTATTATCACATTATTATAGTTTGACTAATGTTTGTTGTATAAAAGAACCTCAATAAGCTAATTTGATACTAACTTACTTTGTTGTCTAAGTTTATAACTAAATATTTATAATACTTGGGTCATTCGTGTAGATGGTGGAACTTTGTATGTTGAACTATGTGTTTCCAATAACACGGACTTACAATACTTTTCTGGTTGCAAATAGGACTAAAAGAAGATTATCTTTGAGCATTTCATTTTTATATCAATGTTTTGGTTTATTTTATTATGATCATGTTCATAGAATGTACTTAGGGTTTCTACTACTTGATTATTAATATGGAACTTGTGGGACTTTTTCTAATAATAATATGTTTTCTGATTGTGTTGTTCAGGTAAATATAACCTCAAGAATCATTTTTCCTGATTGTGTTGTTCAAGTAAATATAAACTTTCCATAACACTTTTTCTTTATTTTAATGACTTATAAAATATTTTATTTCTTCATTTGATTTAGAGTTTATTGATGGTAATATTTTGCAAAATCAATATTGTTGGTTTTATGTTTTACAAAATATTTTATTTCTTCAGTTGATTTAGAGTTTATGGTAATATTCTGAAAAATCGATATTGTTTTTTTTTTATAAGCAGCTTCTCCTATATTATATCCAAATCAACTCAGTATATAGTAGGCAATATGCAAGAAACAAATCCCCGCCCCAACCATAACCAAACAGCACAAAAAAAACAACCCCAGCCAAAACTGTTTCAACACCTGCAAATAACAGAAGTGCTGGAAATTAAAGTCATAGTTACAATCATCCAACCCTGCCAAAATTACAGAAAATCAAGGGGACTATGACACCATTCATAGAAAGAGCACAATAACTTGTCTTTAGACACTATAGCTAACCACCACCAAGAGAATATTTTAAAATAATAGACTAATTCCTCTACATCACCTATTGCATTTTTAAAAATACATACATTCCTTTGATGCCAAATACACCAGCTCGCAGTTAGCCATATAACCCTTGCACGGTTCTTTTAACTTTTACCAGATAAAGAGTCCACCATTTGCAATAAATTCTCCCCACAACTTGGTGACACATTATAGTCTATGTTCATCCACGCCAAGATCCTCTACCACACTCTCTTTAAGATCGGGCAAGCTAAAAATAAATGGTTCACCATCTCCACATTATTATAGCTAAACACGAACAAAACATCCTCGACATTCTAAATAAGACCCTATGAACCCGATTGCATTGAGTTGGAAGTCTATGCATCAATCTCCACCGAATATCTCAATCTTTGAGGAAGAAACACCTTCCAAATAATTGTGGCAACCCTCTTCTCCACGTCCCCAACTCACCATCAATTAGATCGATACTATCCGCCACGAAGGTGTCTATGCTAATTTTCTCCACTTTATGTCTTCTAGAATGACCCTTAGTTCTATAAGTTCTCACTGCTACCTGCAGCCCACCCCATTACCCAATTCCCAACACCAAGATTCATCCTTCCGATACTCATACCACACACTTGCATCTCGCATTATTTAGATGAGCAAAGAGGAAGAAAAATGATTTTGAACGCCTATAACCACACAGCGTCTCGACCAAAATGGAGTCATTGCACAAAAATAATTTCTATGTTTTCGGTTTTCACCAATTATAAGCCATGTGCGAAGAAAGTCGAGAAAAGTCGATAAATCATACCCAAAATCCACAAAGAATAGCATTTATGCAATTGTTGAGTTATGGCTAAATATGGGGTGTATTACAAGTAATAAGGCTTGGGAAATAAAGATACGAAAGCACAAGGCCCAGTCCAACGTGTGCATCCCACCTAGCCAAAGGGTGTAATGACCCTTACACCCCACCAAGCAAGTTGTAGCAACTGCGATGGAGTGGGAGGCGAAACTTCCTCACCAAGCCAAGCTTGTAACGACCATTACCAACCCCTAGCAAGTCTATAGCGACCGCTACAGAGGAGAAAACGGAGGTAAAAAGTTCTCAACTACCTAGTTTCCAAGCACGCCTTCACTTCTATAAAAAGGCTTGCCACACTTTAGTTTCAAAAATGGCTTTTCTTTTGTATTTCTTTAGTGTTACTCTGCCAAAATTATTTTCGGTTTAGTTTATTTTACCGTTTCGGTTAATTTAATTTAGCATTTACTTTATTTTCAAGTAGCAATTTCCACATCGAGGATTGTTGCAAACCTTTGCAAATTCTAACCTTACGCTAGAATTGCGCCCTTTTAATTTCTTTCATCGCATTTGATTTTCGGAGCAACGAAGGGCAGATCTCACCAAATTTCTGGAGACACCCTAGCTTGCCTAATATTCCTTCTTTTATTTTCAGGTTTATTTTAATTGTTTAATTTATTTTTTGGCTTATTTTAATTGTTTATTTATTTTATGCCTGAATTGTTTGAAATGCATGTGTCATCTGAATTATCTGATATTATTTATTACTGTTGCGCTATAACTGAATCGTATAACATGCTAAGCTAAGTTTGGTTATCGGTATGTAAGGTCATATAGTTGATATGGTTTAGCAAAGCCACTCGATTTATTCCGTTTTAAAAAGATTAATTTCTGGTTTCAATTATTAGTTCTTAATGCAACTGTTTTGCTACCAGAGTAAAATACAGATTAGAAGTTAGGATCAATAAAGCGAGTTTGAGATAATAATGGACATTAGTAATTGTGCATCAACTTAAAATACAGCGAGAGCACTTTTAAGTTGATTAGGTTTTATTTGTTTTCAAAAACTATTTTTAAACTCTAATTGAAACAGCGAGAGCACTCACTTAGGTTTGATTATAGGATTTGAATCAACAAACACGAGAGTGTGAGAAGAGGGTTTTCAAATAAATATTTCCCACTGAAAATATTTGATAATACGAGTTTAAGTCAATGAGTCGCTAAATTCCCGAAGTCCGACCACTACATACTGATATTCTCCCTCTGAATCTAAACTAGATTACAATCAGTTAGGTTCCCTAAGACCTCAATTATTTACATTATTAGCCTTAGATTTATGTAGTACCCTTAGACAACGATAGGTCGACATTTAGTTCCTTAGGATTCGATAATCTTTAAAGCTACATGCGATATGACTGTATACTTGCGATCTAGATTCTTTAAGACATACAAAGTCAGGACCGAGTTTTTGGCGTCGTTGTCGGGGACTAAAAAGTCGATATCATAACTCTTTTAGTTACGCTGTACAGACTAAGGCACCATTCCCAATTGTATGCCAAGTACTCGCTCCAGAGGCGAAGACTTAGTGCTACCAATTCTTGAACCTGAGTGCTCTATCATTAGAAGGCGCCACGTTCGAGTACCTCGTATATATCAATCTCTTTCTCAATCTTCTATTTCTGCCGAACCAATTGAAGGACCAAACATGAGTGATCAGCCACGTCCGCTCAAATTTTATGATATTCCTTCGCAAGAATAACCACACAACAACATTGTTGCTCCAGCCATAGAGGCTAACAACTTCGAACTAAAACCTTATCTGTTGTCTGCTGTACAATAGAACTAGTTTTCTGGTGGTTCTGTGGACGACCCTAACCTACATCATTCCATGTTTCTTTAATACACAGATACAGTCAAGGACAATGGGGTCAGTCAAGAGGCGATAAGACTCCGTATTTTCCCTTTTTCATTAGAGATAGAGCCCAAGCTTGGCTCCAGTCTCTACCTGCTAACTCAGTTACCTCTTGGAACGAGTTGAAGAAAGTCTTTCTTGCGTGATATTTCCCACCAAGTAATACAGCTATGCTAAGGTCCCAAATAAGCGATTTTCGGAAAAAAAGACAACGAGTCTCTTTTCGACGCTTGGGAAAGATATAAAGACATGTTGAGGCTCTTTCCACATCATGGTCTAGATGAATGTTTAATTATCCATACCTTCTACAATGGTCATCTGTATAACACGAGATTAATAATAGACGCTGCCGCAGGTGACACACTTATGGATAAATCCTATACCGCAGCCTATGCACTCATAGAAAGTATGGCACATAACCACTATCAGCGGGGAAGTGAGAGAGGTCAAGTAGAGAAGGCTTCTGGAGAGAAAGTACCTACGAAAGGTGGAATGCATGAGATCAGCAGTCTTTGCAACGTCCATGCTAAGGTAGACGCTCTCGCTAAAAAGATAAAAGCCTAACCACAATACCTCCAGCCTTTGTGGCTGGCATAACTCCAAACTGCGAGATATGCGAAGTACCTGGACATGCTGCTGCTGAATTTCAACTAATGATGGAGAATTTTATAGCTTCACAAGCTCGAGTCAACAAGGATTTCCTAAACCAATACATTCACACTAGCGAGCAAATCAAGCAATTAGTGAATAAAGTAGATGCTTTAGCCACCCATAACAAAATGCTAGAAACTCATATTTTACAAGTGGCCCAACAACAAGCACTTATCGCTGCACCTGCTGGTACTTATCCAGAGCAACCTCAACCTAATTCGAAAGGAAATGCTCATGCCATTATATTGCGAAGCGGAACCGAATATGATGGACCAACTGATCCTAGAAATAAGAATCCAGCCCTGTCCCAAAGCTCTGGAAAAACAACTAAGAAGAAAGATGAGCCAAAAGAGAAAGAGAAAGTAGGTGATGAAGAACCAATCGAAAAGGAAAAACCCTATGTTCCTCCACCACCTTACAAACCACCAATCTTTATCCTGAAAGACTCACTCAGTCTAGAAGCGCATGGCAATCCAAGAAATTTACCTAACTTCATAGTAACAAAATATATGTTTCTTCTAATCTATGAATAATACAAATTGTAACTAGTGTGTGAATGGTTAAATTCTAACATTTCCACATTAAAAATTGTGTGATTTGTGTATGGTTTATCTTTTCACATTAAAAGTGGATTGACGTAAATTTTTATAGATGACATATTTATTTATTTTAACTTGTTAGTGTTTACTTATATTTCTTTTAATTAAATTCTCACCCTACACTTACATTAAAACTTCTACCTGACACATATAAGGATGCATTAAATGACACATATATTCTTTTACAATAAAATTTTTATTGGAATCGATCAAAACTTTTTTATAATGCTATGTATGTAATAATGATATTGTACTCAAAGTAATGAGTGACCTTTCATAGAAATGGCTACATAACTTCATAGTAACAAAATATATGTTTCTTGTAATCTAGGAATAGTGCAAATTGTAACTAGTTGATAATACTAAACTTCAATTTTCATAAAATTCTTTCAACTACTATTCAATCAAAGAGCATATAAAGATTTTAGAAAGACCATAAAAATGTAAATATGTTAAAATTTTAATGAAAATATTTTTCTTCAATGTTATACCCACTCTGGTGTACAGATTTGGCAAATTTACAATATATAAATAATTTTTCTTTTAAAGGAGAGAAATAAAAAGGAAAAATAAAACTAAATACTACAACATTTTCTAACAATATCATTGTAAATAGTATTAAATAAATATTTATTAATAATAATAATATTATTATTATTATTATAATTAGATATTTACTTATCAAAATGCATTAAAGTTGAAGAATTTATTCAACTGTCCACAATAATTGGACGGTTTATTCAATGAAAAATACAATAATTATTTTAAACAATATGAGTACCTAAACTCCCCAATGTTAGGGGGTGTCCCTGATTTGACATTGTAAACAACTTTGATTCGTTATTTTCAAGAATATAGTTATTTTTCGTAATTAATTTAATCATTCAATATTTTTAATGTTTTCCCTATCAGAGTAAGAGGAATTGAATAACAACAGTTAACAATTAGAATGGACCCGTTGTTAAGGTTTTGTGTGATTCAACTATAGTAGATATCACCTAGGACAAGATATACCCAATAATAACCAGTTAGATCTTGATAAAATAAAGGATTGATTTCATCATAAATCTCTAGTTACTTAGGATTGATGATGAATGATCAAAGTTTTCACACTAAGGACTTAGGAGAGAATAAACTAAAGATCTGGTAATTGAGTATTTATAACTTTCTTAAGATATAAAAATTCAAGATTGTTACAGAGCAAATCATACACTTTACTCTATTATGTTCCTCGTCGAAAATCAATCACAAAAGGGCTATTAATAGATCATTATGATATTAGTCTTATATGCATACTTTAGAGACGTTTGAACAGAGACATTTCAAAGAGTCATACCATTCAATGGCAAGAAAATAAATAATCTAGAAGGAAAAGATAGGTTGGAGATGGATAAAATTTGACTAAAGCTATTTCAAGACCATAGCTACAAGAGCATCACAGTTCTACACCAGATTCCACTAAATCAGGCTTAGAGAGAAATGGCTCATACTTGTTCTAGGTAAGTATAAAGTTGGTCCATTATCACAACTAGTTATATAGTTTCAAATCACAAGTGATCTAAATCGGATTGGCCCTGATCGGTCAACATTTCTAGTAAGTTTTCGCACCTGTTTCCGACAAGAATTCATAGTTTGGTAACACTAAACGGTAGTTGCAAGTATGTTTAGAGTAAGTTTTCGTATTTCTTTTTGTGTGATGTCTTTGTGTCTTATTGTCCTTTAAGTGTTAAAAAAGTACCATTTTATGCTGTGCTTGGTAGTGTTGATGTTCAGGTTGATACATAGGTAAATAAGAACTTTTGGCGCGCACAGGCGGATGAAATGGAGCTGGAAAAAGCAAGTTTAAGAGATCAACACGGGTCCCCGTGTGTAGCAACACGGCCCGTGTTGAAAAGTGCCTGGAAAGTGGATTTTTGACCAGAAACAGAGCCTGCACACGGCCACCCGTGTGCAGGAACACGGACCGTGTGATTAAGCAAGCTGGAGCGTGTGTGCACAGAAGGGAAACACGGGCGCCCGTGTGCAGGAACACGGCCCGTGTTTCGGAGCGCGTGCTGATTCAAATTTCTGAATTTTTGTACATCCAAGTTAATTCATTAAGGGTATTTTTGACACTTGGCTGGGGGCAGAGAGAGAGAACACTATAAAGACATCTTTAGGTCAAGAAAGAAGGTATCTTTGGATTGGAGAGAATAGAGATTGGAGGAGAATTGGGTTGGAGAAGCAAGGCGACGACTGACGGAGAACTTCAAGGTGTCACCATTGAAGACCAACGTCTAAGTGCTTGTAATGTCAATTCCTTTTAATTTGTTAATCTTGAATTCTATGAATAACTAAATTCCCCACTTGCTAGGGGTTGGTTCTAATTCGGATCTTGTAATGGTTATGAATCCTTAGTTTTCAATTCGATATTAAGTTTCTTCAATTTAATTATACAATGATTCTATGCATTCTCTTTCGAACAATTGAGTTTGACTTATGATGATGAATATAGGACTATATTTGTTAGGGTTTGTGTATAATTTGGTTATAGTAGATATCTCCTAGGACTAGGGATACCCTATGATTATCATATATGACCTTGATATTGATTTACTTGAATGCATTATTCTTCTTCTTCGGGTAGAGATTAATTTGCATGTTCAAGGGTTTTCTCTAAGGACTTAGGAAGAACACTAAAGAGGTTGATAATTGAAGTAACATATGTTGTTCCGAGAAATTGGGAATAATAACCTTTTAGGCCAAATTATACGAACCAGCCCCTAGCTTGTTTAATAAAAGAGAGTTACTTATTTTACATTGCCTCGTGTAGAGAGTTTTTCAAACAACAAACTTCTAGTTTTTGTCCACTTGATAAGACTGGTATTTCGTATTTGCTTTGCAATCCTTGAGATCGATATTCGTGAGTTAACAATCACTAAAACTACATCGACAAAATAGTACACTTGCTATTTTCCGATCAAGTTTTTAGCGCCGTCGGGATTGCCGTAATGAATTGAGTGCTAATCAATTGGAATTTTATTGCTCTGCAATTAAAATTATTTTATGTTTAATTGTTTTTGAAATTTGGTGTGTGCTAATCTTTTGTCTAATCTTGTATGCGAGGTCAGGCCTCAGCAGAATTTCCTTTTGACGCAGAGATAGAAAGAACGCCGCTACCGGCGGAAGAAGGTTAGAGAAGCAAGACTGGCAGAAAGAGATTGTCTGGACAGAGAGGAAGAAGTTTTTGTTCCTCCAGAAGGATCAGACTCGGAGACAGACACACTTTCAGACACTATGGGAGACAACCCTCCACAAGAAAGATTGTTGGGTGACTACGGAGCAACCAATGCACCAGCTGGTAGACACACCATTGTCAACCAACCGGTGAATGTTCCTAATTTTCAGCTCCACCCGAGCACTGTCACTCAGCTTGAAAGAAGATCCTTCTCTGGGAGGGTGAATGAAGATGCAAACAAGCATCTGCAACGTTTTCTGACTATGAGCACCACGTTGAAGATAGATGGTCATACTGAAGAGCAGAAAAAGTTGCGGATGTTCCCTTTCACATTGGTGATGAAGCGTAAGAATGGTTCTATTCCCTTCCAATGGTAGCATCACAACATGGGAAGAGATGGAAACTGCTTTCTTGAATGAATACTTTCCACCAAGATTCATTAGGAAAAGACATGAAATATTGAATTTCAAACAAAGGAGGGTGAATCAACGGGTGACTCGTTTAAGAGGTTCAAGAGACTTCTTATGGCGTGCCAACGCATAACTGGATCACACGGAACAAATGCAAACTTTTGTTAATGGGTTGAGAATTCCAACGAAGCAGCTGATTGACACAGCATCCGGTGGCTCATCTAACTTCTCAACAACCACCGTATCAAGAAGATTATTGAAGCAATCAAGCTAACACTTGGAATTATATGACGAGTTAGCAAACCGAAGGAGCGATAGACTTGAAATTGGATGCAAATAAGCAACTCAAGATGGAAGAGAAGATAGTCTGTGAAGTGGAGAAAAAGTTAAAAGCCATGAATATCACCACTCAACAAGTGGCACAGATACAACAAACCCAAAGTGTTGTTTGTGATATTTGTGCAGGACCTCATTTGACAGCTCATTGTTTCGCAACTCCTCAACAGATTGAAGAAATCAAGTTCCTGAAGCAGAACAACCCGTACTCCAACACATATAATCCTGGTTGGAGGAACCACCCAAACTTTGGGTGGAGAGACCAAAAGGAACACTCAAGACAAGGTCGGGACACTACCAAAATCAACAAAAGAACAACAACAGGCTCCAAAGAAAGCGGATTGGGAGTTGGCTATTGAAAAAATGGCAGCTCACAACATTCAGTTTCAAGACGAGACCAGGAATAATCACAAGAACACTTCAGCCTCTATTAAAAATCTAGAGGTTCAGATGGGACAAATAGCGCAACAATTGGCAAATGTACAAGCACCCGGTGGGTTGCCTAGCTCAACTGTGACAAATCCTAGGGACAACCAGGAGTGAAGGCCGTAGTAACCGTAAGAGGTAAAGTCGTTAAGATGCCGAGAAAGAGGTAATTGAGGAAGAGTTGCGTGAAGTGGATCTTGAGATTTGTGAGAACAAGGAGGAAGCTGAAAAGGTAACAACACCGGTGGTGGAAAAAGAAAAACCTAAGGATCCAACTCCTAAGGTTATTCTTCCTTATCCAGCAAGAGCCAAGAAGAAGGATGCCAATGAGAAGAATTTTGAAAAATTCTTGGAGTTGTTCAAAAAGCTGGAGATAAACATTCCGTTTTCTGAAGCTTTAGAACAAATGCCTATTTATGCAAAATTCATGAAGGACATCATATCAAAGAAGCGGTCCACTGAAACTGAACCAGTGGTGTTAACTGAACGATGTAGTGCTATTCTTCAGGGACTAAAGATTCCTCAGAAAAAGAAAGATAGAGGAGCAGTCACTATTCGCTGTGAAATAGGTGACCGAACATTTAAAAAGGCTCTCATTGATCTTGGTGCAGGAGTGAGTCTCATGCCACTCTCAATATACAAGAAGCTGGGTATAAATTCTGTAAAAGATACAAGAATGACTTTGCAGTTCGCGGACAACTCGATGAAAAAACCGCATGGGATTGCAACTGATGTTCTGGTAAGGATTGATAAGTTTGTTTTTCCTGTAGATTTTGTTGTTCGACATGCAAGAGAGGAAATCCCATAATTTTGGGAAGACCTTTTCTTGAAACCGACGGGTGATGATAGACATGGAAGAAGGAACGATGACACTCAAAGTCTATGATGAGGTGTTGAAAATTAATGTTAGAGACTCAATGCGGTTTAAAGAAGAGATAGGGACAAGCAAGAACATTGAAGTGCTGGATACAGTTTTTATCAGATCCATAGATTGTCTGTCACCTGAATTACCTCTTGAAAGGGTGTTGAGTCAATCGATCTTCGAGAAAAATGAAGAAACAGATGAAAAGGAAGCCGAAGTCATAGACATGATGGAAGTTCAATCAAAATGGAATAAGCCTGGACCACACCGGTGGGAAGACTTACGCCAACCATCATCTTCTGAAGAAAATAAGGAAGTAAAAAAGGGGATAGAGTTGAAGGAAGCACGAAAACTTGAAATACATTTTTCTTGACTCGGAAGAGAAATGTCCTGCTATTATCAATTCGTCCTTGAAAGAGATACAAGAAGAGAAGCTGACACAGGTCCTAAAGAAGCACAAGAGTGCGTTAGGTTGGGCAATTGAAGATTTAAAAGGCATTAGCCCCACCGTGTGCATGCATAAAATCTTAATGGAAGATGATCAGAAACCGGTAGTACAACCGCAGAGGAGACTCAATCCAGCTATGAAAGAGGTTGTGCGCAAGGAGGTGGTGAAATTGCTGATGCAGCCCGATTACCCCATTTCTGATAGCTCTTGGGTAAGTCCCGTACATGTCGTGCCAAAGAAAGGAGGAACAACTGTAATAAAGAATGAGAAGAATGAGCTAATTCCGACTCGCACTGTGACCGGGTGGCGAGTGTGCATTACAGAAGATTGAACACGCCACTGAAGGATCACTTCCGCTACCTTTATTGATCGATGTTGGAAAGGTTGGCGTGACATGACTATTATTGCTTTTTGATGGGTATTCGGCCACAACCAAATTGCAAGTAGCTCCGAAGACCAAGAGAAGACCGCTTTCACATGTCCTTATGGTATTTTTGCATATAGAGAATGCCTTTCTGACTGTGCAATGCACCGCTACTTTCCAAAGGTGTATGACATCCATTTTGATGACATGCTTGAGAAGAACATGGAAGTATTCATGGATGACTTTTCGGTGTTTGGACCTTCTTTGATGAGTGTTTGGTGAATCATCAATGGTATTGGAGAGATGTCGCACCAATTTGATCCTCAATTGGAAAAGTGCCATTTTATGGTGAAAGAAGGATAGTGCTAGGCACAAAATTTCTCATCGAGGAATCAAGTGGATAGCTAAAGTGGAGGTAATGCCAATTTACCTCCACCGTGAATGAGAAAGGAATCGAGTTTTGGGACACGCGATTCTACCGCAGTTCATTAGAGACTTCTCAAGATTGCAAAACCATTGACAAGTTTGTTAGTGAAAGACACCGCTTGTATTCGATGCAAAGTGTGGGAAGCCTTCACTACCTGAAGAATAAATTGTGACCGCCCGTAGTTATTTCTCTGATGGTCTCTACCCTTTGAGATCATGTATGATGCAGCGACATAGCAAGAGGAGCTGTTCTCGAGCAAAGAAAAGAAAAGCTCTTGCATGTGATCTACTATGCTAGTCATGTTTTGAATTCCACCCAAATGAATTATGCAACTACGAGAAAGAGTCAAGATTGTGTATGCCTCGACAAATTCAGTCCTATCTTTTGGGGACGAAGGTAATTGTTTATACCGACCATGCCGCTTAAAATACTTGTTTTCTAAACAGGAGGCGAAGCCGAGGCTCTTACGATGGATCCTGCTATTGCAAGAATTTGATCTAGAAATTCGGGATAAAAAGGGGTGTGAGAACACAGTGGCTGATCATCTATCCCGGATGTCACCAATAATGGAGACGGAAGCCACGCACCCCATCAAGGATGAATTCATTGACGAACGAATCCTCGCTGTGATGGGGATCCCTTGGTTTGCAGACTATGCAAATTACTTGGTAGGTAATGTTATTCCTGATGATTTTGACTATAACAAGAAAAAGAAGTTTTGCATGACGCAGTGTTCTACTTATGGGACGAACCTTTCCTATACAAAAGAGGTGTTGATGGATTGGTCTCGAGATGTGTCCCTAAGAGGAGCAAGAAGATATCCTTAATGCGCCACAACTCAATATGGTGGGCATTTGGAGAGAGTATACCGCAAAAGTCCCGCAATCGTGATTATATTGGCCTACTTTATTCGAGACGCACAAAGGATGGTAAAGGAGTGTGATAGGTGCCAACGAACGGGAACATCTCTAAGAGGAACTGATGCCAAAGGAATGCTGAGGTTGAATTATTTGATGTGGGGATAGACTTTACGGGTCCCTTCCCACCATCTTATGGAAAGAATTATATCCTAGTGGGCGCTGATTATGTTTCCAAGTGGGTCGAGGCACAGACTACCCACGAATGATGCTAAGGTAGTGGTTACTTTTCTAAAGAACAACATCTCGCGATTCGGGGTGCCTAGAGCATTAATCTGATGAAGGCACCCACTTTTAAACAAGTTGATGGAAAGTGTGTCAAGAAGTACAATGTTACACAAGATCGCTACGCCATACCACCCGCACAAGTGGACATGGAAGTCTCTAATGACAGATAAACCGATATTGAGAAGACGGTAAATTCTTCGAGAAAGGATTGGTCGATTAAACTGGATGACGATTATGGGCATACCGAACAGCGCTCAAGACTCCCATTGAATGTCCCCATATCAACTAGTTTATGGCAAAGCTTCCACCTCCCACTTGAACTTGAGCACAAAGCATTCGGGCTACAAAATTTTGAATTATGATCCGCTAAAGAGTGAATCACGATTCTTCAACTCCATGAGCTAGAGGAATTTCGTGATCGCCTATGAGAATGCTAAAATGTATAAAGAGCACCAAAATGGCATGATCAGAGAATACAATGTAAAGAGTTTCGAAGGCCGCTAGTTCTTGTTCAATTCCGTGCTTAAACCTGCCTCGAAAGTTGAAGTCCCGTGGTCCGGGTCCGCTCAGAGTTCAGACGGTATTCCTCATGGCGCCGTTGAGATTAAAAATCCGAACAATGAGGATGTCTTCAAAGTGAATGGCCAAAGGTTGAAGCCCTACTATACGTGACAAGTACCAGGAGCCATTGATCATTTCAGGCCTCACCGATCGAGGTGGAGTCCGTCGAGCCACGCGACGTTAAACGAAGCGCCTGCAGGAGGCAACCTACGCCCTTTTACTTTAACATTTTCTGTGTTTTTGTGTTATTTTATTGTATTTTTGTAGGATGGTAAGACTTGATCAGAGAAGCAACTCAACACAAAGCAAGAAGGAAATTAAAATTGGTGTATCGAGAAGAAACACGGTACCCGTGTTCCTACACACGGACCGTGTTGATCCCCGCCCACAAGAACGCCAGAACAAAAAAAAAAAAAAGAGAAAACGAGAGCAAGTCGTAGCTTTCACACGGGTTCGTGTTCCTACACACTGACTGTGACGGGCGTGTTCACCATTGAAAATCCATCTTCTTTGATTTTAAGTGGACCCCACCCAAAATAAAACCTAATTATAACCTTTCTCTCACTTCATTCTCCCACTTTTCACTCTTCTCCTCCATTGAAACCTAGCCTCAAGAGCTAAACAACTCACTTTTTACACCTTCACTCCACTCATCAAAACACCAAAGTGTTTTTATTAAAGTTGCTCTACTCTTCTTGCTCTACACTTTCACCGCTTTAGATTTTAATTTTGGGCGCTTTAATTTTCGAATTTTGTGTGTTGTGGTTTGTGTTTTGTTCTCTCTTCTTTGTGCAGAACATCATCATGCCTCCAAAGCGAGTAATTCGCTGCTCCAAAGAGGATGATGATTTCACGACCATCCGAACCAAGGCAAAGACCCCGCCGGTTACTTAGCGGGCATCCTGACAAAATAGGATCATGGATGACAACCCCTCACTTCACACCTTTGCGATCCTAAGTACAAACAAAGGTATGATGTTTTGATTCAACAAAGTTGCCCCCGACCCGCTATATTTGTGAAGACACATTGATTAAGTTACGCCTTAAAGATGAGGTGTTCAGATGTTTCATAACATCGAATGTTGCCGTTATGCTATTTGAGGCACCTACCTGAGGGCCTAACTCTTGAATTTTTTAGTACGGTTGAATTTAAACTGCACAAGTGGAATGGAACTCAAATGGGTATTACGGTGACTTAGAGTTCTTTATGTTTGGGAACCACCATAAGTCGATCAGAAGAGGTGGGCTGCCCTTAAATTGCCTTCATCTCGACCGGGGCCCTTACCGAGACATTCCCCTCATTGAATTTTGGGAGGCCATCTCGAAAAGCTGGTACAATCCTAGTTCGCCAAGGCCTCGGGATTCATAATCCTTGCTTCCGATATGCCTGTAAAGGTTTAGCTTACCTTGTTTCGGGAGATAGCACTGGGTGTGCGAAGAGGAGTCGCTTCACATACAAGATGCGGAAGTAGGAAGAGTGAATGTGGCGGATTTGTCGCCAACCATTTGAAGCAAGTTGGTCATGCTTCAAATGGAGATATTTCGGCAGGAGGAATGATTACGAATCCGGCCGATTACTTGAATTATAGTCACCGATGGAGGAACTCCATACTGGGAAAGAAGATTGACATGACCACTCTTGTCAATCAAAGGATGATCGTAGTGCAGCCCGGTATTACCCCGGTGATTCATGAGCAACACATTATGTCACTACCAAAGACCTCATTGTATTTCGTAGCAAACCGTGCTAATTGGTTATATGTAGCTGTGTACGAACCTAGGAGAAAGTCCCACGTGGTCAAAATTTTTCGTAATGAAATGGAGGATGACGCTCAAGCTCCGGCCATCCTGACCAAAGAAGACCCGCATTCAACCAACAAGATGCCTGATCCTCTATGACCTCCGATCGCTAGGGGGTGCAACCGAAATTGGTGCCATACGCACCGAACAGACGCGTGCCGAGCTGTTCGACAGGAATCGTGGTGGACGACGCCCACTATGTTGCGACGCCTCATGTTGCAATTCCCACAGACCCTCCTCCGCCACCTCAAGAGGGGTGTAGTCTCCGTCAAGATTTGAATTTAAACATTGGGGTCAATGTTTAGTTCAAAGGGGGAGGTTTTATTTTATTTTATTGTTTGCTTGATTATTTATTGTTCAATTTCGCTCACCGATTTATTTGATTTGTTGCGCCCTTGTTTGTTTTAATTTGAGTTTAAGTTGTCCAATGCAAGCATCGCTAGGATGTTACCAGTGATTGATGGAAGTCGGAAGGAGCAAGCTAAGGAGTGGTTGAACACACACCACACTTAATCTCCACAGCACCGTGAAGTTAACACAGTCCGAGCATCAACATTGATCAATAGAGTGTTGTGGCATTCTTGCAGCTTGAAAGAGAAATTGCATGACACCACCAAGACTGGAGCATGCAAGCTAAACCCACCCGTGAGGTTACAGAGCCAAATTCGTAATTCCATATGAGAGTTCACCGTATGACGTTATTCACTTTGATTTTGCGATTTTTCTCTTAACACAAACACACCACGAAAACATACACCGAGGCAAGTTCTTTCAGAACCCCGAGCCTTTCTAAACCATCCCGTATGCATTGTATCCATAGTCACCCCTTTGAGCCATTGTCTTTTATTTGTTCATATTGTTAGTCATGTTACCACCCTTTCACCATTCATGTTATCGCTTGCATTTGTTTTTTCTTTATAAATGTAATGACAATCTAAGGGTAATGTATCATTGAGTAAGGCAAGTGCAAGAAAAAAAGAGAAAAAAGAGAAAAAAGAGAAAAAAGAGAAAAAAAAAAACAAAAGATTATAGAATCCAAGAAAACAAAAGTATTTCAAGAATGAGAAAATCAAAAGAAATAGCCTTGACACTTGCCCACTTATTGAAACTCCTTTAGAATGACTCTAAAGGTCAAATTAAGAGTCGAAAGTCTTTACCCCAACACTTACGATTCAAGGTCGTTAAGAGCGTAGAATTATGGACCCTACAGAATGCGGGCACCAAAACCCTTTGTCATCCTGCTTCTTTGTTTATCCCACCAAACCCAAGCCACGTTACATCCCAAAGACCTCATGAATGTGTGTGATCCGTGTGTAGTGATTAGAGAATTTATTCAAAGTTAAAAGTATATGCATACGGTTACGTGGAGTGTAAAATGCTTAACCCGAGAGATGTTGTGAGAATGTGAAAAGCTTGTGTAAAATAGTGCTGGAGGTGGAAGTGTGGTGGAAAGATTGACTCAAGATGCCATGGACTCGATTGTGAAGTGAGGGTGTCAGGAGGAAGGGATCTTGTTGGTGACCTTTGTTCGCTTCAATACATCACTCGAGGACAAGCAATGAGATAAGTGTGGTTGTGATCGGTCACCATTTCTAGTAAGTTTTCGCACTGTTCCGACAAGAATTCATAGTTTGGTAACACTAAACGGTAGTTGCAAGTATGTTTAGAGTAAGTTTTCGATTTCTTTTTGTGTGATGTCTTTGTGTCTTATTGTCCTTAGTGTTAAAAAGTACCATTTTACGCTTTCAAGCTTGTAGTGTTGTTCAAGTTGATACATAGGTAAATAAGAACTTTTACGCGACTGGATGAAATGAGTCGAAAAAGCAAGTTTAAGAGATCAACACGGGTCCCGTGTAGCAACACGGCCCGTGTTGAAAAGTGCCCTGAAAGTGGATTTTGACCGTAATAGCTCCCGCACACGGCCACCGGTGCAGAACACGGACCGCATGATAGCAAGCCGGAGCGCAGGTGCACATGGGAAACACGGCTCGTATGTAGAACACGCCCGTGTTTCGAGCCGGCCGATTCAAATTTCGAATTTTGTACATCCAAGTTAATTCATTAAGGGTATTTTGACACTTGGCTGGGGCGAGAGAGAGAACACTATAAAGACATCTTTAGGTCAAGAAAGAAGGTATCTTTGGATTGGAGAGAAGAGATTGGAGGAGAATTGGGTTGAGAAGTGGCACGATCGATTTGAGAACTTCAAGGTGTCACCATTGAAGACCAACGCCTAAGTGCTTGTAATGTCAATTCCTTTTAATTTGTTAATCTTGAATTCTTGAATAACTAAATTCCCCTGTTGGGGTTGGTTCTAATTCGGATCTTGTAATGGTTATGAATCCTTAGTTTTTCAATTCAGATATTAAGTTTCTTCAATTTAATTATACAATGATTCTATGCATTCTCTTTCGGAACAATTGAGTTTGACTTATGACTGATGAATATAGGACTATATTTGTTAGGGTTTGTGTATAATTTGGTTATAAGTATATCTCCTAGGACTAGGGATACCCTATGATTATCATATATGACCTTGATATTGATTTACTTGAATGCATTATTCTTCTTCTTGGGTACAGAGATTAATTTGCATGTTCAAGGGTTTTTCTCTAAGGACTTAGGAAGAACACTAAAGAGGTTGATAATTGAAGTAACATATGTTGTTCTGAGAGAAATTGGGAATAACCTTTAGGCCAAATTATACGAACCAGCCCTAGCTTGTTTAATTAAAAGAGAGTTACTTATTTTACATTGCCTCGTGAGAGTTTTTCAAACAACAAACTTCTAGTTTTTGTCCACTTGATAAGACCGGTATTTCTATTTGCTTTGCAACTTGAGATCGATATTCGTGAGTTAACAATCACTAAAACTACATCGACAAAATAGTACACTTATTTTCCGATCAAATTTAAACCTTGATCCAATAAAATAAGTCTCGACTTGTTTATTAAGCCTAGAAAATAAAGATGTTTGTGACAAGACAATATTAAAATCAAGATAATGACGTTAAAAGGTAAAATACTAATATTGTTTGAGATAGAAGGTTCAAGAACATGTTGAGTAAACACGACTGACATACAATTATTATCTTTTGCCTTATTTATTCATGTATTTGAATGTCCAATTATTTTCAAAGTATCACTGTTCACCATTTCTCAATATCAAGTAATAACTCAGGACAAAGTATCACCCGACATTATCATCTTATGGATTTCCACAATGATTAGAAATTGTGATCTCAATAAGATATCTTGTTGAGTTCAATAAAATTATCAACTTATAGATAAAATGTTAGGCAAAAGTATATAGTCAACCAAAATTTAGTAAATAAATATTTTATAGTATTATAAACACTTATGGAAAAAATTGTTCATAAATTTAAAATTTTAAGTGTAAATAAATATTTTTCAAAATTTTAGAAAATAATAGAGACTTAAATTGCATGAATAAAAATTTTGTAAGGACCAAATTATGTCATTTTTTTAATAGGGACTAAAAATAAAACTTGAGATATTTATAAGGACTAATAACATATTTAACCGATAATTTTATTTTATCATACTTTTTGCACTTGTATTTTTTGAAATGTTTAATAAAAGTTGAGTTTTGTGCATTATTAGCGAATGTATGATCCAATTAATATGCTTTTTATGTTTAAATAATTTGTTTATAAAAAAATTTAAACAAAATAAAACTATTAATATATAAAGAAAAATAAAAGATAAAAAAAACTTGCAAACGCTAAAAGGAAAAAAGGTAAGATGTATGAATGGTTAAATTCTAACATTTCCACATTAAAAATTGTGTGATTTGTATATGGTTTATCTTTTAACATTAATAGTGGGTTGATGTAAATTTTTATAGATGAAATATTTATTTATTTTAATTTGTTAGTGTTTACTTATTTTTCTTTTAATTAAATTCTCACCCTACACTTACATTAAAACTTCTACCTTACACATATAAGGATGCAGTAAATGAGACATATATTCTTTTACAATAAAATTTTTATTGGAATTGATCAAAACTTTTTTATAGTGCTATGTTTGAAATAATGATATTGAACTCAAAGTAATGAGTGACCTTTCATAGAAATGGCTACATAACTTCATAGTAATAAAATATATGTTTCTTCTAATCTAGAGTAGTACAAATTGTAACTAGTTGATAATACAAAACTTCAATTTTCATAAAATTCTTTCAACTACTGTTCAATCAAAGAGCATATAAAGATCTTAGAAAAACCATAAAAATTTAAATAGGTAAAATTTTAATGAAAATATTTTTCTTCAATGTTATAACCACTCTTGTGTATAGATTTGGCAAATTTACAATATATAAATAATTTTTCTTTTAAAGGGAGAAATAAAAGGAAAATAAAACTAAATACTACAATATTTTATAACAATATCATTGTAAATAGTATTAAATAAATATTTATTAATAATAATAATAATATTATTAATCTTATTATTAGATATTTACTTATCAAAATGCATTAAAGTTAAGAATTTATTCAACTGTCCACAATAATTGGATGGTTTATTCAATGAAAAATACAATAATTATTTTGAACAATATGAGTACCTAAACTCCCCAATGTTAGGGGGTGTCCCTGATTTGACATTGTAAACAACTTTGATTGTTATTTTCAAGAATATAGTTATTTTTAATTAATTTAATCATTCAATATTTTTAATGTTTTCCTATAAGACTAAGAGGATTGTATACAGTTAACAATTAGGATGGACCAATACTGTTAAGGTTTTTATGCGATTCAACTATAGTAGATATCACCTAGGACAAGATACCCTATAACAACCGTTAGATCTTGATAAAATAAAGGTTTGATTTCATCATAAATCACTAGTTACTTAGGATTAATGATGAATGATCAAAGGTTTACACTAAGGACTTATGAGAGAATAAACTAAAGATCTGTAATTGAGTATTTATAACTTTCTTAAGATATAAAAATTCAAGATTGTTACAGGAAAATCATACACTTTACTCTATCATGTTCCTCGAAAATCAATCACAAAAGGGCTATTAATAGATCATTATGATATTAGTCTTATATGCATACTTGAGAGACGTTTGAACAGAGACATTTCAAGAGTCATACCATTCAACGCAAGAAAATAAATAATCTAGTAGGAAAATATAGGTTGGAGATGGATAAAATTTGACTAAAGCTATATTAAAACCATATCTACAAGAGCATCACGTTCTACACCGTGTTCCACTAAATCGCTTAGGGAGAAGTTCATACTTGTTCTAGGTAAGTATAAAATTGGTCCATTATCACAACTTGTTATAGTTTCAAATCACAAGTGATCTAAATCGGATTGGCCCTAAACTGATCCAATGTAATAAGTCCGACTTGTTTATTAAGCCTAGAAAATAAAGATGTTTGTGACAAGACAATATTAAAATCAAGATAATGACGTTAGAAGGTAAAATACTAATATTTGAGAGATAGAAGGTTCAAGAACATGTGGAGTAAACATAGACCTGTCATACAAATATCATCTTTGGCCTTATTCATTCATGTATTTGAATGTCCAATTATTTTGCAAGTATCACTATTCACCATTTCTCAAAATCAAGTAATAACTCTCAAGGACAAAGTATCACCGACATTATCATCTTATGGATTTCACTCACAAATTAGAAATTGTGATCTTAATAAGGTTGTTGAGTTCAATAAAATTATCAACTTATAGATAAAATGTTTTCAAAAAATATAGTCAACCAAAATTTAGTAAATAAATATTTTATAGTATTATAAACACTTATGGAAAAAATTATTCATAAATTTAAAATTTTAAGTGTAACTAAATATTTTCAAAATTTTAGAAAATAGAGACTTAAATTGCATGAATAAAAATTTTAAGGACCAAATTATGTCATTTTTTTAATAGGACTAAAAATAAAACATGAGATATTTATAGGGACTAATAACATATTTAACCCATAATGTTATTTTATCATACTTTTGCACTTGTATTTTTGAAATGTTTAATAAAAGTTGAGTTTTGTGCATTATTAGCGAATGTATGATCCAATTAATAGGCTTTTATGTTTAAATAATTTGTTTATAAAAAATTTAAACAAAAAAAACTATTAATATATAAATAAAAATAAAAGATAAATAAAACTTGCAAAAGCTAAAAGGAAAAAAGTAAGATGTATGAATGGTTAAATTCTAACATTTCCACATTAAAAATTGTGTGATTTGTATCCGGTTTATCTTTTAACATTAATAGTGGATTCATGTAAATTTTTATAGATGACATATTTATTTATTTTAATTTGTTAGTGTTTACTTATTTTTCTTTTAATTAAATTCCCACCCTACACTTACATTAAAACTTCTACCTTACACATATAAGGATGCAAGAATAGACATATATTCTTTTACAATAAAATTTTTATTGGAATTGATCAAAACTTTTTATAGTGCTATGTTTGAAATAATGATATTTAACTCAAAGTAATGAGTGACCTTTCATAGAAATGGCTACATAACTTCATAGTAATAAAATATATGTTTCTTCTAATCTAGGAATAGTACAAATTGTAACTAGTTGATAATACAAAACTTCAATTTTCATAAAATTCTTTCAACTACTGTTCAATCAAAGAGCATATAAAGATCTTAGAAAAACCATAAAATTTAAATAGGTAAAATTTTAATGAAAATATTTTTCTTCAATGTTATACCCACTTGTGTATGACGGTAAATTTACAATATATAAATAATTTTTCTTCTAAAGGAGAGAAAAAAGGAAAATAAAACTAAATACTACAATATTTTATAACAATATCATTGTAAATAGTATTAAATAAATATTTATTAATAATAATAATATTATTATTATTCTTATTATTAGATATTTACTTATCAAAATGCATTAAAGTTAAGAATTTATTCAATCGTCACAATAATTGGATGGTTTATTCAATGAAAATACAATAATTATTTTGAACAATATGAGTACCTAAACTCCCCCAATGTTAGGGGTGTCCCTGATTTGACATTGTAAACAACTTTGATTCGTTATTTTCAAGAATATAGTTATTTTTCGTAATTAATTTAATCATTCAATATTTTAATGTTTTCCCTATAAGACTAAGAGGATCAGACAATGCTTAACAATTAGGATGGACCATTGTTGTTATGTTTCAAAGGGATTAACTATAGTAGATATCACCTAGGACAAGATATACCTTATAACAACCGGGGTTAGATCTTGATAAAATAAAGAAAGTTTGATTTCATCATAAATCTCTCAGTTACTTAGGATTGATGATGAATGATTAAAGGTTTCACACCAAGGGACTTGGGAGAGAATAAACTAAAGATCCGTAATTGAGTATTTATAATTTCTTAAGATATAAAATTCAAGATTATTCTGAGAAAATCATACACTTTACTCTATCATGTTCCTCATTAAAATCAATCACAAAAAGGCTATTAATAGATCATTATGATATTAGTCTTATAT
>CM038794.1:107303678-107389654 GCA_021764765.1 Vicia sativa
GACACATTAAAACCATTAGAATCAATTGAAACAGCGAGATAATAAAATGCAAAATCAAGTATTTGAATATGTATGAATGTATATGGCACGATTCAACTTACTTTGATCAATACAATGTATTCTTACTCATACTTACCCCCACGAAACACGTTTGGATGGTGAAGTGGAGAAAGGTGCTTTTGAAATTCGATTTTCAAAGTTTCTTGAAAAATTTTGACAAAATAAGGGTTTAGCGGAGCTAGGGTTTTCGTCCTTTGTGTATTCTTGGTATTTATAGGAGTTTTGGAAGAGAAAAAACAAGGAAAAAGATTGGAAATTGAATGTGCAAATATTTTCTTTGAAAATCAAATCAAATTTTGAAGAAAATATGATTTTCTCATCAATGCCATGGCTTGCACAATTTGGTAAATGGTGTGGGCTTTCTTGGACATTAAGAGATATAAATCAACTTAATTGAAAAAATAACTTAATTTTCATATTTTACATAATTTATTTTGAATTAAATGTTGTAAAATTCAAATATAAATCATGAAATAGAAAATCACCAATGCCAAGCTTTATGGGTCAAAAATCATCATGAACAAGTTTGGATCAAAAGATTATAGGCCCATTTGGAAAATTTTGCATTTGACCAAAATGTCCTTTTTGCAATTGTCCAAAATTGCCCAACTTGATAGTGTATCTTGCTCAATTTTCCACATTTTTGAGTGTTCTTGGACTTTTGGAAAGCTCTAAGTCCTCTAACCAATGTCTTTGGTCTCATCTCAATTGGAGTTACCATGCTCAATATATCTTCAAAACAAAAGTTGACTTTTGTTGACTTTGAAAATGACTGTAATGTTTTGAGCTATACCTCTCAAATGAAGCATTTTTGGACATTCTTGTGAGACATGAAGTTGTAGAAATTGAATTTCCTTCAAAACAAGAGGTGGTGGAAAAATTTCTGAGAAAGTATGAGAAAGTTATGATCAGTCAAAGTTGATTGACTTTTCATCTAGAAACCCTAATTTAGAAAGTTTGACTTTTGAGGCAAATCTTGAGTTTTCTTGATGAATCATGATCAACCCTTGATCAAATGATGAATAACTTCAAAATGAGGATGTTGACCAAAAATCAGAAGTTTTGATTGTATGTTGACCACGATTGACTTTTGTCCATCATTGATTTTGACCATCGAGCATTGTGCAGAAACTTGACTTGTGAGGCTTGAAACTTGACATGGAGAATCTTTGAAGCATATGAGGAGGCATGAAGGCCATTGGAGATGTTGAAATCCATCTTGACTTGAGAGATACCAAACCCTAGTTTGGGTTGATTGTCTAGGAGAGAGTTTGTCGATCGACTCTTGAGGAATCCTTGAGTATGGATGTATGAAATCTCTTGAGTAGATGGAGGCAAATTTTGGGGTATGACAGCTGCCCTGTTCAATCTTCTTGTCTTGGAAGGTTAGATTGACATGCTTGTCTTTCGTGACTGGAGGTAGAAGATGATTGAACACCAATACACTGAAAATTTGCACTCGCTGTTGGTGGATGATGGAATGGGCTTCTGGATGCCATTTGGAGAAGTTGGAACTTATTTGGGGAGCAGTCGTGCGCTAGACTCGAGGTTGTGATAGGAGCTGACGGGATGGGCTTAAGATGCCATCTAGAAGGTCGATCTTTGGAGGGTGAGTCGTCGTTAGACTCTGTAGATGTTCTGGAATGGAGAGGAGATGGGCTTAAGATGCCATCAGAAAGTCGTCGTTAGACTTCGTGTTCACTTTGAATGAAGTTATTGGTTTGTATTGATTTTAACCATATATGCAGCATTCGAAGTGAAGAGATGTTGACAAATAGTCGGAGATGGGCTTAGATGCCATCAAGGCAAGCTGAGTCGTCTGACTCACATGATTCTTTGTTGATAATCGAATAAATCTTATTGATTACTCGGGAGATTGTAGTTGGCAAAAATGTGGATAGCTTCCTGTTGTGCATCGGTGTTGATCCATTGCTGTTATCGGAGGATAACGGTGGTCTTTGGATAGTTTTCCGTCGGTTGGGGCTTAATCTGGACCCGATCGTCGGAGGCGGTCTTTCGAGATAGTTTTCCGTCGGCTCGGGGCTTAATCTGGACACATCGCGATCTTCAGATAGTTTTCCGTCGATCGGGGCTTAATCTGGACTGTTTGCGTCGAGAAATGGCATTACATTTTGGAAAACAAAAAACTTTGATAGAATATTTGTTAGTCTTATGCAAAGTATGATGCATGGCGGTGTATATGAATGACATATGCATGAATTATGACTTTATGAGAAATGTATGAATGATGAATGTTGTGATATTTCAAAACATATCCATCTTGAAGAAGATCGGATATTACTGTTTGAAGATTTCTACCACTTTCAGGAATTGGTGGGTGAGAACCACCGAAGGAAGAAGAAAGATATCTTGGATTCCTCGATGCACTATCGACCAAGTCTTGGGCCTAGATATTGTTGAGGAAGGTAGAGATTTGAAGGCTCGTTGTTGGAGATCTCATATATAGACCTGTGCGAGGAAATCAGGAGGCGTCATTGGGGACCTTGTATGTAGATCCTGTGAGGAAATTTAGAGCTCTCTTGGGGATTCAGTGTAGATCTCATTGGAGAGCATTTGATGGTTCTTGAGAGACCGGGCTTGAAAAGTCTAAGTCCGTTGTAATCTCGGTGGGAATAAAATTGTATGCTTCCTCCATGCACTATCGACCAAGTTTGGTCTGAATACTGCTACTTGGGAGAAAGGAGATTGAAAATATCATGAGGATGAAGTATTCTTGCTTGAGGCGATGTAACGTTGCTCGATTGAGTGGAATTCTTGCTCGTGGATTCCCTTATACTCATTGGGAAGGTGTTTGTGGGTGACACCTTTATGCTCTGTGGGAACTATTTGTTGACTTTAAGTCGTCATCGATTCCGGAACACATAGTAAGTACTTTTGCATATTCACTTTTCGTATGTTTGTGATTAGATTCTTATTGTCAAATCGTATAGTCATTCAAAGCAAGCGTTGGACTTATTGCAAGCGACAACAACGAAATTGTGAAAAAATTTACGTTTATTTGAAAGGTGGCGTATGGCCAAGTGGTTTGTACACAGAAAGGTAAAAGCTATGCGGAAACAATCTAATTAAGTTCCAACTATGCTAGTACTCATATATTTCAACTATCTCATCTCCTTCTTTGTCATTGAAAGTGGTGATGATCTTCGCCATTTGAATCTTGAATCTTGATAGTGTCTGAAGCGGTGATCTGGAAGAGACATAGTAAATGCGCTTAAATCCTAACTTTTGCCTAGACCGCCCTTCGGTTTTCAGTCTACAGGATACCCTTTTTCCCAAACCGCCTTTTCAGGTTTTCGACTTGCCGGTGTACATGTTTTGTATATATCCTTTATTTTGCCGAACCTTTTGGTTGCCGGAGATGCTATTTTTTGCCTAGGTTAGTCGACCTAGCGGGTCTCTTTATCGTAGTATTTTTTGACTATGTCTGCGTTCACGGTGTGGGAAGTCTTCACCATCCATGGTGCTAAGTATCATAGCTCCATGAAAATCATCTTGACTACAATGGTCCCTCATAGGTGGGAGTCCATTTGCCCTGGGATCACCTTGTGGAAGAATGATGCGCTTGACTACTAGATCACACTTGGTAGACTCGATTGCTTGACCTTCTTGTTAAATGCTCGATCATTCGTTTCGATAAATCATCCATGGCGGATGGATGCGAGTCGTTTCTCATCAATCAAGTTAATCGGTCAAGCGTGTACGAACCCATCGTCTTCACCTAACTTCTGCCTCACAGGACTCGGTTGAGGTATCCCGAACCTCGATGGGTAAGGCGGCTTCCATACCATATCTGAGAGAAGGGGTTGCCCTGGATGTTCGTGCTGTAGTCGATAACCATGAAAAGAGCAAATGGTAACATCTCATGCCAATCTTTGTAAGTCACACATCATCTTACATATAATCTTCTTAATGTTCTTGTTGGCGGCTTCCTGCGCCATTCATCTTAGGCCGATATGGAGAAGAGTTGTGATGCTTGATCTTGAGCTGCGTGCGAGTTCGGTGATCATCTTGTTGTTGAGATTGGAGCCGTTATCATGATAATCCTTTCGAAGTGCCATACCGGCGAATAAGATTATGCTTGATGAATCGAGCCACTACATTCTTAGTAGAGATGCATACGAGGTATACCCACTTGGTGAAATAATCAATTGCCACAAGGATGGCGATGTCCATTGGAAGGCATGGGCAATCTCTCAATCATGTCAATGCCCACATTGCAAAGGCCAAGGAGAAGTTAAAACATTCGAGATCTTTGGAGTACGTGTACTTTATCGGCATATCGCACTTGTGACAAGATCGAGCATAAGCGGTGACAATCGGCTTCCATGGTGGACCAATAGTAACTTTTTCTCAAAATCTTCTTAGCCATGGTGTGTCCCTGGAGTGGGTACCAAATTAACCTTCGTGTAACTCTTCCATGATCGCATTCTTGTTTTACGGTCTACAGTGAATACTACAAGTCGTGGTTGCGCTTGTATAAGATGCCGTTCTTTGAGAAAAAATTTGGATCAAATCTTCTCATGAACTTCTTATCATTAAGATGCCCTACTTGAATATTCACGAGTCTCAAGAATACCTCTTCACGTCATAGTACCAAGGTTTCTCTTACGTCAAGCTCATAACAATCTGGTTGTCAAACCTCAATGATGATTTGGGGGCCTCGTTGTCCCATCAACCTTGAACATAGGCGACATAGTATAATCGTCACATAGCCGATTCTCTTCTCGTGGAATATGATTGAAGTGATCTCTTGAAAGTAGAATCAAACTCGGAACATGCTCGATATGGAATGAGATTCGGATGCCGTATCCCACTTATATCGTGATCACTAAAGTGAGTCTCCATACACTTGCAAGAACTTGATTCTTAAGTCAATATGACTTTAATACCCATGATGCAGCTTCATATTCGGATGTTGTTAGTGCAGCTGAAACATAATCTGGCGGTGAAAGGTATGTCCGCTTTGTAGGGGATGTAATGATGGCGCCAATGCCATTGCCAAGTGCGTTTGAGGCTCCATCAACCATAGTCCATCGGGATCCTATTCGGGTCCTTAAATGCGGGCACGGTTCTTCTGATCTGTAACTAGTAAAACATCTTCATGCGGAAATTCGACTGCATACTGATAGTCATCACGGCAGATAAGGCCAAATGATCGGCTACTACACTTCCTTTGATCGCTTTAAAGAAGTGTCTTGGATGTCATATTCGGTCAAGATCATTTGCCATCTTGCTATTCTTCGGGAGAGAGTGGTTTCTCAAATATGTATTTTATCGGATCCATCTTGAAATCAACAAGGTAGTGTGAGTCAACATATCTGTCTTAGTCGTGACATTGAGCCAAAGCGTTGCAAGTTTTCTCAAGGCTGTGGTATCTTGTTTCACGATCGGTAAACTTTTTGCTAAGGTAGTATATTGCATGCTCTTCGACCGGACTCGTCATGTTGCCCCACACACACCCCATTGAGTTCTCTAACAACATCAAGTACATGATAAGAGTCTTCCTTGACATCGGGGATAGGAGGATTACTGTAGGTACTCCTTGATTTTGTCAAGATCGGCAATCGTGTTCCATTCCACTACTTGATCTTTCTTAAGTAACTTGAAGATTGGCTCACAAGTGGCGATTAGGTGTGCAATGATACGGCAATGTAGTTCAATCGGCCCGAAAACCTCGACTTCCTTCTCGGTGCGGGGGCTGGCATCTCTTGAATAGCTTTAACCTTGGCGGGATCAACTTCAATACCTTTACCAGCGACACAAACCCTAGGAGTTTTCGGATCGACTCCAAGGTGCACTTGTTAGGATTAAGTCTCGATCATTACTTCTTCAATCATCAAATAGTTTACGCAAATGATCAAGATGTTCTTCTTGATGCGGGATCGAGCTATCATGTACGTCGGCGTAGACCTCTATCTCGTGATGAATCATGTCATGAAACAATGTCACCATAGCCTGTTGATAAGTGGCGCTGCGTTCTTGATCCGACGGCATAACCTTGTATGAAAGTGCCCCACGTATGTGAAAGTAGTCTTCTCCATGTCTTGAGGCCATTTTGATCGATTGTAGCAGGAGAAACCATCCATGAAGGAAAAAACCATCTTTGGCGGTGTTGTCAACGAACATCAATATGAGAAGTGGGAAATCATCTTTCGGACTTGCTTTTGAGGATCTACGTAATCCACACACATTCGTACTTTACCATCCTTCTTAGATGCGGGTACCACATTTACAACCACTGGGGATAAGAGTGACTAAGAAACCGGTTGGCGCTTCATAACCCGGCTTTGATTTTCTCGACATCTCGGGGCCGCGTCACGACAGACCTTACATTTCACTAGGAAAACCTTCTTTTATCGGCAATCGATGTACCACAATATCAATGTCTAAACCGGGCATGTCTTCGTGTGACCAAGCAAAACCTCGACATAGTCTCGTAGCATCAGACCACCTTTCTTTAACCTTTGTTCTCAGACCCGCTCCTATCTTGATCTCTTTTACATCTTCGTCGTTACCCAAATTCACAACCTCGACTTGCTTCTTGAATACATTCTTTCGCTCTTCTTCTTGTAGCAGTGCAGCAGGATCTCACAGCACTTCACAATCTTCCTCACTTTCGTCTTGGCGGTAGATCGGATTATCGAAGTCATATTTAGCACTACACCATTGTTAATAACGAGATTCGGAGTGATTCTGCGATGTATCACGTGGGTGTGTAAGAAACACAGCTTTTGGAGGGTGATAAAGTAAAAGAAAACAAACAATTGAATGCAAAAGTCCAGATTTATTGAATGAAAATCATGACGACGGATAATAACCCTACTTAAGCGAGCCATGATGCCAGGCAAGGCACTAGGCTTTCAAAGTTTATTCGAAACATAAAGAAATACGAAAGCAAAACAAAACAAGAAGTAATTACTCACGGCTAAAGGAGATTGGTATAGCGTTCCGGTCTTCAATTCTTTGAGCCACGATCGGAGAGGAAGATCCACTTGCGATGTAAACCGTTGTCGTCGTCTTCTATAACATGGATTCCACTTTGGTGATGCGGAAAGGAAGTCGGCCGGCTCGTTCGCGGCATCTCATCTTCGACCCTTGATGGTGAAGCCTAAACCGGTCTTGTCGGTTTGAAAGGAAGATCGAGGAGGCGACCCCAGCAGTCTTACCCTCGCATTCAGCAAGGCATCTTTCAAAGAGAGCCATCTGGCGGAACTTTAGCAACCGGAGTAGCGGGAGAGTCAAGGCATGACTACGGGTATTGTTTCAAAAGCTTGACAGGGAGTCTCGAAGAATTCACCCTCCATCTCGAGATAGCGGAATGACTGTAGATGACTGACCATATACAGCATTAGCTTCTTTCTTACCACCAAAAGATCTCTTAGCGGCGGTCAAAGATGTCTCTACATGAATCTTCCACTCTTGATACCCGGCAATCGCTACTTTATCAATATCGGCTCGGTGATCCGGATGAATTTCCGATCAGATGATTGAAGACGGGCTTCCATCGGTGTTCATGAACATATCATAACTCCACATTGGACAAGGGTGGTTGAACTTTCTGCCTGCTAGATCTCTCCACTTGGCATACTCATGAACTTCTCATCACGCCCATAGACATGCTTTGTGGTTGCATGCGAGTGGGTGTCAATTCACATTGTACTCATATTGTACGTAAGCTTGTCAGCGAAGTCACTCAGTACGGATACGGTCATTCTCTTGATAGTACCATTCCAATGCAGGTTCGGACAAACTCTCTCTTGAAAATAGTGCATCCACGACACTACTGACGTCATCGATTAAGTTGATCTTCTGGACATAGGACTTCAAATGCAGCTTAGGGCAAGACATCCCATCATACTTGGCAAAAGTAGGAACTTTGAATTTGGGAGGAATCCATGACACCGAGGAAAAGACTCGGATCATCAGTTCGATAGGAAGACATTTCGGTTTTCCACGGCATTCGAGACGGTCTTCAAGTTGTTCGTACTTGTCCGTCTTCCTCAAGTACTAGCCATAATCAGAATGATCCTCTCCTCCTTTCTTTGGCTCGCGCTTTGCTCAACTTCATCACCCTTGGTACTCCCATGGTATGGACACTTCCTTGAGGAGAGCTCGATCCATTGACCACTTTGGACCCCGAAGCGTCTACCCATGTGGAAGACCAACAACCTTCTTCTTCTTTGATGAGCTTCTTCAAATCTTCTTGGCCTTGGACCAAAATTGGTGAACATCTGCTTCGGCAGGCATTACGAGCAGAAGGTCTTTGTGGATCTGTTTCAAGAGCCATTCTTGCTAAAATAAATAGCGAGCAAATGAGAAAACCAATCTCAATGTACACGTGATGCAATGTTATCTATGCTATCACGATGTTTATCTGAATGCAATGCAATGTTTTCAAGGACCTAAGAGATTTAAATTTGTTAAACAAGCAATGCAAACATTTATTAGTACTTCTCTTTATTCTTTTTTCTTTTTAAGTACAAGAGATAGTTCAAAACAATAAAAGAAAACATAAACATCCTAAACTCTAAGTCTCCATAGGCTTCCTCTTGGTGCCGAGTAAGGTTGATGTTTCGCTCCTCATGAAGTAGCTTGGTCAACTCTAGGACTTTCTTCTCACTTGCATATCTGAGCTTCAAAGGTATCCCTTTCTTCTTTTAATTGAATCGAGATCTCTTCAAGTCTTCAAAATCGGTAGGCATGTCGGGATGGAAACTTGACGCAAAATTCGTCACCTATAACAAGTTCCATAATTCTTGTTGAAAGCGGCGTGAATGGCATCATGAGTTTAGCTCGAGCTACCCATTTGAGGTAAGGTTCCCAAGGAATGGGTTGAATGCCCAAAGTCTTGGTATCAGTCTTCTTTACCATGCCCCAAGCATGTATAAACCTTCATCGGTAATTAAGAATCGTGATTGTAGTCGAACACAACATCT
Source organism: Vicia sativa (assembly GCA_021764765.1). Taxonomy (NCBI): domain Eukaryota; kingdom Viridiplantae; phylum Streptophyta; class Magnoliopsida; order Fabales; family Fabaceae; genus Vicia; species Vicia sativa. Next base: position 107,312,696 of record CM038794.1, read on the forward strand.
TGGAGAAGCATATCATGTGGACCATCTCTTGAGCAAAACCAAGCGGCGTAGAGCTAGAAAAGGTTGTAAGTAATACCTCCCTTATACCAAGTAGTGGTACATTAGAAATTCTCTGGCAGCTCAATGAATGTGAAGTCCTTTTGAGAGAAAAGATTCCAACGGATATCGGAATGAGAAGTGACATCAATCTTTGAGACCATCTCAACTGTTCATTCTTCAAAGCTGATGGAGGAAGGTGCGAAATAAACCACCTTGAAAGTAGCGGTACACAACACATGAGAGTTCCTTGTCGCTTAGTAATACAGTGTGGAAGAATGTAGGATGTCTCCAAGTAAAGTAGGCCTTGGATTGCGGGTAGAAACAACTTGATGGCATTGACATCTATGAATTGATCGAGTTAGGAAATAGAACCAAACCATAAATTAGCAAGGCCAAGCGTTTTCAAATGCATGAAACTCATAACTTTGAGGAATTCTCGGGCTTTCTTAATTAAGAACTTGGAAAGTAAACCCTTATCCCTTAGTTTCCCAATTGGCTTATACATTGACTTAAGATGTAAAGAGTGATCACAATGTCTTCGTATAGGAACCTTTTCCAAACCGGTGAATGGCATTTGGTCAGAATAGGTATCCCAGTAACAGAGAACTCTTCAAGGTAGGAACCAATGATAATCTGGAAATGTAAAGCAATGGTGTTTGGATCAAAAGAAGCTGAATAGGACATGCATCATATCTTCTTCAAAAGGAGATAACCAATCAGTAGATAACCATGTCTTTTGATGAATGAGGCATGGTAGAATTTAAACCAATTCTTTGAGTTGAGAAGGGATACCCATGAAGTTGATTCGGATAGTCTTTCTAGAAGCCATAATCCCTACAAAGCGAGCAAAGATAAATCCTAGGTCCTTGAAATAGTTAGAAATGATATGCAATCACGAATGATGTCATGATGTCATGTTGCACACTGAACAATTCACACAATGAGCCTAAGGTTAAGGCTTTATGAGGTAGGTGATTACCTACCAAAAGTTTGAGTTGGTTCATCCTGTCCTATAATAATGCGGGTTCTAGGAATCTCATATCATAGATCTTTCTAGTGAGCTTATTTCAATCGACGGCCAAGTGGTCGTCGAAAATGTCCCAAAGTCAGTCTCAATGGCGTAGCATCGAGTATCAACCAACCTCGGTCTACACAAGCCGGCCATCTCACTACCTTCTAATGGCCAAGATGGGTCAATTAAGGTTCTAAAAGTTTAGTTAGCGCTTGATGACACCACGGAAATAAATACTATCACTTGGGAATGAAGAGTATCGGGACAACCAAAGTGTCACGCTAACGTAGCCATCATGTTGACCGTTTAGTTATCGTCTAGCAGTCGCGATGATCTAATGCTACTTACCTAAAGGAAACCGGATCGGGTGTAGGATCCCACAATATAATACCCAAGCAACCCTTAAAGATAAAGCATACAAGTCAAACAAAAAGCAATAAAGTTATCTAGAAATCCCTAAGGCAATTCTCTCTTTTGGGTGTTATCCCAGTAGATCGCATGATTACGTGATACGGTGAAGCCGACTTTGTGGATTTTGTATCCAAATGTGCGGATAGCAAAAGTCGCCACCGACTTTTATTTTTATCCAATTAAGGGAAGGTAAAATGAGAAAAAGACCTTCGTTAGATTACGAGTTCGGGAGAATGGTTATGAAAAGGGAAGGTATGCACCTTTCCATCCGTAGTTATCTACAGGCTCTTAGTTACTCTAGATCACTTTTAAAATTGCTTTGTGTGTTTGACAAAAATGTTTTGAAAAAGGCATTTCGCTTTGACTTTGTAATGACTCATGTAGGAGTGTATACAAAGTGTTAGGAAATATTTTGTTTTGAAAAAATTTGAACTTTGAAAAAAGTGTGGTAAAAGCATTTGATAGAGCAAGCAACTAAAGACTTATTACCCACTCGAGAATTGGTGGTTTTGTTTGTACTTCATTCCTTTAGAATAGTGCTAGCCATACCATTAGTTAGTAGGTAGCTCCATTCGTTGGATGTGCGGGACATTCGAAGGACATCGGATGGTCATAGAAGGCAACTTGTAAGTATCCTAGCACATTCGAAGGACTATCATCATTTTTGTAAGCGACAATCGAGGTCAAGATCATGTATTCGGAGGCGACATCGTGGGTCTTATGATCTTTGTATCGAAGGACTATGATGATTTGTTTGAAACACAGGTGCTAGAATACCTCTCGTTCGAGGACATGACCATTTAATCGAAAACATCGAGAGAATACCTAAAGAATGCATGTGTGAAAAGTGTGTTGAATTCAGATATTTTATCTTGAAAATTAGTGAGCTATGTCCAATTATTATCTTGCCATACCGCCTAATTACTAACAATTGATAAGAATGCGGAAAGTAAAATACGGAATGTAAAGTGCGGAAAAATAAACCTACGCTATTACATGGCTTTAGGGAGATACATAATTTAAACGGAAAATAAAAGCCTAATTCTATTACAACCATAACAATTACATATTGGAAAAATGATAAAAAAAAATCCGATCCAAACAACACATGAAAAATAAAGAAGAAAAATAAAGAATAGATGAAAGAAGGAAAAATGTTAGAAAAATGCAAATTTTAATAAAGAAAATTATATATGCTAAATAAGATAAATATACTAAAAATAATTTTTGGGATTTTTGGAAAAAATTTAATAATTAAAATACAATTAATAATGATTTAAATGCAAAAAATAAATAAAAATAAATATGCATGCAAAAATTATATTTTTAATTTATTAAATTAAATAAAATTTTATGAAAATAATGAAAAGAAAAAATATTTTGGTAATTTTAATAATGAAATAAAAAAATCATGAAAACAATTAAAATAACATGAATATTAAAAATGAAAAAAATATGAAAATATGCAGCTTTGAAAAAAAAAATTATACGAACCGAAATGGCCCAGAAACATCCCCTCAAACATAAAAACCCGGCAACCAACCCTCGCCACATGCATGGTGTTTGAAAAAGCTGAAACAAATCAATATAATGACAGCGTCCCGAATAAAAAAATCAGCCACAGTCGCCTTGCAAACGGTATTTGAATAGGCGAATCAAAAACACTAAGCGCCCACACTCCCCAATTTCAACACTCAGTAAAACTAACCCGTCATCTTCCAATATCCAACATCAACACAAAAAATAATGGAATCGAGCAAAAATCTAATCACATAATTCCAACCCTTCCATTCATGGCAATGTTGTTTAGCGAAACCGCTTTCTGGCAAAAAACAGCAACAACCTAACTATGGCAACCACATTCTTACGCCAAAATAATCACATAAAACCTCGCAAACACATTAAAACCATGAATCAATTGAAACACCAAAATATTAAGCAATCATATTTGAAATGTATAATGTAGCCACGGTCGATTACTTCATCAGCCATGATGTATTCTTACTGCCACCCACAACACATTTGGATGTTGGAGTAAAAAACCTTTGAAATTCGATTTCAATTTCTTGAAGACAAAATTTACTTGAGCTAAAATTTTAAATCACTTTATGCCGAAGCAAAAATTTTGAAAAACAAAAAAGGAAAGATAAATATTACAAATATTCTTTAAAAATCAAATCAAAAAAAAAATATGATTTTTCTCATCAATGCCATAGCACAATTTAGTAAATGGTGTGCTTTCTTGGACATTAACGAGAAAATACCATCAATTGAAAAAAAAAACAATTTTACATTTTATTTAAATAGTAAAATTCAAATATACCATGAATAGAATCACCAATACCGCTCTTATGGGTCAAAAACATCATCAAACAAGTTTGGATCAAAAATTATAGGCCATTTGGAAAATTTTCATTTTGACCAAAGTCCTTTACGGTATTGCCAAACCGCTTAAAACCAAATATAACACTCAATTTCCACATTTTGTGTTCTTGGACTTTTGGAAAATCTAAGAGTCCTCTAACCAATGTCTTTGGTCTCATCTTATTTGGATTACCATGCTCATATATCTTCAAAACAAAAATTGACTTTTGTTGACAAAAAACACTGTATGTTTTGAGCTATACCTCTCAAAAAGCATTTTTGGACATTCTTGTGAGACATGAAATTGTAAAATTATTTCCTTCAAAACAAAAGGTGTAAAAAAAAGTTAGAGTTATTCAATTGACGACTTTATCTAGAAACCAATTTAGAAAGTTTGACTTTGGCAAATCTTGAGTTTTCTTGATGAATCATGATCAACCCTTGATCAAATGATGAATGTAACTTCAAAATGAGGATGTTGACCAAAATCAGAAGAGTATATAACCACAGTTGACTTTTGTCAATCACCATTTTAACCATAAAACCATTATAAAACTTGACAAGGCAAAACTTGACATGGAATCTTTGAAGCATATGAAGGCATGAAGGCCATTGGAATGTTGGAAATCCATCTTGACTTGAGAGATACCAACCCTAATTTGGGTTGATTGTCAAGAAAGTTACATCGACGTTCCAAACCATCTATGGATGTAAATAAATGGGGCAAATTTTGAACAACACTGCTCCAATTATGCCCATTCATGCTAAAAGGATAGGAAATTACGACGTTCGACCTCCATAACATGGTACTCTCCACGAAAAAAGTTGGTAAGACACAGAAAAATACAAGTGAATCTCACGGTTGGTTCCACAACTAGGCCAACCATATTCATAGTAATAGCTGCAACCAACTAACACTCTTGGCGAAAAATGGATCCACAGGAATTGTACCTGCCCAGCATCAAAGTTAGTACTATGGAGAAAAATCAAAATAAACCCATTATTATAAGTGGGATATTATGCCGCAATTATAAGACATTAGACCCATAACATGGCCAACATTGGCCGCCAACCCACAAAAGTACCCGAAATGAAAATACTTACTATTCTACAACACCCGTCCCACTTCGGTTGGGAAAAGCTGATGTGGGATGGACATTGAAAAACGAAGGCAGAACTTCAACGATCCAACCAAGCACAAAACAACGAAGGGTTATATTGAAACCCAACTACTACAAGCTTTATCTGGTGAAAAAGAAAAAACGACTCTGGCGAGATACAAAAGCTGCCATTACCTAACCATAACACTAAACAAAAAAACAACACAAAAGCAAGTCACAAAAGCACCCTGCCCCAATGAAAAACAACTTCCACACAATGGATCGGCTAGCACTACATCTATAACCCATTATTTAAAAAGATCCGGAGAATCGCAAGCCACCATGTAACTCAAAACCCAGAAAGTTAATATTGGGGATAAGTCGAAAAAAAAAGCAACATACATGCCACTCAATCCATTTGAAGCATAAAGTAGCTCAATAGCAAATAAAATTGTTTCGCACGAAATACAGCAATGCCATTGCGACAAAACACCGGCTTAATAAAAACAAAGCCCATCAAACCGCCGGCAAATGCTTACTAATGCCACATGCAAAAAAAGCAAATTGCTACGCATTTACACCATTTTAAAACTTGGCTAAACTACCCCAAAAACAAATACTCTATACCGCATAATATTGGTAATTACTGCGGTAGCGCAAACACACAATATACTAAGCAAATACTATAACCAATTTTCGCTTATGAATACCGGTATCCCCAACAACGCCATTGCCGGCGCCCCAACACATAAACCATTAATAACCGCACTTAAATGCGGCAACACCACCGCAAACACGATATTCCATGACTTTATCGAAACATTGCGGTTACATAGATGATATAGTGGTCAACCGGTTTTGATGAGGATCATTTACATCACCAATCATCGAGCAATGAAAGCATAAGCATAAAAAAAACCCTCTTAATGTGCTTTTTCGTGCAGGTGGGGATTTCCTTGGCCGTGGTTCACAAGGGCATGAAATCAACTTTGAATAAAACAAAGGCCATCATGGAGACAAAGCCTCCTTCAACAAAGAAAAGAGCCAATCCCTTTTGGGTAAATCAACTTTTGAGGAGATTTATATCCAACTTGAGTGGGCGAACAAGCTTTCTCTCCATTGTTGCATAAATCGGGACAATTTTGATTGGCGGATCAACATCAAAGCATTTGAAAAATCAAGACTTACTTGATGCACCTCAGATCCTAAGACCCCTTCTAAAGATGGCCAATGCGATTGTATATCTCTGCCTCTAATGTAACCATAGGAACATCTGGCCGGAAAATGAAGATGGCATCGAAAGAGCCATTTACTATATTAGTAGAGTTTTAAATAATGCGAAACTAGGTACAATAGTATAGAAAAACTATGTCTTTGCTTATATTTCTAGTGTACAAAACTCAAGTATTATATTAAACACAATGATATGTTATTTGATGTCATTAAACATATGTTAAAACCAATCATGCGGATTGGTAAATAAACTTTTCTTTGAATATAATCTGGCCAAGCCTTTACGAGGCTATGAAAGGACAGGTGGTTTCAGATTTCATAGCTGACCACTCTGTGAATGAGAATTTCGCATTAGATTATGTCGAAACTCAGCCATGGAAATTATATTTCGATGGCTCAACACATAAAAATGGAAGTGGTGTCGGAATATGTATCATTTCTCCCGAAGGAATTCCAACAAAATTCAAGTATAAGTTGGAAGGCCCTTTATGTTCGAACAATGAAGCTGAATATGAAGCACTAATTGCTGGACTTGAAGCTTTGTTGGAATTGGGGGCAACCAGAGTCGAAATAAGAGGAGACTCAGAACTAGTCATCAAGCAAATAACCAAAGAATACAAGTGTATCAAAGAAAATTTGATCATGTACTTCGTTATTGCTAATCGATTAATCAAAATTTGAATATGTGATTTAAACACATTCCTAGTGATAATCAAAGGCAAATGACTTGGCTCAAATAGCTTCAAGATATAGGATATCAAAGAAAAACTCAATACCTCATAGAAGCTAGGAAGAATAATGGCTACAAAGTTATCACCCTAGATTTAGAAAATGCAAAATACAAGTTATAAACCAGGGAGAATTAAAGTTTTAACATAGATGCTTTGCGAATACAATTAGCGGACTCCTATAGTAAACTATTTGAAAATCCTTCAATAAATACAGAGGAAAGTCAAGTACAGAGCATTGTCTTACGTAGTGATCGGAATGAATTATTTAGAAGACCTCGGAAGAGTGCTACTCCAATGTTTGAGGGAAAGCGAAGCATATTTAGCCTTGTCTAATGTGCCGGTGGAGCATGTGGGGCACATCAAGCAAGCCAAAATGAAATGGCTCTTGTTCGAATATGGAATGTATTGGCCCTATGCTCAATTATAAATTAAAAGGTTGTGAAAAGTGTCAAGTCCATCTGGCATTCAACATACTCAAACAAGCGAGCTACATTCGATTGTTAAGCCTTGGCCTTCGAGGATGGGCATTAGATTTAATTGGTGAAATTCGGCCAACATCATCTAAAGGACAGAAATATATCTTGTAGGAATAGACTATTTCACAAAGTGGGTCGACGATTCCTTTAGTGAATGTAGACCAAAAACTATATAGAATTTATTGAAGCAAGTAATCTGATTTGGGATACGAAAGTATCACAACGAATCAAGGATTCAATTTCACAGGCGAAAAATGCAAGGTTCGCACAAGAAATAGGATTCAAACTACTCACATCAACACCTTATTCATGACAAGCAGTCGGTAAAAGCGGCCAATAAAGTCATAATAGGTTTGATCAAAGCATATAGGTCGAAAACAAGAAATTAAACCTTAGATCAAGTTCTATGGGCCTATCTCTAAAAAGAGCATGAATACCCTCCGTTCGGCTTACATTTGGGCACGACGGTGTTGCCCGTCAAATACATCTACAAATCGAGAATCCAAAAAACAGCAAAATACCCATTGATCAATCTTGGGAGATGATGATGAAAATTAGTGGATATAGATGAAGAAACTACGTGCTTTAGAGGTTATGAAAACAAAAGAAAAAAAGTAGCTAGAGCGCTCAATAAAAAGTTAAGAACAAAAATTTTCAACAATGATGATGCAGAAAAATTATTTTGCCTATGGATAAGAAGAATACTACGTAAGTAAATCACCCCATTGAGAGGGACCTTTTATAAAACATTTTCAAATAATGCCTATGAGATAGAAAAATTAGCCAGAAAACGAAGAATCTTAAGTAAGCAAAAATACTTAAAAAATATAAACCATACTTGGAAAGGCCACCAACTAAATAAATAGAAATTGAAATAAAGCTAAGAGAGCCATAAAACAAATAATAAATCATATTCAAAAAATAACAAAATAAATTTTTTTTTTTTTAACATTTCCAAGTAAAACATCTTGTTTCAACCTAGCAAATTATTTTTGCCAAGTTGATTTTACATTGATTCGTGTGTTTTGCTTGCTTTCAAGCTCATTTCTTGGCTTATACCTTCAACCGTCTCCATCTGTTTAAGACTACTGTGAGATCGAATCACCAAGCCCTTGATCATCAGCGAACTTCATAGTCGTTTGCAGTATACATTTCACCTTCGCAGCATTTTACATCTTTCTCCAATCAGGACTCCCGAATAAGATAACCAACCTAGAACGCCATTTCTCTTTAACAATTTCGCGAGACTCTAAAGCACGCCCTTTTAGTAACTCTCCCAAGTCATAAGCGTTAATAACTTCTACGTTTGGTTAAAATTTTAGCCCATACCATGAAGCACGATATATACTTCTATTAACTTCAAAGGAAGTACCAATCATAAATAATCGACCACGTCGAACAAATACTAAGATCTATTTGTGTCAAAATTCTTCATCGAATAACCGAAATTTGTCTTGTAAGATGGTGAAAAATCAACAAAAAATAGTATTATTAACCTCCGAAGCCAAAAGCGTATCCCTCTTTTGATTGACTTCGAATCACTAGATAAATATTACTAAAAAACACGTGAAATACATCAATTTGAGTATTTTAAAAATTATTCTTCTTCATCTACGCACCTTTTACTACGAAAAGCCCAGAAATTGGCTTGACGCGCCAAAGCCCCACACTGCGTTTCCTCATCAGCACCCTCACCTCATTCTCACATCTTCACCTTCCGCCATCCCTTCATCTTCGTTGTCACTTGCAAAATAGTGACTCACAGTATCGTCTCCCGCTCCATCGGTTTGACTGCAAATCGCCCACGAAAAAGTCACTAGAAATATCAATGATGGGGTTTAACCCCGTTTTTCATCTACCTCATTTCTCCACCAGCAAAAAATAGCCGGTGATCTAAATTTCACAAAAGCGAAGTTGCTTGTTGATCTAAGGCTTCAACAATCTCCCGAAAGTGGCCCCAGGAAATGAACCTTTGTTTAAATCATCCATTTAAACGCCGGTTGAAAAATACGAAAACACAAATAACCAAAATTAGCAAACGAAAAACTACACATAAAAATCAAATCGCGTGCCATTAAAATGCCATAATAACACCGCACATCCGCCAGCCACGCCAGGCCCCATTAACCGGCAAAATTGAAAAGAGACTTTAGATTTAAGGAGCGCGAAACTTCTTTGCTAATGGACACGACTTAACTTCACAATTGTGAAGGCTTTTCTTCTTCTTTTTGAAGGCCCATCGCCACCCCACCGTGGTTCATCCACAGTCGAAAAGTTTCGCCGCTCCATTTCTTGAAACTTTAGGGCAAGCCACCCTGAAAGTGTGACTAAGATGATTAACCAATTTAAAAACAAATAAAAAGCATGAAAATACCTTCTTTCTTCTTCTTCAATGTTGTACACCTCGTGAAAATTTGTAGTGAATGATTTGGTGTTTGTGAGTTGAAGTTGAGCCGACTTTAGGCGCGACTTTATCTTTAAAGGACTTAATCAATACCGGAAATGATTGAGAACATGGTTAAGATAAAACAAAAACATTTAAAACATTTACTTTCTTCGCACCGCCCTCTTGATTTGCAAACATAGCGGCAAAAGTCGTGGCGTACCCGCCCCAATTATTAAATCATGTTTCCGCCACGTAACCTACGGCAAAATTTTGGTATCATTTCGCGAAAAAATCCTAAAATATAACCACCGAAATACGGAGAAAAAAGCAAACGCGCCGCCGTACCAAATTTGGAAATTTATACCCACCCACATACCTATCCATTTCACATAAAAGACATGTTGCCCAGTTGTTTTTCATTTTTCTTTTAAAGTTTTGCGCCATAAACAGTTCGATGTATCCATTGGATTATACAACTTCAAAATATTTACACTCAATTTCTTTGACATGGTAAGCCTACCTTTGGATGTTTTCACAAAGAAAAAAGCTGCTGTTAATATTGTTGGATTCGGTGGTATCAAACATATTAACAATGTCATCCACCAGTGTGGAATCTCTTGTTTTATAGAAGGAAACAAAAAACTGCGAAAACTCCGAAAATCTTCATAGCGCCTTTAATCGATTTCTTTGGAGGGATACCCACCCTAAGGCATACTCTCTTCTTATCAAAAGAGTTCAAAAATCGCCACGAAACCGCGCCAACTACAAAATTTTGATAAGCGATATGTGCTTGACTCTTGGCGGTGGTGATCCCTTGAAGCAATAAGTGCAGGAGTTAGAAAAGCACTCCGGATATTTTGTTGTTGTTTCCAAAACTTGCTCAAGGCATAGTGAACCAAGTTGGTCCATAATTTCGTAGCAAGCAAACCGCCAAAAAGTCAAATGTGCCTTCGAAAGATCATCATGTATTGAGCAACTGGTTTCTTCTCTTTCTCATCATTGGCGTGAGTTTCAATAACCTTTCCCTCAATGTTACGATTGCAACATCGGGATGATCTTCATTAAGTGTTCACGAGGTTGATAGAGATGATCGAAAGTGGCATTCAGCCAAAGTTGCAACAACCAAAAGGGCCAGCCAGAAGAAGATTTGTCTTGGCTTTGTGTTTTTAATTTCAATACAATGACACAAATGCTTTCGTCAAATTGGACAATTGATTCGATCGAGACTTTTCGACCATGGTAAGTTGATTGGCTAAGGTAATGAATCTACTAGCCACTTGAAGGTTTGCTGCAAAATATTTCGATAGCCATAGTGCTAAGAAGGCTATGTGTTCAACTTACGAAACTTCTTCCTCGAGAATGATAGAAAGCAATATATTTGGAGAAAGCGGCATGCTTGAGCTCAAATTCAATGATTCTCCGCATCCTCATTAGGATCAAAAGTTTCTCCAATAGGAGAAAGTCCGATGTGTTGCTATGTCGAAGAAAGTGGGTGTTACCATCCCACAGGGAAGATGGAACGTGTTGTAAGTCTGTCCCGAAAATATAGAAGCCAACAAAAAGGGGTGGCTAATAACCTAATTTAGACATTGAATCAAATTGAGAATGCCTAAATTTTCCCATTCTGAGATTTCTTGCTCTCCACCTTAGCAAGCCAATTTTTAGTCTATTGTGGGATGTAGGACAAGACGGAAGGGTTTAAAGTTAACGATGACATAATCCATGTTAAAAGGGTCCCTTGTTAGTGCCGTTACTATGCGTCGCTCCCTCTAGGGTTTTAGAATTTAGCCACAGAATCATCAATTTTCAGTTTTGATGATACGAACTTATTAATATAGGTTTTGTCATAAAATAGGCGGGAAAGAATCCCTTCGTTTTGCCAAACGCTCTATAGGAATCAACGGACCCATTACTCCTAGGGTTTTATCAGAAACAATAGTGGGGATTATTACCTGAGAGGCATAGATAGCCTTTTGCTCCGGGTCATTTTGGAGTGGAGATGAACTCTTGGTTACCAGGGTTGATGATTTTGCTCGCGGTATTTTGGTGGAATCCATGGGTTGTTTGGATTTCAGTTTCTTGGAGGTTGTTGTTGGCATTGTTGATGAAGACATGGTGAAACAAATTAGTCTTTCGATGATGAATATTTGTTTTGTTTAAAGCTGAGAGTGCAGAATCTGGTTTGTTTGAGAATGAGAGAGATTTGGGAAAAGTTCAGAATGAAGAAGATGAAGTGTTTTATAGCTTCTTCAACGGTTAGAATTTTTGACCCTTGAGAGTAGTGGGACACGTGTAAACATTTTATTGAAAAGGCAAAAGGTGAATTTTTTCAACTTCCTAGGGTGCGACGTGTTGTCATTTGGGAAATGACGTTTTCTCTAATTATTAACATTTAGCTGCCATGATAGCACGTTTAGGTGTGCTGATTAGACATTAGCAGAAAAGTTGGATACCTACTCACGGCGTCATATGCGGTGAAATCATCATTCTGTATCGAAATTGCATGAGATATTCAAGAACAAATATTTCTCTATATGCTGTAAATAAGCTGTTCTTGAGGGGCAATTGTTAGGCGGCAATTTCGAAAGGGTAAAATTGGCATAAGCGAGATAAAATATGTTTACTATCACATGGAAAGAGATTAATATTTGTTGGTGATAGGTAAACATAAGGCCTTTGTTTCATAGAGAAAGGATCTTCGATTGCCAATGGTGGCGATATTCGAACTAAAATCTTTAGTATTTTAGGATATGAAGAAATTCCTTTAAATAAATATGCCAACATTGGAGCGGTCCAAACAAAGGATTGAAGTGAAATACAAATGGTTATGGAATTGAATTTGAATGGAACCGAAGATTCAATTTTGAATAAAAAAGGCCATGGTAAGGGGCCGTGGAGATTGGTGAACGAAGAGACTTGCATGTCTTAAGCGTGGCGCAATATTATAGTAGAACCGTTAGGGTCAGAACATTATAAATAGATGTTTTCTATTAGATTTTGGGGTGTTCGTTAGATGTACTAAAATTTCTCAAATACTCAAATTACCGTGATCGAAAGGAAGCGAGTCAAGGAGATATCATGTACGTTAAGAACATCATGTTGTTTTATAATTTAAATGCCGTTTATTATCATTTATTTCAGTTTCTGCACTTTTACCTTTAAAGTATTTCGATTACATTTCTTTTTATCTTTATACCATTTGCCTTTAAACACTTATTGTTCTAGAAACCTATTTACTTTCAAACTTTTATTGTATTTCGGAAATTGTTACTTTTAAGAGTGTCCTTACCTTTACATTCAATTGTCAATAATCAAGTTTAAGTTCAAATCTTTACACAAGCGATTATATTCCATAGTCAACTTTAAGTAAGTGCTTTAAGAATCAATTGAAGATCATGGGTTTGAACATAAAATCTATTATGACACATGTGTCCTAGGATCAATCTAGTCGATCTGCAAGTAACCAATAATAAATAGTAAAATTGGAAGACTAGCGGTTGTTTACGAGAAATCACCGTAGCAATGAGGAAATCGACCACACAAAGTCATGATTTGCTCAACTTTCCTCCAAATTCGATTTTAATCTTTCACATATTATAAATATAATTTGATTATTCATGTTTGTTTTGATGTCGGAATGTTTTGTATGGTTCGATTTAAGTTTAGAGGAGGAATCGAGATGTGCCATTGTTAGGGTACATGAGCTCAAATTAGGGTTTCTCAAAATAGGTAAAATTGGAAGAAACCAGTGGTACCATCGTGCTCATGAGGTCATACGGATCGATCCATGCCTTCCACATGAATTTATATTGCTTATTATGAATTTTGGAAACTTGCGGTGTTATAGTGGCGGAAGAGGCCGTCACTATTGGCTTTAGCGACAGTCCGTAGGTAAAAGTGGAAAATTTGAATGGGGACGATGACCCCCTTGGTGCGCGTTTTAATTTATATTTCCACTAACACCAATGACCCTTGGCTCCGGATGGTGGAAGTGTGTGCATATATTGGGAGGACCTAGGTTTGATCCTGGCTCCTCACAATAATTTTACAACTTTGCAAACTAACAATTTTCTTCTTATTTTCATATTTTTTTCAATTTATTTCTTTTCTATTTAATTTTCTTTAAATAATTTTTAAAATACCATAAAATCACAAAAAAATTTTCTTTTTTTAAATTAGGAAAAATACTTATTTAATCTTTTACATTCAAATTAGCTTTTAATTACTTTCTACATTAAAATCATTTTACAAAAATCCGAAAAAATATTTTCTTCGTGTAATTAGGTTTACTAACCCTAAAACATTTTCTAACATGAAAATCTATTTTCTAACTTTATTTTCTCTTATTTACAATTCATCCTTCCCTGATACTTTTTTCGATTATTGTATTGCTCACAAGTTGTAATAGTTAGGGTTTAAATTCCTCGCATTTTTACTATTATGTAACTGCTCATGGGATGTAATAGTTTAATTAGAGTTTTACTTTCCGCACCTCCTATTATATATTTTGCCCAAATTCATGTAATAGCGTAGGATTTACATTTCTGCACTTTTACTTTCTGCACCTTTACATTACTGTACATACTCAAGATAAATATTTGAATCAAACACACTCATCACACTTGCACCCCCTTAGGGTATCCTCTCTCGTTACCTTTCAGAATACAATGGTTATGTCCCTCGAACGTAGGGACACCATTAGCAAAGACGCTTACGAATATATGATCTCGTCCCTCGATTGTTGCCTACAAAAAGTGATGATCGTCCCTACGAATTACTAAGGGTATTCATACATGTTGCCTTCTATAATCATACGATGACCCTTCGATTGTCTCTTTACATCAAACGAATAAAGTTACATACCAACTAATGGTATGGATAGCCTTATTCTAAGTGGGAAGGAAAATAAACATGGAAACTACCATTCTGAGTAGGTAATAAACTTCTAGTGGCTTGCTCAATCAAAATACTTTTCATAACTCACACTTTTCAAAAACTTTTCAAACACTTTGTATACATTCCAGCGAGAATCATTACAAAGTCAAACATTTTTTCCAAAAAAATATTTCTGAATACTTCGTATACATTTCAACGAGAATCATTATGAAGTCAAAGTGAAATGTCTTTCAAAATATTTTCAAATCATAAACGCAGAAAGAAATTTTTTTAAAGTGAGCTAAGTAACTAAGAGCCCGTAGATAACTACGGATGGATAGGGTGTTAATACCTTCCCTTTTCATAATTGCCTCCCCTACTCATAACACTACAAGAAAAACATGTTTTAGCTGCAACATTTTAGCGTCGGCCACGACTCATTATTGTGTCATAAAATGTCTCACTAAACCGACACTAAATGGGTAAAATCATTGGTTTTATTTTTATTAGGCCATTAACTATAGCGCATCTTTGACCGACGCTAAAGCTGGAGCGAAATATTTATTTCCCTCCACTAATTTTGTTTGCTCCTTTTAGTTATTATTTTAAATAATTATTTAAATTTTTATATTAGCGATGGTGTTAGCTAACGCTATTATACGTATTGATAATTTAATTTTCCTTTATCAATTTCGTTTGCCTCCTTTTCATTTATTAATTTATATAATATTTTATATGACGTGATTGTAAGCCGGCGCTACTATTATACCACTAATTTTATTTGCCTCCTTTGCATTTAATATTTAATAAATTATTTATTTTTTGGTGCCAAATACTTTTTATTTTCCCACCAATTTTTTATTTATTATTCTAAATAATTTATTATTTAATTATTTTTTAACTATAAATAAATAAATTTAAGTAAAACTATAAATTAAAATTAAAATTTAATTTATAAAAATATAGTTATAAAACTATTAAACTAAAACTAAAATTATATCAAACTAAAATTTATAAAATAAACCAATATTATAGACTAATAAAATAATATATATTAATAAAAGTATTTATAAATTAAAACTATTTAATTAAAATATAAATTATAACTAAAATAATATTTAGAAACAATAAAGTGTAACAAAAACTATATTAAAATAAAAATTGAAGAGCTTAAAGAAGAAAATCACTTCAGGTTCGATTGATATACTCATACTATTCCCTTTCCAGGTTCGATTGACAATATAATCATTCCACTCGCTTCTGGTCCGATTGACATACACATACTCTTATCACTCTCATTCATTTCCAAGTTTGATTGACAAAGATATTGGCTCCAACTCAACCCGTTGGAGTTGCTCTTCGACACAACAATTTAAAAAATAGGTATGAATTTATTTATGATAGTTGAATAATTTTCTTTCATTTCAGGTTCCATTGACAAAGATCATACATAGTCTAATTGGTTATCTTTGTTTCCACCAAATCACTTGTTTTTTTCCTCTGATATATATACATAATTTAAATTTATAACAATACAACAGAATTTAGAATTTGGTAATGTTTAATATGAAAAATCATCAAATATACATGAGAATGACACATGAAATTAAAATTTTGAAACTATTGGGACATAAAGATAAAAGGGTATGAAGAATGACAATAGAAACATGAAGGTCTTCCTTTGTCATCTCTTAACTTGATCCTCTCTTGTTGTTTTAATTGTAGGAACTGTTACTGTGTTTTTTGAGTGAACTATTGATATCATGGAGGTGGCTATGACAAGAAGGAAAAGAACAAAGCATGTGAGAGAGGCTTTTACTTGCTTCACCATTTTGTGGTGATGTTGGTGATATGTTAAAACTTTCATTTCCATAGTATTAAGAAGATAGTATGATAATTTTCACATTTACTTACAATACCTTAGGCCATTTGATAATTCTGACTTTGCTCTGCCATGGCAATTGACCACCTGTTTGAACTTGCTCTCAGTAAATTTTTTTAAAATTTAGTAAAAATGTAGTCTTTTATCCTTTTACCATTTGATGCTTTCATTTTTTTTCCTTTTAAATTAGTGTTAGTGACATACCTTGACGATGTTGGTTTTCAGGTCGGTATAACCGTAGCTGCTCATAATATGATCTTAGTTCTCCAACACCATTCCAAACTTCAGATGTATTTGATCTTCGTCCCGTGGTCAAGCATTACTAGAGGCTGACATGGATGTCATTCTGTTATGCATCTATTTCGTCGCTGTCCGAGGTTGTTGGGTCAATTCCACTCACTTTTGTTGATGTTCTTTCGGTTAAGAGCATCCAAGGAACCTTATTTTAAGAGTAAGAAGTCATAGCAGTTTTGATTACTTGTTTTGTTTGGATGATTGATCTGGTTTTGTATTCTGTGTTTAAGGTGCTGCCATAGAGTTAGACATACTCTGCACACACCCAATGTTTGGACCAGTGAGTGGCAAAAATTGTTGGCAAAATCAGACTTTCATGTATGACAGAATTCGAATAAAAGGTGAAGCTACTTGCTCTAAATTTCTCCAAATTTTTAAACTGAGTTAAGAAGTTTGTATATAGAATTGAATTGTATTCAAGGTGATTTTTTAGCAATATTGTGTGTTATGATAGGGCAGCTGCAAAGAGCCAATTTATCACACATACAATAGGCAGGTATGCAGCTTCCTACATATCTTTCTAACCAACCAGAGACAAACCAGCACTTATTATGCACTCACTTACTGTAACTTTTTTTTCTTCTTTACAAGGACATTTGTTTTATTTTTCATTTTTCTAATTTTAAGTTTTGATTGGTACTATTTTCCATGATATGATTCTTCTGGTTTGTCCTGGTATAGGCACCGATCGTCGACTATTTGATGCGTTTATTTTGGCATTAAACAAGGCTCTAACTTGTGCTAATTTTGAGTTACGTGTCTACATTGATCAATATGATGGCCACGTTTATTATGGAGTTGTTAATGCGTTTCCGATGAACAATCAAATCTTGGTACTAAGTATACAATTCTGCAAATTGCTTTTTATAAGGCCATTGTAAGTGTAATTGAGCGTACCTCTGTGTTGGGCATGTCCATTAGATATTGATAGGGGGAAGAGACCGGAGAAGTGTTTGATTATGCATGTTTCTGTGTGAGCAATATCATTTGGTTGTTAAAATAAATTATAAAGAATCGAAGTAGAATTTTGTTAAAACAATAATTGTAAAAGTGAAATAAAAACATGATAATTATGTTTTGGGTGATTTTAAAAAATGTCTAAATGCCAAATATTTCGTAGAGATAAAGTTAGATTTAGAAAGAAAAAGATTAAATTGTTTTTTATAGTTTATAGTTTATAGTACTCATATAAATATAATAAGAGTATATAATAAATTTTTAAATTTAATTAAGATTGATAATGAATAATATCAAATATTTTGTAACCAACCCAATTGACCTCAAATTTGTTTGTTAATAATTTGGTTTAATCCCAATCTATCTTTCTAGCACGTGTCTCTTTTTTGGCTTAACAATATATAATCCATTCCATGTTAATCATGAATTCTTTGTTTCTTCTTATTGCATTTTATTACTTATTTATAGGATGTTCCTGCTTTTGAAATCATGGTGCTTGATATTATGACTTGTTGAGACACACCACTTATTATGGTCTTTTTAATGGAAAACAACATATTGAAGCAATAGTTCAAGATGGTATTGCAAATGGTTTTATCAATACCATTGGTTCTCTAAATCTGAATTTGGATAGCCATGTTATAAATTTTCACCTACCTACATTTTTCTTCTCATCAGAGATTTAATTTTGATTTAATTTACTAGCCTTTGATACTTTGAAGTATTGACCAAAACCTAAATATTTCAATACTATCAGACTATTGAGGTTGCACCGTAGCGAATTGACCACGGTTATATGGGCATATGCACATCTATTGACAGCGAGTGGAGCATATAAAGATCGACCAGATTTAATGCAACATAATTGCAGGACATATAGGGATAATCTCATTTCTTCTACTCCTTGGTTGGTACCAATAGCATGTTGATTTTTGAATATGTTTATGTTATTATTATGTATCAATGTAGTAAAGAAGATTTTAATTTCTTGAACATGTTGATGTAGGATAAAGATTCCATATCCTCTTGCGTCGGGTGCTCCTACATTTCATGTTGGCCATTCTTTTGGAATGATGGTTGCGGTTTTAGTCTCATTAATCGAGGTATTTTCAAATACATAAACATTTGATGCTCTTCTATTTAATCTCTAGACAAACGCTTATCACCTTTGATATTTTGATCAATTGGAGCATTAAAGGAAGCATCGCGCCTAGCGAGTGCCACACTACATCCTGCACATGTATTGAGTTGTGGTATCGGTTGGTAGAGAATTGGAATTTTGCTGAATGACGTTTTTGGAACACTGACTCATTCAACAGTTTCAATGTATGTGGTTTTCTACTTTTTCTCATTCATAGTTTTAATTCTTTTCTTGTGACAGATATTGATTCTTTTAGTATCATGACAGAGAGAATGTAGGTCTTCTAGGAAGCAACCGAATTTAGGTGAGTATCAAACTATAGGGACATGTTAATTATTTAGCGGGAAGGATAAAAATTGAGCGGCTAAAAATTGTGCGCACAACGAAACCCTCGAATTTACTTAAGCATCAATAAGCTTTTATTATTCTATGGTCTTATGACAATTATTATTTTTCTCTTATTAGTTTCCAGCTTCAATAGGCCTAACGTTTTTGCAATTCACCAACATGAATTCAATTAGGAACCTATCTATTGTTGGTGTATCTCTTATCTTAGGCTTCTATTCTGAATAATTAGAGAATTCACTATCAAAGACCTTCATGGCCCGGCCCATACCAAAGTTGGATGGGTGAGTTTTCTCCTATCAAGAATATTTTTCTCAACTTAGATTAAATGTATCTGTTGTATTTATTTTGATACACCTATGTCCAATCCTCAAATATATTAGACAATTGTGTTATCATTATTGTATAGATTTGTTTATTATATTTCAGTGTAAGCAATTTATTGGTTTACTTGAAGATTTATTTATTATATTTCAAAGGGTTAAATTATGGATCTCATGTTTTGACTACTTTTATAATTAAATGTTAATTATACTTTTTTTAATTTTTATTAATTAGATATGACTCTACAAGGTGATAAATGTATGATGATAATAAATAGGTTTCAATTAAAATAAATACTGGAATAACCTACAAAATTGATATATAAAAACTTCAGCGTCGGTTAAAAATCGGCGTTATCGTTGATGTGAAATGGTTGTTGTTGAGTGAACCCCAATTAGATTTTAACATGTGGCGCATATTAGTGTCGCTTCAACTACGCAAAATAATGTAATATAGACCAAGGTCCATGAATTAGCGTCTCCTTAAAGTTCGATAAAGTCGGCTAACATGGTAACGACACAAGGCCGCGCTACTTTTATAAACTTTGACCTTTAGAGACAGCCTCGACTCCGATGCTAGGCCGACGCTAAATCTTGTTAGCGTCGGCTTTTAGCTGATGGCGAGCTTTTGCCATTAGTGAGGTTTACGGTGAAAAATCGATATGAACCGAAGATATATACTATGTTGGATTTCAGAAATTTAGCCCACATATTTCTATGTTACTATGTTGGATATGACCCAAATTATTATTCATATATAGATGTTTCAGGATTAGGGTTTTTCATTTCTCCATCACGCTCACTCATTTCTTCATCGGTGGGAAGTGAAAGAGATCAAGTAGAGAAGGCTTCTAGAGAGAAAGCACCTACGAAAGGTGGAATGCACGAGATCAGCAGTCTTGACAACGTCCATCCCAAGGTAGATGCTCTCGCTAAAAAGATAGAAAGCCTAACACAATACTTCCGACCTTTGTGGTTTATATAACTCAAGCTAGAGATAAAGTACTGGACATCTTTCTTGAATTTCAAATTTTACCAGGAACTCCCACCGACCAAGTGCATTATGCTCAAGGAAACCCTTATTCAAACACATACAACCCTGGATGGAAGAATTATCCCAATTTCTCATATAAAAACACCAATGCATTGTATGCGTCAGGATAAGCACCTCTATACCTCACGGATATCAAAAAGCACCATATTTGCTCCTAATATTCCTAGGAAATCTAACCTCAAACTAATGATGGAGAATTTTATAGCTTTACAAGCTCAAATCAACAAGGATTTCCTAATCCAAAACATTCACACTAGCAAGTAAATCAAGGTTAGTGAATAAAGTAGATGATTTAGCCACCCATAACAAAATGCTAGAAACTCGTATTTCACAAGTGGCCCAACAACAAGCACCTACCACTGCACTGTTGGTACTTGTCTAGAGACAACCTTAACCTAATTGGAAAGGACATGCTCATGCTATTATATTGACGGAACGAATATGATGGACCAACTGATCCTAGACTTAAGAATCCAGCCATGTCCCAAAGCTCTGGAAAAACAACTAAGAAGAAAGATGAGCCGAAAGAGAAAGAGAAAGTAGGTGATGAAGAACCAATAGAAAAGGAAAAACCCTATGTTCCTCCATACCTTACAAAACACAAACCTTATCCTCAAAGACTCACTCATTATAGAAGCGCATGGCAATCTAAGAATTTGTTGAACATCTAAAACAACTCAATATCACCATTCCATTCATAGAAGCTATCACTCAGATGCCCTTGTACGCTATGTTTCTCAAAGAAATATTGTCTAACAAGAAAAAGATACAGGATAATGAGACAGTTACACTCACTCTAGATTGTAGCGCAATCATTCAAAACAAGATGTCGCAGAAGCTGAAGGATCCCGGAAGCTTCTCAATACCCTGTAATATAGGTAAGTTTGTCATAGACAAAGCTCTTTGTGACTTAGGCGCCAGTATTAGTGTTATGCCCTTGTTGATATCTAAGAAGGTCGATATGGGAAAATTAAGACCGACCAAGATGTTTGTATAACTAGCGGATCGTTCAGTCAAATATCCAGTAGGAATTCTTGAAATTGTTTCGATGTGAATAGGTCAGTTCTAAATCCCTACAGACTTCATCATTATGGACATTAGAGAAGACAGTGTTACCCCCATCATACTAGGAAGGCCATTTCTAGCCTTTGGAGCCATAGTAGATGTTAAGAAAGGAAAATTAACCTTTGAAGTTGGAGAAGAGAAAGTTGAATTCATCCTGACACAATTCCTACAAGCCTCAACTATCGATGGTACGTGCTACCTTTTAGACGTGATGAGCGAATGTGTCAAAGAGATGGAATCGGAGAAAACCTCATTCCAAACCATAAAGATTACGTACTGATTTTCGAAGATGATAATTGATGTCCGAATATCGAGATGGAAACCTAAGTGAATGTCTAGCATTGACACCAAATTATATGCCCTGTGAAGAAACCTAATTTGGAACTTAGAGTTTTACCGAAAACCCTAAGATACAAATTCCTAGATTACGAACTCGAAAACTAGTGATAATCAACCAGGACTTAGGACAACTTGAGATGGAGAAATTGTTGCATGGTTTACGAAAATATCCATCTTCCTTAGGATACAACATTGTTGATTTAAAAGGAATAAGTACTCCCATTTGCATGCATCGCATCATCTTTGGAAGATAGTATGGGTCGTCTCTGAACATCAAAGAAGGATTAACCTGATCATGATCATGAGCACTATAGAGAATTCACCTAAATATTTTAACATCCAACATTTAAAATAATAAAACGTACAAAATAGGGTGACTTCGATAATATTAATTGTAGTGATATTTTTTTGGAGACTAACACAAAGTCAAAGGACAAAAGTCCTTCACACACCTCAGATGTGTTTCAAGTTTCCATCATTAATATCATAACCTAATTAATTCTCATAATCTCGATTCTTTCTACCCTTTGTTACAACATGTTTTGAAGAATTCTCATGAAACATGTTTTTGTAAAATGCAGTTCAGATCAAAATCAGTTTCTACCAAATTGGATGAAAATAAGAAAAATTTATTAGAATTTTGATTGGACACGCTGAGAGCGTGATGTAACGTCCAAAAATTTAATTAATTATTTAATTAAATTATATAAGAATTAATGGAATTAGTCGAAGTTGTGAATTATTATAAGATTAATTGGATTAATTGTTGATTAGCCGATAGATTAATAATAATAATAATAATAATAATAATAATAATAATAATAATAATAATAATAATAATAGTTTATTAGTAATAATAATAAAAATTAGAATAATTTGTTGGGCTTAGATGGTTGAAATTAGTAGAAAGGAGGTGTAGAGAAATAAGTCCAATAAGAAATATAATTATTAGTTATTATAAATAATAAGAAATTAGGTTTTGGAAGGTTGTTAGAAAACAAGGAGAAGAAAGGGAAAAGAATAGTATCGTGAAAAAGGAAGAAAAAGGAATAGACTTGGGAGAAAAACGCCGTCATGAAAATTGTAGGCAAAGAAAACCAGAAAATTCAACGAACTCCGTGAGAGACCTTCAATTCAAGGTAAGGGTGGGGTTCGACTTTCTAATGAGTTGTATGATGAGTAGTATATGAAATTAGGATAATGGAGAATTTTGCTATGTATTTATGATTGTTCTATTTGGTGAGAAATTATTTGATGTCAGTGTGTTGAAATTATTCTTGAATATGATGAAATTTGTCTTGAGTTTTAAGTTGCTAAATTGATTTTGTAGGTTGCATATGTATATATTATTTCGTTATAATATTTATATATGTAGTGTATAACCATGTTTATCCACATATGTACGAAAACTTTATCAAATATATTTATATGCACGGTATCGTAACTTTTCATTAATTTAATTGTTTTGGTAGACATCACAATTGAGTAGATAATTGAGAGTATCACGTTACAGTACCAGTATATTAGAGTAAGCCGAAAATCTAAGTTAATGTTTCATACATTGTAGCATTAGTTTATTTGATTGGTTAATGTTTGATAAAGTCTAACCTTAGGTGTTAATTTACAATTTTAATATATTGATAACATAAAGTTTTGTTTATGAGAATAATAGCTATTTAACTATTAGCTTTTATAATTATAATAGTTTTAGTATTATTAATATGATAAATTAAAGTTTTGAGTAAGAGCGATTATTTGGTTAATTGATTAATTTAAATTATTTCGATTCTATTAGAGTTATTAAAGTTGTCAATAGAGTTGTTAGAATTGTCAATAAAATTATCATAGTTGTTTTGAGTTATTAAGTCATACTTTAATGGTTTTGGGTGATTGACATGTCTAGAGTTGTCGACATTGTTTCGAGTTGTTTAAAATTAAACCTAATAAGTCATAGAATTAAAGGTAAAGTATTTGACCCTTTAGAGTTGTTTTACTATTACTTGAGTCGGACAGATTAATTATTTTCATAAATATTATTTTATATACAAGTTGTCATGAGAAATTTTGAGCACCTTAGAGTTATTTTAAATTGTAGGGATCGTGGTAGAGTGATTTATAATTTATTGAGAATCAAAGTTATAATTATATATTATTATGACATTTTATGAGTTAAGTATAGAATAAGTTATATAATTACGGTGATAAATTGTGTCGTGTTGTTTCCGTTGAATTGTTGTTGTTGTTTGGTGGTATTGATGTTGTTAATAAATTGCGAAGTTGTAAATGGTGTAGTAATTGTTATTGTTTGTTGGTATTGATGTTGTTAATAAATGCAAGTTGTAGATTGTGATGAAATTGGTTTATTATCGTATTAATTCTATTGATAAACTATTATTATTGTTATTGTGAAGTTGTAGTCGTATGACCAATGTTGATATTTGTAAAAGAAACCTATAATGTTGAAAAAGTTAATTATTCTAATTTATGGACATGCTTGAGTTGTAAACAATGATGTTGATCTAGTTGTTGTTGTTGTATGTATTGTTGTTGCATCGTTGTATTTGTTGTTGAAGTTTGCACCATTGCATGATTAAGTTGGCTGGATTGGCACCACGTTGAAAGTTGCTTATGCCTTGGCCTTGATGGCACCGTTGAAGGCTTATGCCTTGTTGAATACCTCGATAACTGGCATGATTTTAAGTTTTAAAATTACCACATGCATAATAGTACCATTACCGTTAAAGTCACATATTATTCGTATTATTGTCATGTGATGGTTATTGTTGTGCTATATTATTGTTGTGAGTTGTTATTATTATTGTTGTTGCTAACCATTATTTATAATTATTGTTATATTGATGTTTTATTAGGTTGTGTTATTAAGTTATTATATATTATTGTGAGAAATTGTTGTCATTATATTACGTTGATGATTATGTATTGTTGAAGAATAAGTTGCAAGTGATTTATTATCTAAATACTATCATGTATTATGCCATCATTTATTAGATCTCACCCACCGCCCCATTTGTTTAACGTTGCATACGAATTCAAGAATGGATTAGTTGTTGTTGGTTCATGTCTCCCCACTATCGCCGTAAAAGCATTTAGTATATTGTTGACTCTTAATTAGTATAGTTGTTAATATTGTGGTTTCATTATATATTGAATAACATGTTATTATTAATATAATATGTATTGTGTATATATGCCCCACATTTTAAAAATATTTTATTGAAAATTATTGCAAATAGATCCTCATAAATTTTATGTATCCCGCTTTTAATGTTAATACATTTTATTTAAAATTTCGGCAAAAAAGCAAAATTATTACATGGTGGTAAGTTAAGCCAATACATACGTGTTGTCTAACGTTACCACCCGTCCGCGACAAGTGTGAACACGCCATGCACTTTATTTTCAATTGTTGTTGCGAGTTAGTTGAAGCTTGGTGGGAAGCTTTGCTTCTCGGATGTGTTGGTTGAGGGATATCATATTATATGTTACTAATGGATACAATACAAATTACCGCATTTCTTGAATATACAATTTAATATTTAATTTTTGGTTGGACAATGTGAAAAAGAATAATTGCTATAGAAGAATTAGTAAGTTGTTAAAGTAGACCATGATGTAAAATTATTGTTATTGTTAAGTTGTTGGAATATCAAACTATAATGAAAGTTGGAAAAATTCTATTAATGTTAGTGTACGATTTAATCTTTATCTTGCAATCATTGACAAAAGCTGATCACCCTTAATCTCTTGTTGATTAACTCATGTCCGATGAATATAAAAATTGTTTCTATCTTAATGGTAAGTAATGGGTTTCTCCGAGAATGTTGTTAAGTGAGAATACCATGTTGTACAAGAATTAGCGAGTTGTAGTTACTTACTATTAATATTATTTCAAGTTATTGCTAAAATGCATTATATTTGCGTATTGGAAGATTAACGTTTGCGTATGGATTTAACCATGTTGAGTTGTTATATCGGAAGATAAGTGGCCAATAATTGACCGTATTGAAAGCGAAAGTACGGCAAATTGAAAATATTAATGGCATTTTAAAAAATTATTAAAGTATATAAGCCGTAAATTCCATTAATTATTATAAGCCGTGGATGTTGCCCATTAATAATTAATAATAATAATAATAATAATAATAATAATAATAATAATAATAATAAGGCAAATAGTTGAAAATAATAAAATGGTAAAAAAAAGTAATAAAAAAGCCAATGTGGTTATATTATTAAGAAAATTTATTACAAGGAAAAAAAATAGTAATGAAAAAGAAAAAAAAAACTTGGAGAAAGCGTAAGCAAAAAAATTTCATGAAAACACTTCAAGCCCAAAAGCCGTGTTCGCTTTCTAATAAGTTTATGAATGGTAGTATGTAAATATAATAAGGAAATTTGCTATGTATTTATGATTGTTCTATTTAGTGAGAAGATGTCGTATGTTGAAATTATTCTTGAAATGATGAAATTTGTCTTGAGTTTTAAGTTGCTAAATTGATTTTGTAGGTTGCATATGTATATATTATTTTGTTATAATATTTATATATATGTAGTGTATAACCATGTTTATCCACATATGTGCGAAACTTTATCAAATATATTTATATGCAGTATCCTTTTCATTAATTTAATTGTTTTGGTAGACATCACAATTGAGTAAATAATTGAGAGTATCACGTTACAGTACATTATATTAGAGTAAGCCAAAATCTAAGTTAATGTTTCATACATTGTAGCATTAGTTTATTTGATTGGTTAATGTTTGATAAAGTCTAACCTTAGAATTGTTAATTTACAATTTTAATATATTGATAACATAAAGTTTTGTTTATGAGAATAATATTAGCTATTTAACTATTAGCTTTTATAATTATAATAGTTTTAGTATTATTAATATGATAAATTAAGAGTTTTGAGTAAGACGATTATTTGGTTAATTGATTAATTTAAATTATTTCGATTCTATTAGAGTTATTAAAGTTGTCAATAGAGTTGTTAAATTGTCAATAAAATTATCATAGTTGTTTTGAGTTATTAAGAGTCATACTTTAATGGTTTTGGGTGATTCGACATGTCTAGAGTTGTCGCATTGTTTCGAGTTGTTTAAAATTAAACCTAATAAGCCATAGAATTAAAGGTAAAGGTATTTGACCCTTTAGAGTTGTTTTACTATTACTTGAGTCGGACCGATGTGAATTATTTTCATAAATATTATTTTATATACAAGAGTTGTCGGTGAAAATTTTGAGCACCTTAGAGTTATTTTAGAATTGTAGGGATCGTGGTAGAGTGATTTATAATTTATTGAGATTATGTCAAGTTATAATTATATATTATTATGACATTTTTGAGTTAAGAGTATAGAATAAGTTATATAATTACGGTGATAAATTGTATCGTGTTGTTTCCGTTGAATTATTGTTGTTTTTTGGTATTGATGTTGTTAATAAATTACGAAGTTGTAAATGGTGTAGTAATTATTATTGTTTATTGGTGATGTTGTTAATAAATTGCGAAGTTGTAGATTGTGATGAAATTGGTTGTTATTTGCTCGTATTAATTCTATTGATAAACTATTATTGTTGTTGATCGTTGATAAGTTGTAGGTCGTATGACCAATGTTGATAAACTTATTTTGCAGTTGATGAAGATGTAGGCCTATGGTCAATGTTGAATAAGTTGAATTGTTCTAATTTATGGACATGCTTGAGTTGTAGTCGAATGACCGGTGTTGATCTAGTTATTGTTGTTGTTGTTGTATGTTGTTGTTGTTGCATCGTTGTGTATTTTGTTGAAGTTGAGTTGCCCGCATACATTGCATGATTAAGTTGGCTGGATTGGCACCACGTTGAAAGTTGAAGGCTTATGCCTTGCCTTGATGGCACCACGTTGAAGGCTTACCTTGTTGAATGCCTCGATAACACTGCATGATTTTAAGTTGGGAGTTACTCCAAATGGTACCACATGCATTTGCATAGTTGAGTCACATATTAGTCGCGTGTTAAAGTTGTTGGTATTATTCGTTATTTGTTGATTGTCATTGTGATGTTGTTATAAGTTGTTTTTATTGTTATTATTGTGAGATTGTTGTTATATAATATTGTTG
This sequence comes from Vicia sativa, assembly GCA_021764765.1. Lineage (NCBI taxonomy): Eukaryota > Viridiplantae > Streptophyta > Magnoliopsida > Fabales > Fabaceae > Vicia > Vicia sativa. Next base: position 107,340,850 of record CM038794.1, read on the forward strand.
CTATAAGTTTCCATTATTATAAGTTGTTGTGGTTATAAATTCATTGTTATTATAAGTTGATGTTTTATTAGGTTGTGTTGAGTTAAGTTTATTGGCGAATATGTTGTGATAAATATTGTTGTGTGGAGAAATTGTTGTCATTATATTACGTTGATGATTATGTTGTGATTGTTGGTTGTGAGAATAAGTTGCAGTGGTGATTTACGTTATCTAAATACTATCATGTATTATTTATCATACAATTTATTAGATTGTTAGATATCTCACCCTTCATTTGTTTGCCGTTGCCTTTATACGTAACGGTATTCAAGAATGGAAGAATTAGTTGTTGTTAAGTCGGTGTCCTCTACATACGTATAACACTTGGGACGTTTGGTCTATGTTGTTTATATGACTCTTGTTGTTATTAATATAATTTAATCCTAAGTGATGTGTGAAAAAATTGTTAAGTATGTTGAAAGTTGAATAACATGTTTCAAGTTATTATTAATATATATCGGTATAACTATGAATTCCGCGCATAATATTTTGTTTGAAAGTTATTGCAAGTGGTTATGAGATCCTCCAATTAAAAAGTGTTATGTATCTTATCTGTTTGTGTTGTTAATGTTGAAATGCATCCCATGTTTTAGTTTAAAATTTCCACTCATTTTATAATAAGCAAAAGTGTTACATTAGTGGTGTCCAATACATAAAATGTTGTACGTTGTTTACCCCGCCACGACAAGTGTGTGGAACACTTCGGTACTTACTTTTTTCTAATTGTTGCAGGAAATTGAAGCTTAAGAAGCTTTGCTTCCGGATGTGTTGGTTGAGGATATCATATTAGTATGTTACTAATGGATACATTACCAAAGACCACATTTCTTGAATTATATTTATATTTATTTTTGACATTGGATCGTATTGAAAAATAAGCTGAGATAAATTTATTAAGTTGTTGTTTAAAGAATGATGTAGAATTATTGTTATTAAAATTGTTGGTCGTCTTTGAACTATGAGTGAAAGTTGGAAAAAGGATTCTATTAATAGTTTAATCTCTATAATTTGTCGGCTATCTAACAAATAAAACGTCACCACTCTATGTGACGCAAGCATGTTGGATGAATAAAATGCTTTTCTCTTAATGGTGTTGTATTTCTACAGTAAAAATATTGTGGCAAAACCATGAGCAAATTGGAATTAACGTATTTATTATGCATTGCATGCAATATGTGCCCAAAATGCATTTTACGCCATGCATTTAACCATATTGTTATTTATAAGAAAAATAGTAAGCCAAATTAATATTATGCAATTAAAAATTAAGATTAATAATAATATTAATAATTAATTAATAATAATAATAATAATAATAATAATAATAATAATAATAATAATAATAATAATAATAATAATAATAATAATAATAATATTAATAATGTTAATAATAATTATAATAATGTCTTAATAATTTAATAAAAGAAAGTAGAAAATAGTAAATAAAAATAATAGTTATTATTTTAAATTGTTAAAACAAGGAGAAGAAAATAAAAAGAAACTTAGAAAAACGGAATGAGAAAAAATACCGCCGGCAAAACTCCGCGAAAGAAACCCATTCAAAAAGCAAAATCGACTTTCTAATGATTACTTATAATAAATAGGTAAATATTTTGCTATGTATTTATTTCTATTTGGTGAGAAATTATTTGATGTCAATGTATTGAAATTATTCTTGAAAATGATTATGTCTTGAGTTTTAAGTTGCTAAATTGATTTTGTAGGTTGCATATGTATATATTATTCGTTATAATATTTATATATATGTATAACCATTTTATCCACATATACAAACTTTATCAAATATATTTATATGCAATATCGTAACTTTTCATTAATTTAATTTTAAGACATCGTGTAGATAGATATCACGTACAATACCAGTATATTTAGAAATCTAAGTTAATGTATACATTTAGCATTAGTTTATTTGATTAATTTATAATACCCTTATTGTTAATTTACAATTTAATATATTGATAACATAAAATGATAATATTAGCTATTTAACTATTAGCTTTTATAATTATAATAGTTTTATTATTATATAATAAATTTTGAGTAAGAGCGATTATTTGGTTAATTGATTAATTTATTATTTCATTCTATTATTATTAAAGTTGTCAATAGAATTGTTAGAATTGTCAATAAAATTATCATAGTTGTTTGAGATTTATTAATACATAATTTTTGGTGATTAAACATATATTATCGCATTGTTATTGTTTAAAATCCATACCATGAATTAAGGTAAAACCCGCAAAATTATTTACTATGCAAAACATTAATTTTTCATATTATTTTATATACAAGAGTTGTCCGTGTCAAATTATGAATAATTGTTAGAGTGTATTATAATTGCAATGTTATAATATTATGTTATTAAAAGAAAATTTATATTGTTGTTGTTTTAATTATGTAATATTGTTGTAATAAATTGTTGATTGCATTGCCATTATTTGACCTTTTTGTTGTTGTACTGTTGATTGTAGCCATAACCGCATATTGGCAAAAATATGGCCTATAATGTTGTTAAGTATTATTCTAACATGCCGTGTTGTATAACCATGTAATTGTTGTTGTTGTTGTTGTTGCATCGTTATTTGTTGTTGAATTGAGGTTGCACGGCATACATTACATGATTAAGTTGGCCGGATTGGCACCACGTTGAAAGTTGAAGGCTTATTCCTTGGCCTTGATGGCACCACGTTGAAGGCTTATGCCTTGTTGAATGCCTCGATAACCTGGCATGATTTTAAGTTGGGAGTTCTGCTCCAAATGGTACCACATGCATTTGCATAGTTGAGTCACATATTGAGTCGCGTGTTAAAGTTGTTGGTATTCTTATTTGTTGATTGTCATTGTGATGTTGTTATAAGTTGTTGTTGCTATAAGTTGTTATTGTTGTGAGTTGTTGTTATTATAAGCTGTTGTTGCTATAAGTTTCCATTGTTATAAGTTGTTGTGGTTATAAATTGTTGTTGTTATAAGTTGATGTTTTTATTAGGTTGTGTTGAGTTAAGTTGTTACGTTGACGAATATGTTGTGATAAATATTGTTGTGTGGAGAAATTGTTGTCATTATATTACGTTGATGATTATGTTGTGATTGTTGGTTGTGAGAATAAGTTGCGAAGTGGTGATTTACGTTATCTAAATACTATCATATATTATTTATCATACAATTTATTAGATTGTTAGATATCTCACCCCTTCATTTGTTTCGCCGTTGCCTTTATACTGGTAACGTGCAGGTATTCAAGAATGGAAGAATTAGTTGTTGTTGGTTCAAGTCGGTGTCCTTGCTACGATCGTAACACTTGGGGGACGTTTGGTCTATATTGTTTATATTGTTGACTCTTGTTGTTATTAGTATAATTTGTTGAATCCTAAGTGATGTTGTGAAATAAAAAGTTGTTAAGTATGTTGAAAGTTGAATAACATGTTTCAAGTTGTTATTAGTATAATATATTCAGTTGTATAACTATGAATTCCATTGCGTAGTAATAAAAAGTATTTTGTTTGAAAGTTATTGCAAGTGGTTATGAGATCCTCGAATTAAAAGTGTTATGTATCTTATCTATTTGTGTTGTTAATGTTGAAATGTGGCATCCCATGTTTTTAGTTTAAAATTTCCGCACTCTGATTTTATAATAAACGTTGGGTAGAAATGGGGTGTTACACGTGACACAAGTTAATCAACAACATAGCTTAAAAAAGTATGACAAAAACTGAAAATTAAACATAGTTGTTATCTAACCTAATCCTAACAAAATTGAAGTTGATAGAATTTGGGAACAAAAACACCCCAAAAACCATAACTTAAAAATGAACTAAAGTGAAGTATATAAAACAAAATTCTGTAGACCACACTAAGCGGGCATCTTTTAATTTTACTAAACCGCCTCAGAGCGTGCTAAGCGGGCACATCCTTCGGTTAACGAGCTCACATCTACCTGGCTACTCATCCAGCTCTCTATGACCGCGCTTAGCCCGATCTAGAACTTCAAGAATTCCTTATTTTGTCTAAAAATGCTTATTCGGAGTCGGCCTTCGACACTTTATTCTTCGATGCTCCAAATACGCGATAAATAACTACAAAAGACATTAAGAATATTAAACATTACATAAATGAATCGAGAATGTAAATATAAACAAAAGAAATGATATACTTAATGAATCGAAACCATTTCACCGACCAGATAAAATTTTCCTCATATTCCATAGACAGTCGACTACTTGAAACATACGTGTTGCTAGTCTCTGGTACGTTCCTCAGATAATCATCACCGTTATACGTCCAAACCCAATAATTTTCAATGCAACCTCTTCTATGAAAATGGTGTGTTACTTCCTCTGGGTCAATAGTTATTGGTCTACATTCACATTTATGACGGGGACACCTAACTCCTCCTTAGCTTCCACACATTCCTCGTAACCTAGCTGATAAATCCATCGACTCCTTCTATAAAATTGGGTTGAAGTGCACGTCTCCTTGAATATATTTAATCGTACATCCAACTCGATAATATTGATAATATATCATACTACACAATGATACAATCATTGTCTTTTTATTAACTATAAATAAATATTTAACTATATTTAATTTATATATATATATATATATATATATATATATATATATATATATATATATATATATATATATATATATATATATATATATATATATATATATATATATATCCTTCTTTAACAAAATATAATAAATATATAATAACCTTTTTTAAAAATGTTATGTTTAATTAATACTACTTCACATATATAATAACCTTTATTTTAAATATACATATATGTTATTAAAGATATATTTTATTTTAATTAATACTACTTCAAATGTTATGTTATTTTTTTTCTTAACAAACATACTTTATTTTAACTATATTCTACTTTTAATATATAATTTGTTTTAATTAATTAATTTTTCTATCTAAAAATACATAACATATTTCCCTTTTAATATATTTTGTTTATGATTCTATTTTTCAAAATTAATAATATATTTTATGCATAACTATTATATTTTAATTTTCATCAAAATAAAGATATATACTGTTTTATTAAAAACAATAATATAACATATGTACTTTTTATTATATAACAATAATATTCTAACAATAATATATAAAATTTTTCTTATTTTAATATATATCTGTATATTATAAAAATATAGGTTCTACATATTTATCATATATTCTTATAGATAATAAATATTTTTTGTTTAATTTACTGTGTTTAAAGATATATTTTATTTTTAAAACAACTTTGTTTTAATTTCTTTTTAATATATATATATATATATATATATATATATATATATATATATATATATATATATATATATATATATATATATATATATATATATATATATATATATATATATATATATATATATATATATATATATATATATATATATATATATATATATATATATATATATATATATATATATATATATATATATATATATATATATATATATATATATATATATATATATATATATATATATATATATATATATATATATATATATATATATATATATATATATAATCAAAAAGGAAATAATTTCAAGATTTTGTGTATATATTAAGATTACTTTTATTGTGAATATAATAAAAAGCTGATATATCTCATAATGCTTGTATGCATAAGACAAATTGTCATGCTGATGCAATATCATAGTATCGTTATTTTTGCATATGGATCGTTGGTTCGTTGTTGATTTGATTCTCTTCTTCTATTTGTTCCCTTGATTCAACTCTTAAGGCAATGATTTTGGTTTTGTTCACTTTAAATTTTTTTAATCTTCCAAGCTCTATTTGATGTTCTTGGAGTTAACCAAAGAATATTGTAGAAGTTATTTCGGAGTGATTTTACTTTTTCGATAATGTTGTCACCTTTGGTTGCCACGTCCATGTCAATGATCCAAGAACTTTAAGATTTAGTTCTGGATTTACTAAGATTTTTCTAGAGCAATCAAGTGATTTATCAAGTAAATGAATTTCTTTTGCAAACTAAGGATTGATTCATTGAACTACATTCTAATATTTCATATGACAAAGTATTGTGTTTAGACCTTTTTATATCTACCATGCCTTCGTGCATTACTTCTAAGGTATCCCAAATCTCCTTTGATGGTTTACAATAGATATACGGAAAAAATTCATTCATAGTTAGATTGAAGCATGTTCTTTGCCTTCTTGTAAAATATGACTTTCTCGTGCTTCAAATAAGTTGGATGAATATATATATATATATATATATATATATATATATATATATATATATATATATATATATATATATATATATATATATATATATATATATATATATATATATATATATATATATATATATATATATATATATATATATATATATATATATATATATATATATATATAACATTCCATACATACATTGCCTAGGATATACTTATATGACATTAAATATACGTAAAACAATTATACATAAGCAATGAATATGATAAGTAGTAGTACAATTTACAAATAAATGCAGAAATGGCTAAAATATACAAGTCTTGAAATAGTACTAATACATCATCAAAGATTATAAAATAGAAACATACAAAGGGTAGAGCATAATAATGAAACACCATGCAGGACTAAGCCATTTTACCCTTGTCGCGATCCCCTCGAAGATCCTAAAAATAATAATTGGAATGGGGTGATATTACTAAATCTTAGTGAGCCTCCCAATCTTAAGGGTTTGCTCGTTTCTCTGAGTGCGTGCAATAAAAGCGGATTCACCAAGAAGCGGGGTTTATATCTTATGGGCGGGTACAAGTACATACAAGGGATGACACCACCATTGGTAGTCCCATAACCAACTAATGGGTTATAACACAAAACAATAAAACACAATATGGACCCGCATCCATATGCGAGGAATCAAGGAGTTATACCCATCTAACTAGGCTACCTCTACCACACCCTCGGTGAGTCCTCGTGTATATCATTGTCAAAGACTTGCATGCAAACTACTAGACAACGAGATATGTCCTACATGGAGTTCATCCGTGACGAGTTACGCCATGACTTTCCTATATGGCGTCCGCGACCCGCCTCCGTCAAATGCAAGTGAGATGGGTCCACTGCCACATAAGTGCAAAGACGCCTTCTCGACATACACGCCCATCGGGAGAAATCCTAACAACATTGTCTACATGACGTTAGAGGCAAATAATTCAATTATTCCTACGTTGCTTCACCCACACCATACCAATTCGCGCCAATATATTACGTCAAGTGAGGAAATGCCTTGAAAGACCCTCAAAAGCACATTACAATGGTAGCTCAGACGTGAAAAGAATAACAGGCTCACAACAAAGAAAGCAACCAAGGTACATATCATGAAACGTCCCACGGGCTACCAATGGTGCATCACATCATGATAACAAGATTTACCATCTAGTAGGTTCTACTCCGATTCAAGCATATTAAACAATGGTTCAAGTCAATCAAGTCCATCATCCGCTCTATGGCGGACGCGCGTACATCGCCGTAACTTGTTGGTAAGAACTATGGGAAATTCACCCATCCATCCAATGTTCAACCGGGCGACAATGAAACAATTCACACGATACTTATTCTTGTCCGAAACCATCGCCAAAATAAGTCATTTTATTTAGGCATCCATGACATTGGTATGCAGTTCCTCATTTTAATGTTATATCATTCGTCACATATGATTTGACTAAATTCATTTACATTTTAAACATATTTGACCATACGATTCCATAGGGTACACTCGGTTACATTCTAGTCACCTAATTATGCTTAACATTGATAGAGATACAAAAGGCAAAGCGGTTCGAGAACGCTTGCCTCGGAGCATAAACATATTTTTTCACCTATCTAAACACTTGAACAAATAGTTGCAAGAAAACAAATATATACAATATATAACAAATTCACAAAACTTAGAAGTATAGAAACAATTGTGATGTTTTAATACCTTTAGCATAATCCTACAACGCCAATTTGATGTTGTGTATTATCAAATGAAGTATTTGTTTATCATATCCACGGTTGGGCGATATCAAAATGTTCAATGATTTTTATATTTCTAAGCATAAGTTTCAAGATTGTTTGGTTTATAAGCGGCGAAAAGTAAAATCGTAAATAACAGATAAATTCAGAGAAATGTACTTGTTGGGAATTGGTTTTCATTCACCGATTTGATATGCAAAAATCGGATCGATTATACATAACTTATAGATGTTTCAAGATCATCACGTATCGGCGCATAAACAAAGCTTATGTCTAAACTTTGATGTGATTTCTTGCCTTATGGTTTAGCGGCGATTTCTCGATCTATTAAGCGATACGACAACATTAGATTCGATGCTTGTTAATATTAAACCTAACTCTATGTCTAGCGACTAGAGTTTAATAGTTGTTTTCTAGGATCGAGATTAGAACCATATTTGTCAATATCGATTTAATCCATTAAATAAGCGGTAAAAGAAAATATAACAACATAATGATTCAAACATAACTTATATATAATGCCATGATCAAAGTAAATACATATTGATTTGTTGAACTACGACCAAACCCAACAAGATAGGATTTAGCTACTCATGGTAGCTTGAACAAATGAAGAGTTGAGTAAACGACATCAGCGATGATTTCTCAACTCTTGATGCGAATCCACCTCCTTCTCCTTACAACCTCTATTAAACTATTACACGATGTTACATAATGTATTACAAGTGGTAAAAACTAGAATATTCATAGAAGTTCGACCGTCACGAGTTCGTTGAGAGAACTATACTTAAGCTAAGAGAAGTCCTTTCTTTTGTGCTAAGTTTTTAACTCAAGTTGTCAACTAGTTACCACCAAAGTTCGTTAAGCGAAATATGGATCGCTTAGCAAGTTTCTTTCTTCAACCAAATCTTCAAATATATTTTTAAATTGCGCCTTGTGTCACTAAGCAAACTTTAGCTCGCATTAACTCTTCTGCTTATTTCTTTGCTCGGCTAAATAATAGATGTTTCTATCTGATTTGGTTTCGCTATGAGAAATATATCTCGCTAAGAGAATCGTGCTTCCTTTTGAATTTTGAATCTTGTGTTTTGACTTCCTATGAGGTTCGCTAAGCAAACTGTTCGCTGCAACATTCTCTTAGTGGTCATACAATTATTATATATGTGTTTAACAAAGAAAGACAATTTTCCATTGAGTACTTTATAGAAATTTGTAAATATTGGACGTTTATCTACAATGTGCTTAAGGGTCTTGTTGTTTGATATATAGATATTTTTGATGTATTTTTGCGATTGATGAAGATGTAAATAACATAATTTTTTATTTGATGTAAATATTACTTTTGGCAACTCCTTCAAAATCAAATCCACAACAAAGGAAACTTTCTTAAGGTGGGGTCTCTACGAGCTCGGGTACCTTCTCTTATCCTTTATGCCTGGTATTCGTTGATTCTTCATCTCATCTTTTTCTGACCTGTGAGTTTGTTTTTATTGTATGGTATAAGATAATTAGTTGGTTGTGTTGTAGCGTAGTCTAACATAGAGATATAACATTCTTTACAAAATAAATTATGAAAATAAATATAATAATAAATAAGTATTACTTTTGTACAAAAATAAAATAAACCATTGAATGAATATTAACTATTTTTTATGTTCTAGTTCCTATTATTATATTTGCATCTGTTTACATTCTCAACTTTGAAAAAGCCGTTAAAAAAATATGACCCGTAGTAACAATTTTTCCCTTAAATCTCTATAACTTTGCGCATTTGTTATTTTTAATCTTTTTCTTCTTATCTTTTATCTCAATTGTTATTTGTCATGCTGTGAATAATAGTTTAAGTATTAAATTTGTTCACTATTATTAAGGTAGATTTGAAATGCAACTTGGATCATTCAATGTTTTCGATATGCATGTGTCTCATAATTCATCTACCACTCTTTAACACAAATAATTTGGTTTATTGCCTAAATTCTTCAAAGAAACTATTTATTCTCTATTAATTTATATTGCAAAACATGAAATTTGTTAAAATACCTTGAATCATCTTCATCATTGACATCAAAATAATCAAGGAAGTACAAGTTTGTTGTCTCACTTTTTGTTTGAATGCTTTGGCTTAAATAAAACTGCCCATATTAAAGTTGTTTTATTTTCTCTATAAAGGCAAAACAAATTTAAGGATGTACATGTTTATTGTCTGACTATTTGCTTCATTAGTTTGTCCTATGCTCTAACACACACCTCCTTCTATAACTTGGAATATAATGAAGGTTTAAACCATAAAATTCCAATTCCATGTGCTTCATGTCATGAGGGTAAAAATCACCAGCCAACATATTGCTTTTAATGGAAAAAATACAAAAGCTACTTTATTTCCTTTTATTGATATTGATCAAAACTAATTGCATCTTCATCTTCAGTAAACAAAAATAATGGGATTTGGAAAAACTCATAATAATAGTAAAGATGCTCTAAAACCTCATTTTCAACTTTCTACATTAATCTCCCTCACAATTTAATTAATCTTTCAGTATTTGTTATAACTCAATGATTGGTTTTATTTTGTGCAGTTCTATCTTTGCTTTTATGTAAACTAGTAAACACCATGCAGTAATAAACAACTCACAAATATAATAATACTAGGTAGTGAATAGGAAAACATAAATCAGATCAAACAAGAACAAGTTGGAACATAAATCAGAACAAGTTGGAAACAGAAGAGACATCTAGATTTCTTTTATTATTATCATTTCCAACAGCAGCAGCAGCAGAGATGGCGGTGGCGTTAGGTGTAACAGAAGTGGAAGTGGCGGTTGCAGCATCGGAGATGGCGGTGACAGCACTTGGTGGATGCTGTTGCTCCTCAATACTGGAAAGAACTGCAACCATCCACCATGTGCAGCAGGTGGTTACAACAGTGTACTCCTGTGCACTCAGGAGCAACAACGTCCGCAGTGGTAGTGGTCAAAACAAGGAAGAAAACAAAGCAAAAAATGGAAGTTTTCATGATGTTGTAGGGAGGATGAGATTGTTTGTTTTGTGATGTTGTAGGGAGGAGGAGATTGGTTGTTTGTGAAGTAGTGAAGTTTAAGGATGAACTTGTACTTATAGACAAGTGCAGTCCGGATGGCTCACTTCTACTTCAATTATTTTAAAATGTATACAATCTCCACCCACTTTTTCCTATCGCATTACATACAATTCATTAATATGACATTTATTTAAATATCTCTTTTAAGCCAATACAATTATGATATATCTATATTTTAATAAATTATGATCATCTTTTTACATTTAATATATTATATTTTAAAATATATTTTTCTTTTATTTAAAATATAATATATTTCTATATATTCTATAGAACATATATAAACTTGTTTTAGAACACACATCTCGTAAATCATTGATTGTCTTCACTCCTAATAAAACAATAATCACTTCTTAATATAAAATACGCACCAAATTTAGATATAATTTTATTAATTGTAATCACGTGCAGCGTGTAAAATCCTATAAATTAATAAAATGCTTAGATTAAAAAATAGATAGTACGAGAGAATAAGCATCAAAATGAACCAAGAAAAAATGAATGAAGCATACTTAATGAATCGATTAGGAAAGTGAATTCAAGTTTGTTTGCCTAATTGACACAACCTACAATGTAACAAAGTTTCTATAAAAATAGCAAAGAGATTCCCTAGTTGATCTTAATCTGTTAGTCCTGCTTCTAATTATTTGTTATTTTCGTTTAATTTACACTGAACCTATCAAACACACTTGATATCTCTTTGGATAAACAAAGTTAGAGTAAAAAAACTTAATCATACTTCTCTCGATTTTAATCTTTTAACTACTAAACACAACCGTGCATTTCCAGTTTATACACATTAAACTTTTTCGCCCTTTCGGAGAGATTGTTTGATATCAAATTTTATTCCAAATCCATATAGACAAGCCTTTTAATATGTTTTCTTTCTCACACAAAAAAAATCCTCTTTTCAAACGATTCTTACAAAAGACTTGTTCAAGAGATGTGTTGTTAAATGAGTAGATACTTAGGAAGCCCATACTCAGACCTATAACCCGTGTGGAAATAATTATGATTTTATGACATCAAATATTCTTTGAAGCGGTAAAACGGCAAGCAAAATGTAAAATATTTTACGGGTGATATAGGTTATATCATATCGTGTAAGGGTGGACAAGAAGAAATCCGACCGTACGGCCAGTGCGAATCGGTTTAAAGGCAATGGTTTGGTTTACTAAGGTTTACGGTTTTCGGTCCAATTAATTAGATATCAATAGTTAACATTGGTCGGTTTCATTTTGTAAAATATGGCCTAAAATCTGATCCGACCGAAGATATATACTATGTTGGATTCAGAAATTTAGCCCATATATTTCTATGTTACTATGTTGGATCTGACCCAAATTAACATTCATATATAGATGTTTCAGGAATAGGGTTTTTCATTTCTCCATCACGCTCACTCATTAGGTTTTCTGTCGCCGCTGGATATGAAGAAGCAGTCTCTTAGAATTCCCGCCGCTATTGTGCTATGAAGAAGATGCCTCTGTAAGTTCTCTCCTCGGCTTCTTATTGTTAATTTTTCTTGAAGTAATGATATGGTAATGATTTGGATGTTTTAGGATTAGCGTTAGTGGTTTCCATTCTCATTCTCTTTTTTCTTCTAGGATTAGAATTCCTCGTTTATATTTTTCAACATTGAAGGATTTAGAAGAATGCGAGGAGATGAACTAGAGAGTGAGCAAAAAGACAACGATGGAGTTTGGCTTGGTATCAACCTTTGTAAGTTCTCTTTGTTTATTTATCGTTGTTTTATCGTTGTTTATATGCTCTAGGGTTAGCATTTTGAGTTTTGTAAAATTTATGATTAAGTCATATGTGTTTTGATTATGGCTATGTTTTGATTTTGAGGTTCAACAAAGTTAGGTAATGAAGGGTGATTTTCTTTTAAGGTAATGGTTGTTAGAGCATAAATATTGGGGTAGTATTTGCCTACATGTACCACTCTTGTCGAATGGTATGGATAATTGCATCCAAAGCATGATATAAAGAAGCCATCATGGTCAAATAATACTATCATGTCTTAAGTTTTTCTTTATATTTTACAAAGATTGAATCTTATATAATAGAGTTGGTGGGACCCAATTTAAACTTTTGTATAAATGGTATGGATATTTACAAATACTAAAGTGGCTTAAAATTAAATGGGACCCATTTAAGACACAAAATAGTATCATGGATATTGATGCTTAAGATTTTAAATTAACCTTGATTGTTATTTTCGATAAGATTTTAATTATTTTGTTTTCCAACTTGTTACAATTTGAAAGATCACTAAAGTTTCCAGTAACTATAGGACCTTGAAATTATTGAGGTTTATGAATTAGTTTAAAACCGGTTCATTTTCTTCTGCTTGTTTGGAAAGCTTGTTTATTATCACATTATTATAGTTTGACTAATGTTTGTTGTATAAAAGAACCTCAATAAGCTAATTTGATACTAACTTACTTTGTTGTCTAAGTTTATAACTAAATATTTATAATACTTGGGTCATTCGTGTAGATGGTGGAACTTTGTATGTTGAACTATGTGTTTCCAATAACACGGACTTACAATACTTTTCTGTTTGCAAATAGGACTAAAAGAAGATTATCTTTGAGCATTTCATTTTATATCAATGTTTTGGTTTATTTTATTAATCATGTTCATAGAATGTACTTAGGTTTCTCTCTGATTATTAATATGGAACTTGTGGACTTTTCTAATAATAATATGTTTTCGATTGTGTTGTTAGGTAAATATAACCTCAAGAATCATTTTTCTGATTGTGTTGTTCAAGTAAATATAAACTTTCCATAACACTTTTTCTTTATTTAATGACTTATAAAATATTTTATTTCTTCATTTGATTTAGAGTTTATTGATGGTAATATTTTGCAAAATCAATATTGTTGGTTTTATGTTTTACAAAATATTTTATTTCTTGATTGATTTAGAGTTTATGGTAATATTAGAAAAATCGATATTGTTTTTTTATAGCGACTTCTCTATATTATATCAAATCAACTCGATTATATAGTAGGCAATATGCGAAACAAATCCCCGCAACCATAACCAAACAGCACAAAAAAAACAACCCCAGTAAAAGCATTTCAACACACCAAATAACGAAGTCTTTAAATTAAAGTCATAGTTACAATCATCCAACCACCAAAAATTACAAGAAAATCAAGGGGACTATGACACCATTCATAGAAAGAGCACAATAACTTGTCTTTAGACACTATAGCTAACCACCACCAAGAGAATATTTTAAAATAATAGACTAATTCCTCTACATCACCTATTGCATTTTTAAAATACATACATTCCTTTGATGCCAAATACACATTTCATGATTAGCCATATAACCCTTGCAGTTCTTTAACTTTTACCGAGATAAAGTCCACCATTTGCAATAAATTCTCCCCACAACTTGGTGACACATTATAGTCTATGTTCATCCGCCAAGATCCTCTACCACTCTCTTTAAGATCGGGCAAGCTAAAAATAAATGGTTCACCATCTCCATTATTATAGCTAAACACGAACAAAACATCCTCGACATTCTAAATAAGACCCTATGAACCGATTCGCATGCAGGTTGGAAGTCTATCGTGCATCAATCTCCACCGAATATCTCAATCTTTGAGGAAGAAACACCTTCAAATAATTGTGGCAACCCTCTTCTCCACGTCCCCAACTCACCATCAATTAGATCGATACTATCGGCCACGAAGGTGTCTATGCTAATTTTCTCATTTATGTCTTCTAGAATGACCCTTAGTTCTATAAGTTCGCATTGCTACCTCGAGCAGCCCACCACATTACCCATTCCCAACACCAAGATTCATCCTTCCGGATACTCATACCACACACGCCATCTGCATTATTTAGATGAGCAAAGAGCAATGATTTTGAGCGATTACATAACCACACCAGCGTCTCGACCAAAATGGAGTTGCTGCACAAAATAATTTCTATGTTTTAGGGTTTCACCAATTATAAGCCGTATGCGAAGAAAGTCGAGAAAAGTCGATAAATCATACCCAAAATCCACAAAGAATAGCATTTATGCAATTGTTGAGTTATGGCTAAATATGGGGTGTATTACAAGTAATAAGGCTTGGGAAATAAAGATACGAAGCACAAGGCCCAGTCAACGTGTGCATCCCACTAGCCAAAGTGTAATGACCCACACCCCACCAAGCAAGTTGTAAACTGCGATGGAGTGGGGCGAAACTTCCTCATGACCAAGCTTGTAACGACCATTACCAACCCACAGCAAGTCTATAGCGACCGCTCTGAGAGAGGAAAGCGAGGTAAAAGTTCTCAACTACCTAGTTTCCAAGCACGCCTTCACTTCTATAAAAGGCTTGCCACACTTTAGTTTCAAAATGGCTTTTCTTTTGTATTTCTTTAGTGTTATCTGCCAAAATTATTTTCGGTTTAGTTTATTTCCGTTTGGTTAATTTAATTTAGCATTTACTTTATTTTCAAGTAGCAATTTCCACAAAGTTTGTTGCAAACCTTTGCAAATTCTAACCTTACGCTAAATTGCCCTTTTAATTTCTTTCATCGCATTTGATTTTCGAACAACGAAGGCGAGATCTCACCAAATTACGGAGACACCCTAGCTTGCCTAATATTCCTTCTTTTATTTTCGAGTTTATTTTAATTGTTTAATTTATTTTTTGCTTATTTTAATTGTTTATTTATTTTATGCTGAATTGTTGTTTGAAATGTATATGAATTATCGATATTATTTATTCTTTATTCTTATTTATATTGAATCGTATAACATGCTAAGCTAAGTTTGGTTATCGGTATAAGGTCATATAGTTGATATGGTTTAGCAAAGCCACTCGATTTATTCCGTTTTAAAGATTAATTTACGGTTTCAATTATTAGTTCTTAATGCAACTGTTTTGCTACGAGTAAAATCTGATTAAAGTTAGGATCAATAAAGCGAGTTTGAGATAATAACTGGACATTAGTAATTGTGCATCAACTTAAAATACTGAAGCACTTTTAAGTTGATTAGGTTTATTTGTTTTCAAAACTATTTTTAAACTCTAATTGAACAATGAGCACTCACTTAGGTTTGATTATAGGATTTGAATCAACAAACGAGTGTGAGAAGAGGTTTTCAAATAAATATTTCCCACTGAAAATATTTGATAATACGAGTTTAAGTCAATGAGTCGCTAAATTCGAAGTCCGACCACTCATACGATATTCTCCTACGAATCTAAACTAGATTACAATCGATTAGGTTCCTAAGACCTCAATTATTTACATTATTAGCCTTAGATTTATGTAGTACCAAACAAGCGATAGGTCGACATTTAGTTCCTTAGGATTCGATAATCTTTAAAGCTACATGCGATATATTTGTATACTCGATCTAGATTCTTTAAGACATACAAAGTCGGGACCGAGTTTTTGGCGTCGTTGTCGGGGACTAAAAAGTCGATATCATAACTCTTTTAATTCTGTTTATCTGAGACTAAGGCACCATTCCCAATTGGCCAAGTACTCGCTCGAGGCGAAGACTTAGTGCTACCAATTCTTGAACACAGTGCTCTATATCATTAGAAGGCACGTTAAGTACCTCGTATATATCAATCTCTTTCTCAATCTTCTATTTCTAGAACCAATTGAAGGACCAAACATGAGTGATCGACGTCGCTCAAATTTTATGATATTCCTTCATAGAATAACCACACAACAACATTGTTGCTCCAATATAGAGGCTAACAACTTGAACTAAAACCTTATCTGTTGTCTGTTTGTACAATAGAACTAGTTTTTGGTGGTTACGTGGTGACCTAACCTACATCATTCCATGTTTCTTTAATACGGATGATCGAGGACAATGGGAAGTTGATCAAAGGCGATAAGACTCCGTATTTTCCCTTTTTCATTAGAGATAGAGCCAAGCTTGGCTCGGTCTCTACCTACTTCAGTTACCTCTTGGAACGAGTTGAAGAAAGTCTTTCTTGCGTGATTTTAGTAATACATTTATGCTAAGGTCCCAAATAAGCGATTTTCGGAAAAAGACAAGGTCTCTTTTCGCTGGGAAAGATATAAAGACATGTTGAGGCTCTTTCCACATCATGGTCTAGATGAATGTTTAATTATCCATACCTTCACAATGGTCATCATGTAACACGAGATTAATAATAGAAGCCGCACAGGTGACACACTTATGGATAAATCTATCATGACCTATGCACTCATAGAAAGTATGGCACATAACCACTATCGGGAAGTGAGAGGTCAAGTAGAAGGCTTCGGAGAAAGTACCTACGAAAGGTGGAATGCATGAGATCAGCGATCTTTGCAACGTCCATGCTAAGGTAGACCCTCTAAACTAAAAGATAAAAGCCTAACCACATTACCTCCAGACCTTTGTGGGCATATAACTCAAAGCTGCGAGATATCAAGTACGGACATCTTTATTCTTTGATTTCAACTAATGATGGAGAATTTTATAGCTTCACAAGCTCGAGTCACAAGGATTTCCTAAACCAATACATTCACACTAGCTGAGCAAATCAAGCAATTAGTGAATAAAGTAGATGCTTTAGCCACCCATAACAAAATGCTAGAAACTCATATTTTACAAGTGGCCCAACAACAAGCACTTATCGCTACTGCTGGTACTTATCGAGCAACCTCAACCTAATTCGAAAGAAATGCTCATGCCATTATATTGCAGCGGAACCGAATATGATGGACCAATGATCCTAGAAATAAGAATCCATTTTGTCCCAAAGCTGGAAAAACAACTAAGAAGAAAGATGAGCCAAAGAAAAGAAAGTAGGTGATGAAGAACCAATCGAAAAGGAAAAACCCTATGTTCCTCCACCACCTTACAAACCACCAATCTTTATCTGAAAGACTCACTCGGTCTAGAAGCGCATGTAATCCAAGAAATTTACCTAACTTCATAGTAACAAAATATATGTTTCTTCTAATCTATGAATAATACAAATTGTAACTAGTGTGTGAATGGTTAAATTAACATTTCCACATTAAAATTGTGTGATTTGTGTATGGTTTATCTTTTCACATTAAAAGTGGATTGACGTAAATTTTATAGATGACATATTTATTTATTTTAACTTGTTAGTGTTTACTTATATTTCTTTTAATTAAATTCTCACCCTACACTTACATTAAAACTTCTACACCACATATAAGGATGCATTAAATGACACATATATTCTTTTACAATAAAATTTTTATTGGATCGATCAAAACTTTTTATAATGCTATGTATGTAATAATGATATTGTACTCAAAGTAATGGTGACCTTTCATAGAAATGGCTACATAACTTCATAGTAACAAAATATATGTTTCTTGTAATCTAGGAATAGTGCAAATGTAACTAGTTGATAATACTAAACTTCAATTTTCATAAAATTCTTTCAACTACTATTCAATCAAAGAGCATATAAAGATTTTAGAAAGACCATAAAATGTAAATATGTTAAAATTTTAATGAAAATATTTTTCTTCAATGTTATACCCATCAATTATGAGTTGTAAATTACAATATATAAATAATTTTTCTTTTAAAGGAGAGAAATAAAAAGGAAAAATAAAACTAAATACTACAACATTTTCTAACAATATCATTGTAAATAGTATTAAATAAATATTTATTAATAATAATAATATTATTATTATTATTATAATTAGATATTTACTTATCAAAATGCATTAAAGTTGAAGAATTTATTCAAGCATCACAATAATTAGACGGTTTATTCAATGAAAAATACAATAATTATTTTAAACAATATGAGTACCTAAACTCCCCAATGTTAGAAGTGTCCCTGATTTGACATTGTAAACAACTTTGATTCGTTATTTTCAAGAATATAGTTATTTTTAAGTAATTAATTTAATCATTCAATATTTTTAATGTTTTCTATCGAGTAAGAGGAATTGAATAACAATAACAGTTAACAATTAGAATGGACCGTACGTTGTTAAGGTTTTTTGTGATTCAACTATAGTAGATATCACCTAGGACAAGATATACCCAATAATAACCAGATTAGATCTTGATAAAATAAAGGATTGATTTCATCATAAATCTACAGTTACTTAGGATTGATGATGAATGATCAAAGTTTTCACACTAAGGACTTAGGAGAGAATAAACTAAAGATCCGGTAATTGAGTATTTATAACTTTCTTAAGATATAAAATTCAAGATTGTTCTGAGCAAATCATACACTTTACTCTATTATGTTCCTCGTCGAAAATCAATCACAAAGGGCTATTAATAGATCATTATGATATTAGTCTTATATGCATACTTTAGAGACGTTTGAACAGAGACATTTCAAAGTCATACCATTCAATGGCAAGAAAATAAATAATCTAGAAGGAAAAGATAGGTTGGAGATGGATAAAATTTGACTAAAGCTATTTCAAGACCATAGCTACTGAGCATCGAGTTCTACACAGTTCCACTAAATCGGGCTTAGAGAAATGGCTCATACTTGTTCTAGGTAAGTATAAAGTTGGTCCATTATCACAACTAGTTATATAGTTTCAAATCACAAGTGATCTAAATCGGATTGGCCGATCGGTCACATTTCTAGTAAGTTTTACTTTGTTTAAAACAAGAATTCATAGTTTGGTAACACTAAGCGGTAGTTAAGTATGTTTAGAGTAAGTTTTCGTATTTCTTTTGTGTGATGTCTTTGTGTCTTATTGTCCTTTAAGTGTTAAAAAGTACCATTTATCTTTATGCTTAGTGTTGATGTTCGAGTTGATACATAGGTAAATAAGAACTTTTAGCGCGCATGGCGGATGAAATGGAGCTGGAAAAGCAAGTTTAAGAGATCAACACGGGTCCCGTGTGTAACAACCTGCCGTGTTGAAAAGTACTGAAAGTGGATTTTGACGAAGCGAGCACGCACGGCCACCGTGTGCGAGAACCTGAACCGTGTGATTAAGCTTAGGAGGCGTGTGTGCACGAGAAGGAAACACGGGCGCCCATGTGCGAGGACACGGCCCGTGTTCGAGCGCAATCTTGATTCAAATTACGAATTTTTACATCAAATTAATTCATTAAGGGTATTTTGACATGGCAGAGAGAGAACACTATAAAGACATCTTTAGGTCAAAAAAGGTATCTTTGGATTGGAGAATAGAGATTGGAGGAGAATTGGGTTGGAAAGCAAAGCGACAGCGAAAAACGAAATGTCACCATGAAAACCAACGTCTAATGCTTGTATGTCAATTCCTTTTAATTTGTTAATCTGAATTCTATGAATAACTAAATTCCCACTTGCTTAGGGTTTAGTTTCTAATTCGGATCTTGTAATGGTTATAAATCCTTAGTTTTCAATCGAATATTAAGTTTCTTCAATTTAATTATACAATGATTCATGCATTCTTTGGAACAATTGATTTGACTTATGTAAATATGAAAACTATATTGTTAAATTTTATTATATTGGTATAGTAGATATCTCCTAGACTAGGGATACCCATGAATTATCATATATGACCTTGATATTGATACTTGAATACATTTTCTTCTTCTTGGAAGTAGAGTAAATTGCATGTTCAAGGTTTTCTCTAAGGACTTAGGAAAACACTAAAAGTTGATAATTGAAGTAACATATGTTTATTACGAAAAGGGAATAATAACCAGCAAATGCCACAAACAACCACTTGTTTAATAAAAAGTACTTATTTACATTGCCCATGTAGAGTTTTTAAACAACAAACTTCTAGTTTTGTCCACTTGATAAGAGGTATTTCATATTTGCAATGCAAAATCAGCCGATAAATTAACAATCACTAAAACTACATCGACAAAATAGTACACACTATTTCCGATCAAGTTTTAGCGCCCATTAAAAAGGCCTCGCTACAATACTGCTCAAGCCGTAAATTACACAGCCATGTTTAATTGTTATGTAATTTAATGTATGTATAATCTTTTAATCTTGTCAAAATCAACCTCACGCCCCAGCCACGCCGAAAGAAAAACGCTTTCGCGAAAAAATTACGAAAAATTATAAGACCGAAAGAAAAATTTTATTCTCCGAAAAATCGAACACCGAGACGAACACACCGAACACACTATAAAACAACCCTCCACAAGAAAGTTGGGTGACTACAAACATAACCACACCGCCGGTGACACACCATGCCCCGCCAACCGTCGTAAATCAGCCCCCGCATCATCGCTTGAAAAAAAAATCCTTCTAAAATGAATGAAAAAATGCAAACAACATCTACGCATTTAACTATAACACCACGTTGAAGATAAATAATCATCTTTGAAAAAATTGCGGATGTTCCCCCCACATGGCGTACGAGAAAAATGGTTATTCCCTTCCAGCGGTAGCATCACAACGGAAGAATAAAGCGCTACTGAAATGAATACTTCCAGCAGCTTCATTAGGAAAAAACATAAAAATTGAATTTCAAACAAAAGGAAAAATCCGCCCTTTAATTTAAAGACTTCCGCGTAACACTAACGTCACACAGAAACAAATGCAAACTTTTGTTAATGGGTTGATTCAACAGCAGTAACCACAAAGCCCGTGGCTCATCTAACTTCAGCAGCCACCGTATCAAAAATTAGAAGCAATCGCGCAAAAACACCGAAATATATGGCCAGTACCGCAGAAAAAGCAGCAAACTTGCAAATAAGCAACTCAAGATGGAAAGAAACTACCCGTAAGAAAAAGTTAAAAGCAAATATCACCACTAAACAAGTACATGCAAACCCACCAGCAATGTTTGTGATTATTTGCGAAACACCATTGCCAACTCATTGTTTCACTCCCTCGCAAATTGAATCCATTCACAAGCAAAACAACATACCAACATATCACGTTGAAAAAACCACCAAACTTTAAATGAAAGACAAAAACACACTAAGCTTAAAGCCGAAAACCACCAAAATCACAGCAACAACAACACCGCAACTCCACCAAATTACGTGCTAAAAAATCAACACCATTTCAAGCAAAACGAAAATAATCACAAAACACCCAGCCTACATTAAATCTAAAGGTTCGAATAAAACAGCGCAACAATGGCAATCCACACCGGCCATTACCCCTAACTCCGCTGCCATCCAGGAAACCGTAAAAAACCATATAACGAAAAAGCCATTCGCCCAAAATAAAAAAAATAGGAAGAATACGCCATGGATCTTGAGATTGTGCAAAAGGAAAAAAAAAGGTACAACACCGTAAGGAAAAAAAAAAAACCTAAGGATCCCCTAAAAATTCTTCCCATATCCAGCAGCCAAAAAATACCAGCAAAAAAAATTTTAAAAAATTCCGTGTTGTTCCGAAAACCAAACGCCCAGCATTAAACAATACCTAATGCCATTCACCAAAAACATCATCCGCAGCAGCCAGCCGCCGCAGCCGCCACTAAAATTCACCAAAAAAAATAAAAAATGCAGCCGTGCAAAACCATGCCAAAAAAGCTCCATCATCGTACGTCGCTCACCACTCTCATATACAAAAGCAAGCTAATTACAAACCATAAACAACTTTGCAGTTCGCGGTAAATACCGCAAAATACAGCGTATTACAGCCGTTGATAATTTGTTTCACCAAATTTTGTTGTTACGCCACACGATCCCCACCAATCCCAAAAGACTTTTCTTAAACGTGATAAACATAAAAACGATAACCCACTATGCAGTCAAAATTATGTTAAAACTCATACGGTTTAAAAAAAGAAAACAACAAAACATTGTCACCGTCCATTTTATCAAATCCACCATTATCTATCACACAAATACCTCTTGAAAAAATGTTGCCAATCATCTTCGAAAAATAAAAACGATCACCAAACAGCCATCCATAAACAAACACAAACCACCACCGTGGACCACCAACCATCATCTTACAAAAAAAGCAAAAAGTAAAATAATGCGGCATTACACTTGAAATACATTTTCTTGACTCCGAGAAAAATGTCTACCCCTTATCAATACGTCCAAAAAAACAAAAAAAGGCTTACAGTCCAAAAAAACACAAGACGTGCATTGCATGAATTTAAAGGCCGCCCCACCGCCATCATGCATCAAATCATAAAAATGATCCAACAGCATACAACGCGAGAACTCATCCACTTATGAAAATATACACCAAAATAGTGAAATGACAACCTAATTACCCATTACAGCCACTCTTGGGTAATCCCACATACCCGCCATACAAAAGAAACAAGCATAATAACAAAAACAAAAAAACAACTAGCCACTTCACCACGCCCATGCCATAATGAAAAATTGAACCACAACCACAAGAAAAATCACCCCGCACATTGATCAAAATGCTGGTGCGAAACACAACTATGCCACCATGGTATTCGCCAACCAAATGCAGTACTCCAAAACCAAAACCGCTTTCACATCATATGGCCGCACACACCGCAAAATGCCTTCCGAACTATGCGGCCACCGCTTTACCGTATGAACATCCATTACAGCCAACATGAAAAAGAACAGAAGCCGCAAACTGCTTTTAATGTTCAAACCTTCACAGAGTATTTAGTGAAACATGGCAAGAGCCCAGAAATGCCAGCAAAACAATTATCCTGGCCAAAAAGCCGCCCCATGGTAAAAAAAGGAATACTAAACCCAAATTCTCATCAAAAAATCATAAACCACCGTAAAAGCCAATTCCAGGCCCTCCACACGCAAAAACAAAAAAAAATCAAAATTTCTTGGGACCGCGCGATTCTACCGGAGTTCATTAGAGACTTCTCAAGATTGCAAAACCATTGACAAGTTTGTTAGTGAAAGCACTCCGTTTGTATTCGATGCAAAGTGTGGGAAGCCCACTCCTACGAAGAATAAATTGGTGACCGCCCACATAGTTATTTCTCTGATGGTCTCTACCCTTTGAGATCATATGCGTTACAAGCGACATAGCGATGGGAGCTGTTCTCGAGCAAAGAAAGAAAAGCTCTTGCATGTGCGATCTATGCTAGTCATGTTTTGAATTCCGTAAATGAATTATGCAACCTACGAGAAAGAGGCATTAGCGTTGTGTATGCCTTGACAAATTCAGGTCCTATCTTTTGGGGACGAAGGTAATTGTTTATCTTGACCATCTTGCTTTAAAATACTTGTTTTCTAAGCAGAGGCGGCCGAGGCTCTTCTGATGGATCCACGCTTATTGCAAAGAATTTGATCTAGAAATTCGGGATAAAAGGTGTGAGAACACGATGGTACGATCATCTATCCCGGATGTCACCAATAGTGGAGGCGAGCCGCACCCCATCAAGGATAATTCATTGTGAACGAATCCTCATTTGTGATGGGGATCCTTGGTTTGAGACTATGCAAATTACTTGGTAAATAATGTTATTCTGATGATTTTGACTATAACAAGAAAAGTTTTTTGCATGACTGCGAGGTTCTACTTATGGGAATGAACCTTTCCTATACAAAGAGGTGTTGATGGATTGGTTAGGAGATGTGTCCCGGAAGAGGAGCAAGAAGATATCCTTAAGGCGTGCCACAACTACGAATATGGTGGGCATTTCGGTGGAGACAGTAATGCCAAAGTCTATGATCAGGGATTATATTGGCCTACTTTATTCGAGAGCTTTGCAAAAGGATGGTAAGGAGTGTGATAAAAATTGCCAGCAGCAGGGGAACATCTCTAAGAGGAATCGAGATGCCTGAGAAAGGAATGCTTGAGGTTGAATTATTTGATGTGTGGGGATAGACTTTATGGGTTCCCTACCATCTTATGGAAAGAATTATATCCTAGTGGTATTGATTATGTTTCCAGTGGGTTGGCAGTTACTACCCACGAATGATGCGAAAGGTAGTGGTTACTTTTCTAAAGAACAACATCTTCTACGCGTTTGGGGTGCCTAAGCATTATCGGTGATGAAGGCACCTTTTAAACAAGTTGATGGAAAGTGTCTTGAAGAGTACAATGTTAAGAAGATCGCTACGCCATACCACCCCTTGAACAAGTGGACAAGTGAAGTCTCAATAAACGAGATAAATCGGATATTGGAGAAGACGATAAATTCTTGAAAAGATTGGTCGATTAAACCCATGACGCATTATAGGCATCACAAAGCGTTGAGACTCCATTGAATGTCCCCATATCAACTAGTTTTATGGCAAAGCTTACCTCCACTTGAACTAGCACAAAGCATTCGGGCTACAAAATTCTTGAATTATATGATCACGCTAAAGTGAATCACGAATTCTTCAACTCCATGAGCTAGAAATTTACGTGATCAACCTATAAGAATGCTAAAAATAATAAGCAGACAGAAAATGGCAATCAGAGAATACAACAGAAAAAATTTTGGGAAGGCCATTAATTACTCTTGTTCAATTCCGAGCTTAAGCTATTCCACTGAAAGTTGAAATCGGTAAATACGCGTAAATTCGTAATTGAGGCAATATTCCCTAAATTGAGATTAAAAAATCCGAACAATGAGGATGTCTTCAAAGTGAATGGCCAAAGGTTGAAGCCCTACTATCAGAACAAAATACCGAAACCATGATCATTACGTCTCACCGACGAGGTGGAGTCCGTCGAGCCATGCGACGTTAAGCAGCGCCGTAAAGAGGCAA
The DNA here is from genome assembly GCA_021764765.1 of Vicia sativa. NCBI lineage: Eukaryota > Viridiplantae > Streptophyta > Magnoliopsida > Fabales > Fabaceae > Vicia > Vicia sativa. The sequence goes on from CM038794.1 coordinate 107,366,635, forward strand.
CCTCGTCCTTTTACTTTAACATTTTCTTGTGTTTTTGTTATTTTATTGTATTTTTGTAGGATGGTGTAGACTTGATCGGTAGAAAGCAACTTGATCCACAGGCGTAAAATTAAAATTGGTGTGCATCAGAGAAGAAACACGGTACCGTATTTCCACAAACCGTGTTGATCCCACTTACAAACGCATAACAAAAAAAAAAAACAAAAGTAAAAACTTTCACACGAAGTGCCCGTGTTCCCCACGAACCGTATGGCAAAGCGTAACCATTGAATCCATCTTCTTTGATTTTAATGGACCCCACCAAAATAAAAACTAATTATAACCTTTCTCTCACCATTCTCCACTTCACTCTTCTCCTCCATTGAAACCAAGCCTCAAGAGCTAAACAACTCACACACACCTTCACTCGCCAAAAACACCAAAGTGTTTTATTAAAGTCTCTACTCTTAACACTACACTTTCACCGTTTTAGATTTAATTTTGGATTTAATTTTGGATTTTGTGTTGTTTTGTGTTTGTTCTCTCTTCTTTATGCGAAACATCATCATGCCTCCAATGGAAAGCATTCGGCCAAAACCGAATGATTTCGAAACCATCCAAACAAAAACCACCATTACTAGTAAAACATCCGAACAAAAAAGGAAATTGCGGAATAACCTTACCAATATACATCCTAAGTACAAACAAAAATGATGTTTTGATTCAACGTAAGTTGCTCCCAACCCTTATATTTGTGAAGACACATTGATTAAATTACGTAAAGGTGAAGTGTTCCTTATTTCACCGAATGTTGCCGTTATGCTATTTGAGGCACACACGAAAACTAACTCTTGAATACAGTACCCGTTGCTTAATGTAAAATAAACTGAAATGGTATACAAAAGTTCTTTATGTTTAAACCACCATAGTCGCCAAAATTTAAAACTTTCCTGGTACATCCCATACGGCAAACACCCAAAACATTCCCTAACTACTTTTTGGAACCATCTACGAAAAATCGTCTAATCCTAATTACGCCAAGGCCTGGGATTCATAATCTTGCTTAATGCCAAAAAATTTAGCATTACACTTGGCGAAAAGCACCAAATATGCAAAAAAGGCTGTTTCACAATACTGACCGTAAAAAGCAAATGTGGCTAAGACCAACCATTAACCGTTGTCATGCAAGGAAAATATTGGCAGAAAGAAACCAGCCACATCGACATTACTTTATATCGTCACGATGGAAAAACCCTCCATATCAGAAAAAAATAACATGACCACTCTTGTCAATCAAAGGATGATAAATAGTGCAGCCCGTATTACTCCCACAATGATTCATGGCTTACACATTATGTCACTACACCGCCCCATGTCGCCGTACTAATGGTTATATTACCGTATGAACCAAAAAAGTCCTCCACATGGTCAAAATTTGCAAAATGAAAATAGCATTAACAAACATCGGCAACACCAGTAACCATATACGGATCCTCACCACCAACCTACGCCCGGCCAAAAGCTGTAAGGCAAGCCACCACCACACCAGCAAAACGCGGCATATCTCCCCGTTCCACAAAACATGGTGGCAACGTCCGAACACTATGTACAACGTCTCGCCGCCCCACTTCCACAGAAACCCTCCATAACCACCTCGGTCCATCTCTCTCACCATTCGCGTTGTCATGTTTGGTTAAAATGTAAAATTTTATTGCTTTATTAATTTGCCATTATTATTGTTCATTCGTTGCCCATTTATTGCATCACCGTTTGTTTAATTATCCAATGCGTACCGTTAAATATTACGGCCATTAGGAGTCGAAAAACAACTAACGGTGGTGGGAACAACACACCACCACCATCTCCACAACACCGTGAAAATTACACAATCCGGAGCCAACATTGATCAATAATATTGTGGCATTCTTGGTAAAAAATACACCCACCACCGCTTCGCATAAACGCCAAACCACCGGCAAAAATTACAACCGTCGAGAGCCCACCGCAAAATTCAGCCATAAACCGCCGTTACCATTACATGGCCTACTTGCACCACACACCACACCACACAAAACATTCTTTCGCCGCCCTCAAAACCATCACCGCACCGCCCTCCCACCATCACCCCTTTACCGTTTTCTTTTCGACATCATACCACCGCACCACATTATGCATTTATGTCCCATAAATGTGAAATCTAAGTAAGCCTTATCATTGGCCAAAAAGGAAAAAAAAAAAAAAAACAAGAAAAAATTATAATCCAAAAAAACAATATTTCAAACCATGAAAAAAAAAATACCTTGACACCTGCCCGCTCACTGACAACTCTAAATCTTACCCCAACACCACAATTCGGCATTAAACGAAAAATGGAAACCTACGAAAATGCGGCACCAAAACCCTTTGTCATCCCGTTCTTTGTTTATCACCGCTTAACCACGTTACATCCCAAAGACCTCGCAAATGTGTGTGATACGTAGTAGTGATTAAAAAAGTTAAATATATCATACCGTATTACGCAGTAACATGCCGAAAATGTTGTGAAAAAATACTACAAGTGATAATGTCGGTAAATATGGAAAGTATGAAAGAAAATACCGCAAACTTCCGATTGTGAAGTGTTGTCAGAAAGGATCTTGTTGGTGACCTTTGCCTCAATACATCACTTGAGGACAAGCAATGAGATAAGTGTGGGTTGTGATCGGTCACCATTTCTAGTAAGTTTTGCTTTTTGTTTGAGCAAAATTCATAGTTTGGTAACACTAAGCGGTAGTTGCAAGTATGTTTAGAGTAAGTTTTTCGTATTTCTTTTTGTGTGATGTCTTTGTCTTATTGTCCTTTAAGTGTTAAAAAGTACCATTTTATCTTTGTGTAGTAGTGTTGATGTTGAGGTTGATACATAGGTAAATAAGAACTTTTAGCGCACTTGCGGATGAAATGGAGTGGAAAAAGCAAGTTTAAGAGATCAACACGGGTCCCCGTGTTAGCAGCAACACAGCCCGTGTTGAAAAGTGCTGGAAAGTGGATTTTGACCGGAAGCGAGCTGCACGTACGGTGTGCGAGGAACACGGACCGTGTGATTAAGTGGTGGGCGTGTGTGCAGAGAAGGGGAACACGGGCGCCGTGTGCGGGAACACGGCCGTGTTTCGGAAAGCGTCTGATTCAAATTCAATTTTGTACATCAAGTTAATTCATTAAGGGTATTTTGACACTTGGTGAAAGGAGAGAGAGAACTATAAAGACATCTTTAGGTCAAGAAAGAAGGTATCTTTGGATTGGAGAGAATAGAGATTGGAGGAGAATTGGGTTGGAGAAGCAAAGCTGACGGTGACGAGAGAACTTCAAGGTGTCACCATTGAAGACCAACGTCTAAGTGCTTGTAATGTCAATTCCTTTTAATTTGTTAATCTTGAATTCTATGAATAACTAAATTCCCCACTTGCTAGGGGTTGGTTCTAATTCGGATCTTGTAATGGTTATGAATCCTTAGTTTTTCAATTCAGATATTAAGTTTCTTCAATTTAATTATACAATGATTCTATGCATTCTCTTTCGGAACAATTGAGTTTGACTTATGACTGATGAATATAGGACTATATTTGTTAGGGTTTGTGTATAATTTGGTTATAGTAGATATCTCCTAGGACTAGGGATACCCTATGATTATCATATATGACCTTGATATTGATTTACTTGAATGCATTATTCTTCTTCTTGGGTATGATTAATTTGCATGTTCAAGGTTTTTCTCTAAGGACTTAGGAAGAACACTAAAGGGTTGATAATTGAAGTAACATATGTTGTTACGAGAGAATTGGGAATAATAACCTTTTAGGCCAAATTATGCAGACCACCCCTAGCTTGTTTAATAAAGAGAGTTACTTATTTTACATTGCCTCGTGTAGAGTTTTTCAAACAACAAACTTCTAGTTTTGTCCACTTGATAAGATGGTATTTCGTATTTGCTTTGCAATCCTTGAGATCGATATTCGTGAGTTAACAATCACTAAAACTACATCGACAAAATAGTACACTTGCTATTTTCCGATCGAATAACCTTGATCCAATAAAATAAGTCGACTTTTTATTAAGCCTAGAAAATAAAGATGTTTGTGACAAGACAATATTAAAATCAAGATAATGACGTTAAAAGGTAAAATACTAATATTGTTTGAGAGATAGAAGGTTCAAGAACATGTTGTGTAAACACAGACCTGACATACAATTATTATCTTTTGCCTTATTTATTCATGTATTTGAATGTCCAATTATTTTCAAAGTATCACTGTTCACCATTTCTCAATATCAAGTAATAACTCTCAAGGACAAAGTATCACCTGACATTATCATCTTATGGATTTCCCACACAATGATTAGAAATTGTGATCTCAATAAGATATCTTGTTGAGTTCAATAAAATTATCAACTTATAGATAAAATGTTAGGCAAAGTATATAGTCAACCAAAATTTAGTAAATAAATATTTTATAGTATTATAAACACTTATGGAAAAAATTGTTCATAAATTTAAAATTTTAAGTGTAAATAAATATTTTTCAAAATTTTAGAAAATAATAGAGACTTAAATTGCATGAATAAAAATTTTGTAAGGACCAAATTATGTCATTTTTTTAATAGGGACTAAAAATAAAACTTGAGATATTTATAAGGACTAATAACATATTTAACCGATAATTTTATTTTATCATACTTTTTGCACTTGTATTTTTTGAAATGTTTAATAAAAGTTGAGTTTTGTGCATTATTAGCGAATGTATGATCCAATTAATATGCTTTTTATGTTTAAATAATTTGTTTATAAAAAAATTTAAACAAAATAAAACTATTAATATAAAGAAAAAATAAAAGATAAAAAAAAAAAACTTGCAAACGCTAAAAGGAAAAAAGTAAGATGTATGAATGGTTAAATTCTAACATTTCCACATTAAAAATTGTGTGATTTGTATATGGTTTATCTTTTAACATTAATAGTGGGTTGATGTAAATTTTATATAGATGAAATATTTATTTATTTTAATTTGTTAGTGTTTACTTATTTTCTTTTAATTAAATTCTCACCTACACTTACATTAAAACTTCTACCTTACACATATAAGGATGCAGTAAATGAGACATATATTCTTTTACAATAAAATTTTATTGGAATTGATCAAAACTTTTATAGTGCTATGTTTGAAATAATGATATTGAACTCAAAGTAATGAGTGACCTTTCATAGAAATGGCTACATAACTTCATAGTAATAAAATATATGTTTCTTCTAATCTAGGAGTAGTACAAATTGTAACTAGTTGATAATACAAAACTTTAATTTTCATAAAATTCTTTCAACTCTGTTTCATCAAAGAGCATATAAAGATCTTAGAAAAACCATAAAATTTAAATAGGTAAAAATTTTAATGAAAATTTTTCTTCAATGTTATAACCACTCTTGTGTATAGATTTGGCAAATTTACAATATATAAATAATTTTTCTTTTAAAGGAGAGAAATAAAAAGGAAAAATAAAACTAAATACTACAATATTTTATAACAATATCATTGTAAATAGTATTAAATAAATATTTATTAATAATAATAATAATATTATTAATCTCATTATTAGATATTTACTTATCAAAATGCATTAAAGTTAAAGAATTTATTCAACATGTCCACAATAATTAGATGGTTTATTCAATGAAAAATACAATAATTATTTTGAACAATATGAGTACCTAAACTCCCCAATGTTAGGAGGTGTCCCTGATTTGACATTGTAAACAACTTTGATTCGTTATTTTCAAGAATATAGTTATTTTAATAATTAATTTAATCATTCAATATTTTAATGTTTTCCTATAAGACTAAGAGGATTATAGATTAACAATTAGGATGGACCTTGCGTTGTTAAGGTTTTTGTCGATTCAACTATAGTAGATATCACCTAGGACAAGATATACCCTATAACAACCAGTTAGATCTTGATAAAATAAAGGTTTGATTTCATCATAAATCACTAGTTACTTAGGATTAATGATGAATTATCAAAGGTTTCACACTAAGGACTTATGAGAGAATAAACTAAAGATCTGGTAATTGAGTATTTATAACTTTCTTAAGATATAAAAATTCAAGATTGTTACAGGGAAAATCATACACTTTACTCTATCATGTTCCTCGACGAAAATCAATCACAAAAGGGCTATTAATAGATCATTATGATATTAGTCTTATATGCATACTTGAGAGACGTTTGAACAGAGACATTTCAAAGAGTCATACCATTCAACGACAAGAAAATAAATAATCTAGTAGGAAAATATAGGTTGGAGATGGATAAAATTTGACTAAAGCTATATTAAAACCATATCTACAAGAGCATCACAGTTCTACACCAGGTTCCACTAAATCAGGCTTAGGGAGAAGTGGTTCATACTTGTTCTAGGTAAGTATAAAATTGGTCCATTATCACAACTTGTTATAGTTTCAAATCACAAGTGATCTAAATCGGATTGGCCCTAAACTTGATCCAATGTAATAAGTTAAACTTTTTATTAAGCCTAGAAAATAAAGATGTTTGTGACAAGACAATATTAAAATCAAGATAATGACGTTAGAAGGTAAAATACTAATATTATTTGAGAGATAGAAGGTTCAAGAACATGTGGAGTAAACATAGACCTGTCATACAAATATCATCTTTTGCCTTATTCATTCATGTATTTGAATGTCCAATTATTTTGCAAGTATCACTATTCACCATTTCTCAAAATCAAGTAATAACTCTCAAGGACAAAGTATCACCTGACATTATCATCTTATGGATTTCCCACTCACAAATTAGAAATTGTGATCTTAATAAGATATGTTGTTGAGTTCAATAAAATTATCAACTTATAGATAAAATGTTTACAAAAGTATATAGTCAACCAAAATTTAGTAAATAAATATTTTATAGTATTATAAACACTTATGGAAAAAATTATTCATAAATTTAAAATTTTAAGTGTAATAAATATTTTCAAAATTTTAGAAAATAATAGAGACTTAAATTGCATGAATAAAAATTTTAAGGACCAAATTATGTCATTTTTTTAATAGGGACTAAAAATAAAACATGAGATATTTATAGGGACTAATAACATATTTAACCCATAATGTTATTTTATCATACTTTTTGCACTTGTATTTTTTGAAATGTTTAATAAAAGTTGAGTTTTGTGCATTATTAGCGAATGTATGATCCAATTAATAGGCTTTTTATGTTTAAATAATTTGTTTATAAAAAAATTTAAACAAAATAAAACTATTAATATATAAATAAAAATAAAAGATAAATAAAACTTGCAAAAGCTAAAAGGAAAAAAGGTAAGATGTATGAATGGTTAAATTCTAACATTTCCACATTAAAAATTGTGTGATTTGTATCTGGTTTATCTTTTAACATTAATAGTGGATTCATGTAAATTTTTATAGATGACATATTTATTTATTTTAATTTGTTAGTGTTTACTTATTTTTCTTTTAATTAAATTCCCACCCTACACTTACATTAAAACTTCTACCTTACACATATAAGGATGCAGTAAATAAGACATATATTCTTTTACAATAAAATTTTTATTGGAATTGATCAAAACTTTTTTATAGTGCTATGTTTGAAATAATGATATTTAACTCAAAGTAATGAGTGACCTTTCATAGAAATGGCTACATAACTTCATAGTAATAAAATATATGTTTCTTCTAATCTAGGAATAGTACAAATTGTAACTAGTTGATAATACAAAACTTCAATTTTCATAAAATTCTTTCAACTACTGTTCAATCAAAGAGCATATAAAGATCTTAGAAAAACCATAAAAATTTAAATAGGTAAAAATTTTAATGAAAATATTTTTCTTCAATGTTATACCCACTCTTGTGTATCAGATTTGGCAAATTTACAATATATAAATAATTTTTCTTCTAAAGGAGAGAAAAAAAAGAAAAATAAAACTAAATACTACAATATTTTATAACAATATCATTGTAAATAGTATTAAATAAATATTTATTAATAATAATAATATTATTATTATTCTTATTAGATATTTACTTATCAAAATGCATTAAAGTTAAAATTTATTCAACTATCACAATAATTGGATGGTTTATTCAATGAAAATACAATAATTATTTTGAACAATATGAGTACCTAAACTCCCCAATGTTGGGGTGTCCTGATTTGACATTGTAAACAACTTTGATTCGTTATTTTCAAGAATATAGTTATTTTTAAATTAATTTAATCATTCAATATTTTAATGTTTTCCCTATAAGACTAAGAGGAATGTATTGATTAACAATTAGGATGGACCTTGTTGTTAAGGTTTTATGCGATTCAACTATAGTAGATATCACCTAGGACAAGATATACTATAACAACCAGTTAGATCTTGATAAAATAAAGGTTTGATTTCATCATAAATCTCTAGTTACTTAGGATTGATGAATGATTAAAGTTTCACACTAAGGACTTAGGAGAGAATAAACTAAAGATACGGTAATTGAGTATTTATAACTTTCTTAAGATATAAAAATTCAAGATTGTTCTGAGGAAAATCATACACTTTACTCTATCATGTTCCTCGTGAAAATCAATCACAAAAGGGCTATTAATAGATCATTATGATATTAGTCTTATATGCATACTTGAGACGTTTGAAAAGAGACATTTCAAAGAGTCATACCATTCAACGACAAGAAAATAAATAATCTAGTAGGAAATAGGTTGGAGATGTATAAAATTTGACTAAAGCTATATTAAAACCATATCTACAAGAGCATCAAGTTCTACACGGTTCCACTAAATCAGGCTTAGGGAAATGGTTCATACTTGTTCTAGAGTAAGTATAAAGTTGGTCCATTATCACAACTTGTTATAGTTTCAAATCACAAGTGATCTAAATCGGATTGGTCCTAAACTTGATCCAATGTAATAAGTCTGACTTGTTTATTAAGCCTAGAAAATAAAGATGTTTGTGACAAGACAATATTAAAATCTAGATAATGACGTTAGAAGGTAAAATACTAATATTGTTTGAGAGATAGAAGGTTCAAGAACATGTGGAGTAAACATAGACCTGTCATACAAATATTATCTTTTGCCTTATTCATTCATGTATTTGAATGTCCAATTATTTTGCAAGTATCATTGTTCACCATTTCTCAAAATCAAGTAATAACTCTCAAGGACAAAGTATCACCTGACATTATCATCTTATGGATTTCCCACTCACAGATTAGAAATTGTGATCTTAATAAGATATGTTGTTGAGTTCAATAAAATTATCAACTTATAGATAAAATGTTAAGAAAAGTATATAGTCAACCAAAATTTAGTAAATAAATATTTTATATTATTATAATTACTTATGGAAAAAATTATTCATAAATTTAAAATTTTAAGTGTAACTAAATATTTTTCAAAATTTTAGAAAATAATAGAGACTTAAATTGCATGAATAAAAATTTTGTAAGGACCAAATTATGTAATTTTTTTAATAGGGATTAAAAATAAAACATGAATTATTTATAGGGACTAATAACATATTTAACCCATAATGTTATTTTATCATACTTTTTGCACTTGTATTTTTTGAAATGTTTAATAAAAGTTGAGTTTTGTGCATTATTAGCGAATGTATGATCCAATTAATATGCTTTTTATGTTTAAATAATTTGTTTATAAAAAAATTTAAACAAAATAAAACTATTAGTATATAAATAAAATAAAAGATAAATAAAACTTGCAAAAGCTAAAAGGAAAAAAGGTAATATGTATGAATGGTTAAATTCTAACATTTCCACATTAAAAATATGTGATTTGTGTATGGTTTATCTTTTCACATTAAAAGTGGATTGATGTAAATTTTATAGATGACATATTTATTTATTTTAATTTGTTAGTGTTTACTTATTTTTCTTTTAATTAAATCTCCACCTACACTTACATTAAAACTTCTACGACACATATAAGGATGCATTAAATGAGACATATATTCTTTACCAATAAAAGTTTTATTGGAATCGATCAAAACTTTTTTATAATGCTATGTATGTAATAATGATATTGTACTCAAAGTAATGAGTGACCTTTCATAGAAATGGCTACATAACTTCATAGTAACAAAATATATGTTTCTTCTAATCTAGGAATAGTACAAATTGTAACTAGTTGATAATACTAAACTTCAATTTTCATAAAATTCTTTCAACTACTATTCAATCAAAGAGCATATAAAGATCTTAGAAAGACCATAAAAATGTAAATAGGTTAAAATTTTAATGAAAATATTTTTCTTCAATGTTATACCCACTTTAATTGTGTACAGATTTGTAAAATTTACAAAATATAAAAAAATTCTTTTAAAGGAGAGAAATAAAAGGAAAAGTAAAACTAAATACGACAATATTTTATAACAATATCATTGTAAATAGTATTAAATAAATATTTATTAATAATAATATTATTATTATTTATTTATTTTATTATTATTATTATAGTTAGATATTTACTTATCAAAATGCATTAAAGTTAAAGAATTTATTAGCTATCCAATAATTGGATGGTTTATTCAATGAAAAATACAATAATTATTTTGAACAATATGAGTAGCTAAACACCGCAATGTTAGGGGGTGTCCCTGATTTGACTTTGTAAACAACTTTGAGTCGTTATTTTCAAGAATATAGTTATTTTTCGTAATTAATTTAATCATTCCATATTTTTAATGTTTTCCCTATCAGACTAAGAGGGATTGAATAACAGTTTACAATTGGGATGGACCGCCGTTGTTAAGGTTTTTGTGCGATTCAACTATAGTAGATATCACCTATAACTAGAGATAGCCTATAGCCACCAGTTAGATCTTGATAAAACAAAGGTTTGATTTCATCTTAAATCTCTAGTTACTTAGGATTGATGATGAATGATCAAAGGTTTCACACTAAGAACTTAGGAGAGAATAAATAAAGATCTGGTAATTGAGTACTTATAACTTTCTTAAGAAATAAAAATTAAAGATTCTTACAGGGAAAATCATACACTTTACTCTATCATGTTCCTCTTCGAAAATCAATCTCAAAAGGGCTATTAATAGATCATTATAATATTAGTCTTATATGCATACTTGAGATACGTTTGAGAGAGATATTTCAAAGAGTCATACCATTCAATGGCAAGAAAATAAATAATCTAGATGGAAAAGATAGGTGGAAGATGGGTAAAATTTGACTAAAGCTATTTTAAAACCATAGCTACAAGAGCATCACAGTTCTAAACCAGGTTCCACTAAATCAGGCTTACGAAGAAATGGTTCATACTTGTTCTAGGTAAGTATAAAGTTGGTCCATTATCATAACTAGTTATAGTGTCAAATCACAAGTGATCTAAATCGGATTTGCCCCAAACATGATCCAATGAAATAAGTCTGACTTGTTTATAAACCTAGAAAATAAAGATGTTTGTGACAAGACAATATTAAAATCAAGATAATGATGTTAGAAGGTAATATACTAATATTGTTTGAGAGATAGAAGGTTCAAGAACATGTGGAGTAAACACAGACCTGTCATACAAATATTATCTTTGGCCTTATTCATTCATGTATTTGAATGTCCAATTATTTTGAGCGTATCACTGTTCACCGTTTCTCAAAATCAAGTAATAACTCTCAAGGACAAAGTATCACATGACATTATCATCTTATGGATTTCCCACTCGCAGATTAGAAATTGTGATCTGAATAAGAATCTTGTGGAGTTCAATAAAATTATCAATTTATAGATAAAATGTTAAGAAAAGTATATAGGCAACCAAAATTTAGTAAATAAATATTTTATAGTATTATAAACACTTATGGAAAAAATTAGTCATAAATTTAAAATTTTAAGTGTAACTAAATATTTTTCAAAATTTTAGAATATAATAGAGACTTAAATTGCATGAATAAAAATTTTGTAAGGACCAAATTTTGTCATTTTTTTAATAGAGACTAAAATAAAACTTGATATATTTATAGGGACTAATAACATATTTAAACCATAATTTTATTTTATCATCTTTTTTGCTTGTATTTTTGAAATGTTTAATAAAAGTTGAGTTTTGTGCATTATTAGTGAATGTATGATCCAATTAATGTGCTTTATATGTTTAAATGATTTGTTTATAAAAAACTTTAAACAAAATAAAACTATTTATATATAAATAAAAATAAAAGATAAATAAAACTTGCAAAAGCTAATAGGAAAAAAGGTAAGATGTATGAATGGTTACATTCTAACATTTCCACATTAAAAATTAAGTGATTTGTGTATGGTTTATCTTTTCACATTAAAAGAGGATTGATGTAAATTTTATAGATGACATATTTATTTATTTTAATTTGTTAGTGTTTACTTATTTTTCTTTTAATTAAATTTCCACTCTACACTTACATTAAAATTTCTACCTGACACATATAAGGATGCATTAAATGAGACATATATTCTTTTACAATAAATTTTTTTATTGGAATCGATCAAAACTTTTTTATAATGCTATGTATGTAATAATGATATTGTACTCAAAGTAATGCGTGACCTTTCATAGAAATGGCTACATAATTTCATAGTAACAAAATATATGTTTCTTCTAATCTAGGAATAGTACAAATTGTAACTAGTTGATAATACTATACTTCAATTTTCATAAAATTCTTTCAACTACTATTCCATCAAAGAGCATATAAAGATCTTAGAAAGACCATAAAAATGTAAATAGGTTAAAATTTTAATGAAAATATTTTTCTTCAATGTTATCCACTACGGTATCTGATTTGACAAATTTACAATATATAAATAATTTTTCTTTTAAAGGAGAGAAATAAAAAGGAAAAATAAAACTAAATACTACAATATTTTATAACAATATCATTGTAAATAGTATTAAATAAATATTTATTAATAATAATAATAATAATAATAATAATATTATAATTAGATATTTACTTATCAAAATGCATTAAAGTTAAAGAATTTATTCAACTGTCCATAATAATTGGATGGTTTATTCAATGAAAAATACAATAATTATTTTGAACAATATAAGTAACTAAACTCCCCAATGTTAGGGGGTGTCCCTGATTTGACATTGTAAACAACTTTGATGTTTTCCCTATCAGACTAAGAGGGATTGAATAACAATTAACAATTAGGATAGACCGCCGTTGTTAAGGTTTTTGTGCGATTCAACTATAGTAGATATCACCTATGACTAGAGATAGCCTATAGCCACCAGTTAGATCTTGATAAAACATTGTTTGATTTCATCTTAAATCTCTAGTTACTTAGGATTGATGATGAATGATCAAAGGTTTCACACTAAGAACTTAGAAGAGAATAAACTAAAGATACGGTAATTGAGTATTTATAACTTTCTTAAGATATAAATATTCAAGATTATTCTGAGATAAATCATACACTTTACTCTATCATGTTCCTCGTGAAAATCAATCATAAAAGGGCTATTGATAGATCATTATTATATTAGTCTTATATGCATACTTGAGAAGCGTTTGAAGAGATACATTTTAAAGTCATATCATTCAACGGCAAGAATATAAAGAATCTAGAAGGAAAAGATAGGTTGGAGATGGATATAATTTGACTAAAGTTATTTTAAAACCATAGCTACAAGAGCATCAAAGTTCTACACAGGTTCCACTAAATCGAGGCTTAGAGGCAATGGTTCATACTTGTTCTAGGTAAGTATAAAGTTGGTCCATTATCACAACTAGTTATAGTTTCAAATCACAAGTGATCTAAATCGGATTATTTAAACATGATCCAATGTAAGAAGTATGACTTGTTTATTAAGCCAAGAAAATAAAGATATTTGTGACAAGACAATATTAAAATCAAGATAATGACGTTAGAAGGTAAAATACTAATATTGTTTGAGAGATAGAAGGTTCAAGAACATGTGGAGTAAACATAGACCTGTCATACAAATATTATCTTTTGCCTTATTCATTCATGTATTTGAAAGTCCAATTATTTTGCAAGTATCACTGTTCACCATTTCTTTAAATCAAGTAATAACTCTCAAGGACAAAGTATCACCTGACATTATCATCTTATGGATTTCCCACTCACAGATTAGAAATTGTGATCTGAATAAGATATGTTGTTGAGTTCAATAAAATTATCAACTTATACATAAAATGTTAAGAAAAGTATATAGTCAACCAAAATTTAGTAAATAAATATTTTATAGTATTATAAACACTTATGGAAAAAATTATTCATAAATTTAAAATTTTAAGTGTAACTAAATATTTTTCAAAATTTTAGAAAATAATAGAGACTTAAATTGCATGAATAAAAATTTTGTAAGGACCAAATTATGTCCTTTTTTTAATGGGACTAAAAATAAAACATGAGATATTTATAGGGACTAATAACATATTTAACCCATAATGTTATTTTATCATACTTTTTGCACTTGTATTTTTTGAAATGTTTAATGAAAGTTGAGTTTTGTGCATTATTAGCGAATGTATGATCCAATTAATAGGCTTTTTATGTTTAAATAATTTGTTTATAAAAAAATTTAAACAAAATAAAACTATTAATATATAAATAAAAATAAAAGATAAATAAAACTTGCATAAGCTAAAAGGAAAAAAGGTAAGATGTATGAATGGTTAAATTCTAACATTTCCACATTAAACATTTTGTGATTTGTATATGGCTTATCTTTTAACATTAATAGTGGATTCATGTAAATTTTTATAAATGACATATTTATTTATTTTAATTTGTTAGTGTTCACTTATTTTTCTTTTAATTAAATTCCCACCCTACACTTGCATTAAAACTTCTACCTTACACATATTAGGATGCATAAATGAGACATATATTCTTTTACAATAAATTTTTTATTGGAATTGATCAAAACTTTTTTATAGTGCTATGTTTGAAATAATGATATTGAACTCAAAGTAATGAGTGACCTTTCATAGAAATGGCTACATAACTTCATAGTAATAAAATATATGTTTCTTCTAATCTAGGAATAGTACAAATTGGAACTAGTTGATAATACAAAACTTCAATTTTCATAAAATTCTTTCAACTACTGTTCAATCAAAGAGCATATAAAGATCTTAGAAAAACCATAAAAATTTAAATAGGTAAAAATTTTAATGAAAATATTTTTCTTCAATGTTATACCCACTCTTGTGTACAGATTGTAAATTTACAATATATAAATAATTTTTCTTCTAAAGGAGAGAAAAAAAAAGGAAAAATAAAACTAAATACTACAATATTTTATAACAATATCATTGTAAATAGTATTAAATAAATATTTATTATTAATAATAATAATATTATTATTCTTATTATTAGATATTTACTTATCAAAATGCATTAAAGTTAAAGAATTTATTGAACTGTCCACAATAATTGGATGGTTTATTCAATGAAAAATACAATAATTATTTTGAACAATATGAGTACCTAAACGCCCCAATGTTAGGGGGTGTCCCTGATTTGACATTGTAAACAACTTTGATTTGTTATTTTCAAGAATATAGTTATTTTTCGTAATTAATTTAATCATTCAATATTTTTAATGTTTTCCCTATAAGACTAAGAGGGATTGTATAACAGTTAACAATTAGGATGGACCGCCGTTGTTAAGGTTTTTGTGCGATTCAACTATAGTAGATATCACCTAGGACAAGATATACCTATAACACAGGTTAGATCTTGATAAAATAAAGGTTTGATTTCATCATAAATCACTAGTTACTTAGGATTGATGATGAATGATCAAAGTTTCACACTAAGGACTTAGGAGAGAATAAACTAAAGATCGGTAATTGAGTATTTATAACTTTCTTAAATATAAATATTCAAGATTATTCTGAGGAAAATCATACGATTTACTCTATCATGTTCCTCGAAAAATCAATCACAAAAGGGCTATTAATAGATCATTATGATATTAGTCTTATATGCATTCTTGAGAGCGTTTGAGCAGAGACATTTCAAAGAGTCATACCATTCAACGACAAGAAAATAAATAATCTAGTAGAAAAAGATAGGTTGGAGATGTATAAAATTTGACTAAAGCTATATAAAACCATATACCAATAGCATCATAGTTCTACACGGGGTTCCACTAATCGAGGCTTAGGGAAATGGTTCATACTTATTCTAGGTAAGTATAAAGTTAGTCCATTATCACAACGGTTATAGTTTCAAATCACAAGTGATCTAAATCGGATTGGTCCTAAACTTGATCCAATGTAATAAGTCGACTTGTTTATTAAGCCTAGAAAATAAAGATGTTTGTGACAAGACAATATTAAAATCAAGATAATGACGTTAGAAGGTAAAATACTAATATTGTTTGAGATAGAAGGTTCAAGAACATGTGGAGTAAACATAGACACATCATACAAATATTATCTTTTGCCTTATTCATTCATGTATTTGAATGTCCAATTATTTTGCAAGTATCACTGTTCACCATTTCAAAAATCAAGTAATAACTCTCAAGGACAAAGTATCACCTGACATTATCATCTTATGGATTTCCCACTCACAGATTAGAAATTGTGATCTTAATAAGATATGTTGTTGAGTTCAATAAAATTATCAACTTATACATAAAATGTTAAGAAAAGTATATAGTCAACCAAAATTTAGTAAATAAATATTTTATATTATTATAAACACTTATGAAAAAAATTATTCATAAATTTAAAATTTTAAGTGTAACTAAATATTTTTCAAAATTTTAGAAAATAATAGAGACTTAAATTGCATGAATAAAAATTTTGTAAGGACCAAATTATGTAACTTTTTTAATAGGGACTAAAAATAAAACATGAGATATTTATAGGGACTAATAACATATTTAACCCATAATGTTATTTTATCATACTTTTTGCACTTGTATTTTTTGAAATGTTTAATAAAAGTTGAGTTTTTGCATTATTAAGAATGTATGATCCAATTAATATGCTTTTTATGTTTAAATAATTTGTTTATAAAAAAATTTAAACAAAATAAAACTATTAGTATATAAATAAAATAAAAGATAAATAAAACTTGCAAAAGCTAAAAGGAAAAAAGGTAAGATGCATGAATGGTTAAATTCTAACATTTCCACATTAAAAATTGTGTCATTTGTGTATGGTTTTATCTTTTCACATTAAAAGTGGATTGATGTAAATTTTTATAGATGACATATTTATTTATTTTAATTTGTTAGTGTTTACTTATTTTTCTTTTAATTAAATTTTCACCCTACACTTACATTAAAACTTCTACCTGACACATATAAGGATGCATTAAATGAGACATATATTCTTTTACAATAAAATTTTTATTGGAATCGATCAAAACTTTTTTATCATGCTATGTATGTAATAATGATATTGTACTCAAAGTAATGAGTGACCTTTCATAGAAATGGCTACATAACTTCATAGTAACAAAATATATGTTTCTTCTAATCTAGGAATAGTACAAATTGTAACTAGTTGATAATACTAAACTTCAATTTTCATAAAATTCTTTCAACTACTATTCAATCAAAGAGCATATAAAGATCTTAGAAAGACCATAAAAATGTAAATAGGTTAAAAATTTAATGAAAATATTTTTCTTCAATGTTATACCCACCTTTGGTGTACAGATTTGGCAAATTTACAAAATATAAAAAAAATTTCTTTTAAAGGAGAGAAATAAAAAGGAAAAATAAAAATAAATACTACAATATTTTATAACAATATCATTGTAAATAGTATTAAATAAATATTTATTAATAATATTATTATTATTATTATTATTATTTTTATTATTATTATAATTAGATATTCACTTATCAAAATGCATTAAAGTTAAAGAATTTATTCAACATCTACAATAATTGGATGATTTATTCAATGAAAAATACAATAATTATTTTGAACAATATGAGTAGCTAAACTCCCCAATGTTAGGGGGTGTCCCTGATTTGACTTTGTAAACAACTTTGAGTCGTTATTTTCAAGAATATAGTTATTTTTCATAATTAATTTAATGATTCCATATTTTAATGTTTTCCTATCGGACTAAGAGGATTGAATAACGATTTACAATTGGGATGGACCCATGGTTGTTAAGGTTTTGTGCGATTCAACTATAGTAGATATCACCTATGACTAGAGATAGCCTATAGCCACCAGTTAGATCTTGATAAAACATTGTTTGATTTCATCTTAAATCTCTAGTTACTTAGGATTGATGATGAATGATCAAAGGTTTCACACTAAGAACTTAGAAGAGAATAAACTAAAGATCTGGTAATTGAGTATTTATAACTTTCTTAAGATATAAAAATTCAAGATTGTTACAGGGAAAATCATACACTTTACTCTATCATGTTCCTCGACGAAAATCAATCACAAAAGGGCTATTAATAGATCATTATGATATTAGTCTTATATGCATACTTGAGAGACGTTTGAACAGAGACATTTCAAAGAGTCATACCATTCAACGACAAGAAAATAAATAATCTAGTAGGAAAATATAGGTTGGAGATGGATAAAATTTGACTAAAGCTATATTAAAACCATATCTACAAGAGCATCACAGTTCTACACCAGGTTCCACTAAATCAGGCTTAGGGAGAAGTGGTTCATACTTGTTCTAGGTAAGTATAAAATTGGTCCATTATCACAACTTGTTATAGTTTCAAATCACAAGTGATCTAAATCGGATTGGCCCTAAACTTGATCCAATGTAATAAGTCTGACTTGTTTATTAAGCCTAGAAAATAAAGATGTTTGTGACAAGACAATATTAAAATCAAGATAATGACGTTAGAAGGTAAAATACTAATATTATTTGAGAGATAGAAGGTTCAAGAACATGTGGAGTAAACATAGACCTGTCATACAAATATTATCTTTTGCCTTATTCATTCATGTATTTGAAAGTCCAATTATTTTGCAAGTATCACTGTTCACCATTTCTTTAAATCAAGTAATAACTCTCAAGGACAAAGTATCACCTGACATTATCATCTTATGGATTTCCCACACAATGATTAGAAATTGTGATCTCAATAAGATATCTTGTTGAGTTCAATAAAATTATCAACTTATAGATAAAATGTTAGGCAAAGTATATAGTCAACCAAAATTTAGTAAATAAATATTTTATAGTATTATAAACACTTATGGAAAAAATTATTCATAAATTTAAAATTTTAGGTGAAACTAAAAAAATTTCAAAATTTTAGAAAATAATAGAGACTTAAATTGAATGAATAAAATTTTTTGAAGGACTAAATTATGTCATTTTTTTAATAGGGACTAAAAATAAAATTTGAGATAGTTATGGGGACTAATAACATATTTAAACCATAATTTTATTTTATCATACTTTTTGCACTTGTATTTTTGAAATGTTTAATAAAAGTTGAGTTTGTGCATTATTAGCGAATGTATGATCTAATTAATATGATTTTTATGTTTAAATAATTTATTTATAAAAAATTTAAACAAAATAAAACTATTAATATATAACTAAAAATAAAAGATGAATAAAACTTGCAAAAGCTAAAAGGAAAAAAGGTAAGATGTATGAATGGTTAAATTCTATAATTTCCACATTAAAAATTGTGTGATTTTTGTATGGTTTATGTTTTCACATTAAAAGTGGATTGATGTAAATTTTTATAGATGACATATTTGTTTATTTAATTTTTTAGTGTTTACTTATTTTTCTTTTAATTAAATTCCCACCCTACACTTACATTAAAACTTCTACGACACATAAGGATCCATTAAATGAGACATATATTCTTTTACAATAAGAACTTTATTGGAATCGATCAAAACTTTTTATAATGCTATGTAATAATGATATTGTACTCAAAGTAATGAGTGACCTTTCATAGAAATGGCTACATAACTTCATAGTAATAAAATATATGTTTCTTCTAATCTAGGAATAGTACAAATTGTAACTAGTTGATAATACTAAACTTCAATTTTTATAAAATTCTTTCAACTATTATTCAATCAAAGAGCATATAAAGATCTTAGGAAGACCATTAAAATGTAAATAGGTCAAAATTTTAATGAAAATATTTTTCTTCAATGTTATACCCACTATGGCAAATTTACAATATATAAATAATTTTTCTTTTAAAGGAGAGAAATAAAAAGGAAAAATAAAACTAAATACTACAATATTTTATAACAATATCATTGTAAATAGTATTAAATAAATATTTATTATAATAACATTATTATTATTTACTTATCAAAATGCATTAAAGTTAAAGAATTTATTCAACTGTCCACAATAATTGGATGGTTTATTCAATGAAAATACAATAATTATTTAGAACAATGAGTAGCTAAACTCTCAATGTTAGGGGTGTCCCTGAATTGACATTGTAAACAACTTTGATTCATTATTTTCAAGAATATAGTTATTTTCGTAATTAATTTAATCATTCAATATTTTTAATGTTTTCCCTATCGGACTAAGAGGGATTGAATATGATTAACAATTAGGATGGACCGCCGTTGTTAAGGTTTTTATGCGATTCAACTATAGTAGATATCACCTATGACTAGAGATAGCCTATAGCCACCAGTTAGATCTTGATAAAACAAAGGTTTGATTTCATCTTAAATCTCTTGTTACTTAGTATTGATGATGAATGATCAAAGGTTTCACATTAAGGACTTAGGAAGAATAAACTAAAGATCCGGTAGTTGAGTATTTATAGCTTTCTTAAGATATAAAAATTCAAGATTATTCTGAGAAATCATACACTTTACTCTATCATGTTCCTCGTCGAAAATCAATCACAAAGGGCTATTAATAGATCATTATGATATTAGTCTTATATGCATACTTGAGGCGTTTGAGCAGACATTTCAAAGATTCATACCATTCAATGGCAAGAAAATAAATAATCTAGAAGGAAAATATAGGTTGGAGATGGATAAAATTTGACTAAAGTTATTTTAAAACCATAGCTACAAGAGCATTAAGTTCTACACCAGGTTCCACTAAGCGAGGCTTAGGAGTTGTTCATACTTGTTCTAGGTAAGTATAAAGTTAATTATCTAAATTAGTTATAGTTTAAAATCACAAGTGATCTAAATCGAATTCGACCCCAAACTTGATCCAATGAAAGAAGTATGACTTGGTTATTAAGCCTAGAAAGTAAAGATGTTTGTGACAAGACAATATTAAAATCAAGATAATGACGTTAGAAGGTAAAATACAAATATTGTTTGAGAGATAGAAGGTTCAAGAACATGTGGAGTAAACACAGACCTGTCATACAAATATTATCTCTTGCCTTATTCATTCATGTATTTGAATGTCCAATTATTTTGCAAGTATCACCGTTCGCTATTTCTCAAAATCAAGTAATAACTCTCAAGGACAAAGTATCACTGACATTATCATCTTATGAATTTCCCATTCATAGTTGAGAAATTGTGATCTGAATAAGATATCTAGTTGAGTTCAATAAAATTATCAACTTATAGATAAAATGTTAAGAAAAGTATATAGTCAACCAAAATTTAGTTAATAAATGTTTTATAGTGTTCTAAACACTTACGGAAAAAATTATTCATAATTTTAAAATTTAAAGTGTAGCAACTATGTTTCAAAAATTTAGAAAATAATAGACTTAAATTGCATGAATAAAAATTTTGTAAGGACCAAATTATGTCATTGTTTTAATAGGGACTAAAAATAAAATTTGAGATATTTATAGGGACTAAAAACATATTTAACCCATAATTTTATTTTATCATACTTTTTACTTTTATTTTTGAAGTGTTTAATAAAAATTGAGTTTTGTGCATTATTAATGAAATTATGATCAATTAATATGCTTTTTATTTTTAAATATTTTTTTATAAAAAAATTTAAACAAAATAAAACTATTAATATGTAAATAAAAATAAAAGATAAATAAAACTTGCAAAAGCTAAAAGGAAAAAAGGTAAGTGTATGAATGGTTAAATTCTAACCTTTCAACGTTAAAAATGGTGTGATTTGTGTATGGTTTATCTTTTCACATTAAAAGTGGATTGATGTAACTTTTTATAGAAGACGTATTTATTTATTTTAAATTTTTAGTGTTTACTTATTTTTCTTTTAATTAAATTCCCTCCCTACCACTACTACCGTGCAGGACCTTAGACAGTGCTATTTTTGGCTTTAGGTAACGCTTTAAAGCGCTGCATAAGCCTACTCTGCTATAGGTTTAGGTAGCGCTTTTATGCAAAGTGCCTAAAAATGACACTGAACAACGTTTTTTTTCTAAAGCTGTCTAAGGTGGCTTATAGATAGCGTTTTTAAGTCAAAGGCGTTGCCTAGAGTGGCCCTTAAGTGCTTTTTAGACAACAAAGTTTACTTTAGGCAGCGGCTTTGAAGCTGCTAAAGAAATTCTATATCACGGCTTTCTTAGAAAATTTATGGGTGGCCCTTAGGCAACACTTTTTCAAAAAAAGCTGTATATTTTTACTTTAAGCAGTGCTTTTGAAAAAAGCTGCCTAGTAAACAATTATATTTGATATATTTTCATGTAATTTCATAATCACGTAATTCCATTACAAATATTATTTTATCATTGGCCTTTAATTTATTTCAACAAACAAGCTTTATAAACATAGACTTTATAATAAAAATACATCATTATAAACAAACAATCCAAATTATATACACCATTAATCAAAATATGTACACCATTATAAACAAACAATCAAATTATGTACACATTAATCAAAAATACATATCATTATATTATTGTTCAATATAACATAAACCATTTGTTTAACATAACCAAAGTTACTATTCACACATATCTTCTAGTGTTGTTATGGCCCTCTACTAAACTTACTAGCCAACGTCTCAAATAACTATCTGCAGTGTGGATACTCAATCTCTCTTTCTCACTACAGAGTCTA
>CM038794.1:107389754-107455432 GCA_021764765.1 Vicia sativa
TTTGTTTTTTGTGTTTTATTAATTTTAATTATTTCATTGTAACTATTTTGTTTCAAACTATTACGCCCAATTTCTTATAATTTTAAAGTCCGGAGAAATTTTACATCATTCTTATTATAAATACAACATTTCAAAACAGCTCCTAAATTAAAATTCAAACTCTTCCTCCAACTTTCATCAATTTTCACTCTTTTTCCCATAGATTACTTCATAAATTACTATCATCATTATTCACTCTCAAAGCTTCAACACACAAAAAATCATCTTTCACCATTACTTTCTTCTCTCTTTGATTATTTAAGGTTAATTTAAATCTTCCTTAAAAATACCAAAAAATATATTTATCTTTCTTAGTTTATATTATTTTGTTTTCTCATAAAAACTCAAAAATATATTTTGTTCATAGATGTATGTATAGACTTTAAAATTATATTTAATATTAAAAATACCAAAAATATTCTTTTAGTTAGAATTTGTTTATATTTTATTTTTATTTGATTATTGTTGCCTTGAGCCTATTTTGGATTTTCACCTTATCCTTCATCTAATTATTTTCGTTGTGTTTTAATCCAAGGGAAGAGATTTTATTTGTTGACTATTTTTCAAGTTATAGTCTTGACTTGTACATTTCTTGCTTCCTTTACTCTATCAACGTCTTATGTTTAATCCTTAAACCCAATCTTTTAAAGAAACCAATTTTAACCAAAATACATGATATTTCAAGAGGTTCATAGAGTACTATATAGATAAATGGGTTCTAATACATTCTCTTTGTATAAACAACTCATTACCTTAGATCTCTACATTACTTTTATGTTTGCTTTACTTGTAGTCTTGATTATTGCTTTCATGTTTATTTTGGATTTTATTTTGATTTTTTCATTCCCTTAGAAATAATAAAGCGTGGCGATTGCGTTGTATGAGTCAAGTCAATCAATGACTTGGTCTCAAATTTTCCCACTACACGACCAAACTTAAAATGTTTGATGATCATGAACTTCTTATTAACAATGATGTATGTTTAAGAACTCAAGTAAATTTTGTTCTCTATAAGTATGTTTGATGATCAGCTATCATTAGATTTGAACATGGAGAATTGAAGATTTTGCATGATGAATCGATGTTGTTAAAGGGTCTAAATGTGTGGTCTATATATTTTATAAGGTTTAAATGTTGTTAGAGTTTCGCCAAGGTTATTGATTGAGTTTTATCATGGTAGTGAGAATCAAGGTTGTTGATGGTTAAATTGACATTAACATTCCCAAGTCAGTGGAGATTTGAAGTGTGCTTAAAACCTTTGTTGATGAAGAGAAAGAAAACATATTTTGGAGATTGTATATACTGTAAAAAATAATAAATTCCATAAAGGATCAAAAGTAGAAAATCAAAATCGTAAAGAAAAGGATCAAGTGGTGTAAGAGGACTACCACCGACAAAGTTCGGATAAGTAGCATCGACTAGAATCGTGTAACACCTCACATACACATTTCTAGGATATACCGTATATGGCATCAATATGGTGTACAAACGGATCACATGAGCAAAGCAGAATATGATAAGTATATACAATACCTTATGTCAAAATTGTTATGGGCTAAAAGATACATGTTTCCCCGCAAGCAGATACTTAATGTCATGAAGAGAATGTTATGACAAGATTCGATAATCGCTTTGACAATTCACACAAATATAGAAAGCAGTAACACAATAAGTTGTTCACCCGTTCGGTTCTAACAAACCTACGTCTGGAGGCTACCAAGCCGTGGAGGAAATTCACTATTAGTATCAATTCGTAGTTAAACTCACCCGCTTACAACCTCACTTAATCCCTACCCAATGACACTTCAACCTAAGTCCTACTTAGATCTGAGTTCCTACTCACTCCTCAATCACCGTTGATATCAACCTATTGACTAATTGAATTGTGAAGACACACTTCAATAAAATATCTTGATCTTGCTTCAAAGCTTTAATCAAGAGACAAACACTCGTGCTTTAAAGCTTTGAGTGATAAACTACCCTTACAACAAATCCTAGTCCAATGCACTTATCAATTGATAGTTGCTTGGCTCACAAGAGAAACTAGAATTACACAATACCAATCAAGTTACTAACTTAACAAGACACAAACAAAAGCCTTCAATGTCTTCAATGGAATCCAGTGCGTAGAGTAAGGGTTGAATTCTTTATATAGAAGCAGTCCTGAATCTTCAGTTTTGGGCTTCCATAAAGATAGCTAGGGTTTACTTAATTTTCTCCTAAAACATGGTTTGTTCAACAACCAATTTAGGTTTAATTAAGATTAACCTAGCAGCCACGTGAGCATGCTTTCTAACAACGAAAAAACATAAATAAAATGCTCAACAAACTTCCTGAAAAATCTCAGGAAAACCTGATTCTGCAGAACAGAATGTCACACTGAATGTCATAACATCTGTTATGACATCGCATCGTGAATTTCAAGACTGACTTTAGCTTCCCGCTCGAAATACTTTTACCATCCTTGTCCAAGAGGATTTATCTTTCTCAAT
The DNA here is from genome assembly GCA_021764765.1 of Vicia sativa. NCBI lineage: Eukaryota > Viridiplantae > Streptophyta > Magnoliopsida > Fabales > Fabaceae > Vicia > Vicia sativa. Next base: position 107,392,286 of record CM038794.1, read on the forward strand.
GTCATGACATCTATCAAGACATTTCTAAAGCCAGTTTTACCAAAATTGATGCCAACTTAAACACACTAACAAACCCCCGCACATTTTGGCTAAAACTACTAGACCATCAGAGTACAAAATGCAAGAAGACTAACAACCTAGTTCTAAGTTTTCCTAAGCTCCTAAGCTCAAGTAACTAGAACTAAGAGAAGATAAATTCTACCCATACACAAGTCCCACAATTTCCACATACAATTGCCCTCACAATTGTTAAACAAACAGCCATAAAATTTCAGGCCATACAATCCTCAACATGCCATACAAGTTCCTAAAGTCCCATACCATCACACAGTAGTTCTTCTCCCTTTTAGCCATAAAGGCCAAAGGAAACCATACAACCCCCAAACTTTTGAATAAAAAGTGTCAAATAAAAGAAATATACCCAAGTAAGTACTGTAAGTATAATGGATACATCACACAGACAATGTTTACAAATATCCAAAAAGAAGAACAAATGGACACAAAATGTATCAGAATACAAATAATAAAGAAGTGGAAATGGATGAATACAAAACAGATAAAGAAAGCAACACAACAACTTAATTAGTTGCCTCTCAACAAGAGGCATCTTCTTTGTCGCAAAGATCAGATCATCTGCCTTATCGAAGCTTGTTCTCAGCTTTGGTGTTCAGAAGCTTTCCTTTCTTGGCCATTGGTGTCCTTTTGCATTTTGAACAACCAGCAAATTTAGCTCTATACTTCTTTGAGGAAGTTCCGCTTTGGTTATTTGCTCAACTGAGAACCGTAATACCTCCCTTTGCTTTGACAGGAAATTCAAGAATCGGTTCACATGAGCACCGACGTGATCATCGATGTCATGACATTCTTTGTGACATCGGATCATCCGCTAAACTAGGGCTAGGTGTCTTTGATTAAGGGAACCGAAATTCCAGAACAGAGTGATGTTCTCTAGGATTCCGTGACTATCCTAGCAATGGCTTCCTCTACATACTTGGTACCTTCCCTATTTCTTATCTCAAGGGGAACATAAGAGGCGGTAGTCTTACCAGTAGACGCTGATGAACCTTGATCCTTCTGTGCATGCTGATTCTGAGAGTCAGTTGCCATTGAACGCTGAGGGGAGACCTTCACAGGTTCAATATCCATGGCTTCAAAGAAATGCCCTAATCTCACATGGTGGAGATGAACAATGAGTCGAGGAGGATGAGGAAGACATATCGGGAAAGGTTGAGAATCGAGACCAAGAGGACGGCGGTTGAGAGTATTCATGGATGGAGAAGGTATGATACTTTCAAATGAAAAGGCTATTATATGGAGGAGTCTTTCACATTCTTGAACCCTAAAAATAAGAGGCAAATAATCAATGACCCACTTATAATTAATAAATGGTCTCTTCCCTTCTTGGAGGCAATCTAATTGCTACAATTCCTCATACTGACAAATGCCCAGTTTGCTCCTTAAGTTTTCAAATTGACTAGCATCAAGAGCCTTGGTAAAATGTCACCATGAAGTTCGTGACTACATGATCCAATTTAACCACCTCCTCCACAAGTTCTCCGATGAAGTGATGTCTCGATGTCTATGTGCTTAGTCCTACCGTGTTGTATAGGATTCTTTGATATATTAATAGCACTAGATTGTCACAAGACAATGTCATGACATCCTCGTGACATTGTACTCGACAAAGATATGCTTCATCCGTATTTGAGAACAATCGCTACCACCGCTATGTATTCGCCTTCAAAAGGGATAGGGACACACGTTTTGCTTTTGCTAAACCAAGAAACAAGATTGTTTCAAGAAGAAGCATCCTCCGAGGTACTTTTCCTGTCATCAAGACTAATCTGTAACAAGATCACAAGATCCGTATTTAATTGGTTCACATCCATGAGAATATAGGATACCATAATTGCAAGTTCCACACACATATTTCAGGATTCTTTTCACCTGGTTAATGTGACTTACTTTAGGCTCAGCTTGATATCTTGCACATACCCCAACTGCATAAGCAATGTCAGTCTGCTGGCTGTTAGGTACAACAAGCTCCCTATCATGCTTCTATATAAACTTTGATCAACCTTTTCTCCACTTGCATCCTTGGTCAACTTCAAATGTAGGAGCAGGAGTCCTTTTATGGCTGGCATTCTCCATTCCAAACTTCTTGACAATATTCCTTGCATACTTGCTTTGTGAAAGAAATGTTGAATCTTCCATCTGTGTGACTTGCAATCCAAGGAAGTAAGTTAACTCTCCCATGAGACTCATTTCAAACTCGCTTGCATTTGATTGGCAAATTGTTTCACCATTGTCTCTGACATTCCTCCAAATACTATGTCATCAACATAGATTTGAGCCACCATAACCTTTCCACCTTCATTCTTGACAAAGAGAGTTTTATCCAATCCTCCTTTCCCGTATCCTTTGTCTGTAAGAAACTTGGTCACTTTTCATACTGTGCCCTAGGGGCTTGTTTTAGACCATAGGGCTTTCCTTAATCTGTAGACATGTTCAGGAAAACTTGGATCCACAAACTTTAGGCTGTTCTACATATACTTCCTCATTTAAGTAGCCATTTAGGAAGGCACTCACATCCATCCGAAATAATTTGAATTTCAATGCAAGCAACTCCTAGTGAAGCTCGATTGATTCCAGCCTAGGTGCAAAGGTCTCATCAAAGTCAATTCCTCCACTTGAGTAACCCGAGCAACAAGTCTTGCTTTATTCCCCGTGATGTCCCTTCTCGCATCGGACTTGTTCTTGTAGATCCACTTAGTGCCAATGATGTTGGTTCCTTCGGTCTAGGAACTAATTCCCATACTTCATGTTGCTTGAACTGGTTCAATTCCTCTTATTGCTCCAATCCAAAATTCATCACATAGAGCTTCTTTGACATTCTTGGCTCTATTTTTGACACGAAGGTGAGTTTGAGACAGCCTCCGGATCTTGTAACAACACCTTTGGTTGGGTCTCCAATGATGAGATCCTTTGATGATCTTTCTGAATCCTCGATTGAGGGATCTTTGTTTGCTTCCTCGTTCAGATTTAGGTGAAGTAGGAGTAGGAACATTTTTATCGGTACTTGAGGTGATGTCTCAAACCATGTCTCAACATCATATGGGACATTGTGCTCCTGATAATGATCATCAACAATGACATTAATAGACTCCATCATAACCTGGGTTCTGGAGTTGAATACCCTATATGCTCATTGCTTGTGGAGTATCCCGTAAAAATGCCTTCATCACTTAGAATCCATTTTCTCCTTTGATCACGATCCGTCGAATATAGCATTTGCTCCCAAACACATGAAAGTATTTCACAGCTTGGTTTTCTTCCTTTCCATAGCTCATACAGGGGACAGTTCCTCTTAAGGTAACCCCTGTAGAACATAGTCGTATTCATAGCTTCAGCCCAAAAATGAATAGGAAGTTTCTTAGCATGAATCATTGCTCTGGCAGATTCCTGTATAGTCCTATTCTTTCTTTCCACAACCCCATTTTGTTGTGGTGTTATAGGAGAAGAGAACTCATGGTTGATTCCTTCCGAATGTAATTCATCAAACTTGCTATTCTCAAATTCTTTCCATGGTCACTTCTTATTCGACAATACAACTTTCTTCTCTCTCTCAAGTCTTTGCACAACTCCTTAAAGACATCAAACACTTCAGATTTTCTTTGATGAAGTTTATCCGGGTAACTGAGAAGTCATCCACAACAACATAGGCATATCTTTTCCACCAAGGCTTTCAACTCAGATAGGCCCCATCAAGTCCATGTGCAGCTCCAAGATTTTAGATGTGGTCTCGATGTCTAGACATTGGGGTGACATTCGTTTGCTTTCCAACCGCACTCACCACACACCCTTCCTTCATCAATGTGAAGTCTTGGTATCCCTCTGACAGCCTCCATTGAGATGATCTTTTTCATTCCTCTGAGATGCAGATGTCCTAGTTTTTGGTGCCACAACTTGACCTCCTTTTCATCTTTGTCTGTGGAACATGCATGAGAGGTTGGTGTTCTCGATCTCCACATGTAGCTTGTCTTTTGATCTGATTCCTCTCATAACTACTTCTTGTTGATCATTGATTACAAGACATTCAGATCTAGTGAAGTTAACTTTGAATCCCATATCACATAGCTGACTTATGCTTATGAGGTTAGGGTCAAGCCTTTACTGCAAGACTCCACTTAGATTTGGAACTCCAGCGCAGTCTAAGTTTCCAACACCTTTGATTTCTCCTTTAGCTCCATCTCCAAAGGTAACAAAGCTGGTGGAATGAGGTTTGACATTATTCAGTAGGTTTTTATTTCACTATATGCTTAGAACACCACCAAAGTACCAATCTTCCTGGCGTACACTCTAAGAGAAGTGTGAGCTATCATTGCTCGGTCCTCTTCTTCCACTTTTGAGTGTATGGTACTTTGATGTTTTTAGGCTTAACATAGGAGTCCGATTAGGTATCCATGTAGCCTATAAGTAAGGGTTTTATGTGTCCAAACCTTCCACAATGATGACATCTCCATCTTTGAAACTTCTTCTTCATGTTTCTCTGATCCTGATGTTGATCCCAATGTTGTGACATCTGCCTTGACTTTGGTTTCCTAGGCCTCTTCTTTTTCTTGTCACTAACAGGTTCCTTTGCACACATATCCTAGACCATGCTTGTTTCGAGATTTTGCCCAAGTCAAGAATTTCTTCCAATTTTTGTTCCGAGTCAGATTTTGATGATTTAGTCATCTGATCAAGCTTGGAATTTAACACTGTAATTTCACTGTTGAGATGTCTTATAGTGTTTGTATTCTCCTTCTTTTCAGCTTCCAGCTTCACATTTTCTGCCTCCAACTTCTCAATCAGCTTTTTCTGTTTTTCATTCAGCTGACATACTTCACCACTTCTGATACACAGTTTCTTGTAAGTATCAGCAAGTTCTTCAAAGGTCACTTCCTCATCACTAGAGTTATTATCTGAATTACAACTTCCAGAAGATGCAGTGACAAGATTAGCTGCTTCTTCCTCAGATTCACTTCCTGAATCAGACCAAGTGACAGCCATTCCTTTCTTTTGTTTCTTAAGAAAGGTGGGACATTCAGCTTTAATGTGTCCATATCCTTCACATTCATGACATTGGACTCCTCTGCTTTGACTTCCTTTTTCTTCTGACCTGGATCTTCTGCTGGAGTCATAAGATCTGTTGATGTCAGATGGAATGTCCTTGACATTTGACCTTGACCTTGGATCAATTCTCTTGATGAGCTTGTTGAACTGTCTTCCAAGCATAGCGATGGCTTCAGATATCTTCTCTTCATCACCCTTCTTGCACTCCTCTTCAGTATTGGATACAAGGGCTATGCTTTTATTCTTCTTATCAGTATTCTCACTGATTCCCATCTCAAAAGTCATAAGAGATCCAACAAGTTCTTCAACCTTCAAGGTGCTGATGTCCTGTGCCTCCTCTATTGCAGTTACTTTCATTGCAAATCTCTTAGGCAAGGATCTGAGAATTTTCCTTACCAGCTTCTCCTCGACATCTTTTCACCCAGCTCCTGAGGTGTTGGCTATCTCCAAGATATTCATGTGGAACTCATGAATAGTCTCCTCTTCTTTCATCTTCAAATTTTCAAATCTGGTAGTGAGCATCTGGAGTCTTGACATCTTCACCTTGGATGTCCCCTCATGGGTAGTTTTGAGGGTGTCCCACACATCCTTGGCCAGCTCACATTGATGAACCGGTCAAGATATTTGTCAATACCATTAAATAAAGCATTCTGCTTTAGAATTCCCTGGCAACTCCTCTTCCTCTTTGCTCCATTCTTCCTCGGGTTTCAAGGCGGTAGTCCCATCTTTCTCAACCTTGGTTGGATGCTTCCATCCTTTATCGTGACTCCAAGCCTTGATATCTCGATCTTAAGAAGGCAACCATACAAGGCTTCCAAGTACTCATAATTAGACCCATCCGAATGGGTGGTCTACCTCCAAATCCTCCTTCTTGATCCATTACGCGTAAAACTATCCCTAGATCTCACCCGGAAATAACAAGCGGGGTGCCTGCCTCGATGCCAATTGAAATTCCGGCGGATACTTAATGTCACAGAGAATGTTATGACAGATGTCGATAACGCTTTGACAATTCACCACGGTAAATATAAGCGATAAATAACACAATAAGTTGTTCACCCAGTTCGGTTCTAACAAACCTACGTCTGGAGGCTACCAAGCCAGGGAGGAAATTCACTATTAGTAGTATCAATTCAGAGTTAAACTCACCCGTTTACAACTCCTCACTTAATCCCTATCCAATGACACTCAACCTAAGTCCTACTTAGATCCGAGTTCTACCACTCCCCTCAATCACCGCAGTTATATCAACCTATTGACTAATTGAATTGTGAAGACACAATTCAATAAAATATCTTGATCTTGCTTCAAAGCTTTAATCAAGAGACAAACACTCGTGCTTTAAAGCTTTGAGTGATAAACTACCCTTACAACAGATCCTAGTCCAATGCACTTATCAATTGATAGTTGCTTGGCTCACAAGAGAAACTAGAATTACACAATACCAACTGTTACTAACCTTAACATTACACAAACAAAAGCCTTCAATGTCTTCAATGGAATCCGAGGCGTGGCTGTAGAGTAAGGGTTGAATTCTTTATATAGAAGCGATCCGAATCTTGCTTTGGGCTTCCATAAAGATAGCTAGGGTTCATAATTTTCTCCTAAAAACATGGTTTGTTCAACAACCAATTTAGGTTTAATTAAGATTAACCTAGCAGCCATGTGAGCATGCTTTCTAATAACAGAAAACATAAATAAAATGCTCAACAAACTTCACGAAAAATCTCAAAAAAACCGATTCTCGCAGAATGTCACTGAATGTCATAACATACATGACACGATTTTTCTAAATTTCCGAACTTTAGCTTCCCTGCAGTGTACTTTTACCATCCTTGTCCAGTAGGATTTATCTTCAATCTCTGAATGTCATGACATCTATCAAGACATTTCTAAAGCCTAGTTTTACCAAAATTGATGCCAACTTAAAACACTAACAATACAAGTCTCAAAATAGTACTAGTACATGATCCAAGAAAGTACATAAGTAGAAAGATACAAAAGAGAGGAAATATCACCAATGAAACACCACTGCAAGACTAAGCCATCTTACCCTTTCCTTTGTCCTGCCTCAAAGAACCTGAAAAATAATAATTGGAATGGGTGAGATTACTAAATCTCAGTGAGCCTCCCTATCTTAGGGTTCACTAAGTTATACATGGTTCATGCATTAAACAGTTTCGCTGAGAATCCGGATATCCACCTCACGGTCATGTACAAGTACATCACATGGGAACACCACCATTAGAAGTCCCTTGACTAACTAATGAGGTAGAATAAATATACACAAAACACACATGGTATGCAGACTCGTACCCGTGTACAAGGAATCAAGAAGTTCGTTCAACCTTCTACTTAGGCTACACAATCACACCCTCGATGAGTCGACCATATGCATAGTGTCACGAGACTTGTACAAGTCCATCGTATGATGAGTCAGATCATTCCTATGTGGAATTCCATATGCGACGAGTAGAATAAAGTGACATTGCCTATATGACGTCACGACAGCGTCGATTATCCATACACCAATGAATCACACAAGTACGAAATGCCTTCTTGACCGCACAGCCCACCGGGTGAAAGCCTAGTGGTGTTGCCTACGTGGAACCACTAGAGGTTAGTTTACTGAGAAATGTATCCTACATGGTATCACTACCTCACCATAACAAGCACACCAATGTTTATGCCCTTGGAATGCCCTTGAATGACCCACTCGGGACACTCCACAATGGTAGCTCATGTGTGTATGACGTATCGAGAACGCAGATGATTACGCCCGTTGGAAGTGCCCTTGAGCGGCCCACTCGGGTCATTGCAATAGTAATAAATAAGTTGGACCCTGTCCATAATCACATGTGCTTTACCACCTAGTAGCTTAGCTCTACTTTGATTCGAGCATAACCCAAAACATTATGGTCGTAACCATATCATGCCACCAAGGCCAAAGCATGTTCGAGTTGTTTTCCCTGAATCAATTGGAACTCACATCATTCACACAATTTCCCAGCACATGATTCATTCATTTATAACATGTATTTATCACAATTATCGTTCATAAACATGAAGAAGGCATACATAGCTCTAAAACAACATCAAGTACATATATCATATCGCTAGTTAGTGGCTAAGGCGATCTGTTCCCGGTCATGGATCAAATTCTGCAACTAGGAAGGAAAATATGCCATTCTTCCAGGCCAAGTTCACTAAGCGAACTCCCAGCGAAGCCCCGATTCGCTACGCGAGGAAAAGCTCGCTACACAAACATTACAACACAACTCTTTTGAAAAATTGAGGAGTTCGCTACGCGAGCTAAAGTTTGCTACGCGAACTCTGCTGCATAGTGAAAAACCAGAAAGTGCAGAATTCAGATTCTTGGGTACAACCCCAAAATTCTTACATTCAATCCATAATCCAATTCATATATGTATCAGGGAATATGTAATTGCATAATTAAACATAATACAAGCATGATTTGTACAAGGATCACTCAAAACCCCCAAACCACATTTTTCCCAAAAGCATAACATTTCCCCAAGTCTCTAACTATGACACTCACCTTAGGTAGAGATGAAGAAAAGCTGAAACAGTGATGGAAGATGTTGAATCAGGGTTCAAGGCTGATCTTGGAGCATGCAAGGTTGAAGGATGAAGCTTTGGACAAATGGGACTTTCCTCTTCTTTCTCTCTTTCACGTTTTCCTTCTAAATTTTGAGTTTTTTAAAACATAAAACACAATGAGACATTAACCAAACAACCCCTTGTGTCCCATTGGGTTGGCAAAATTCCATTATACTCTTCAACTATGCTCTAATATCCAAATTTCCCTCTTGTTAGATTCTAACTAAATAGAAATTGTATTTATTTCTTTATGTTAGAAAAAGACAAATGGAATGCGATATTACAAATTGGGTGATAGTGATAGAGGTTTTCTAGCGATGGTGAGCCAGAGAATGATGGAGTGCGGGGGGTGTTGACCAATTTGTACGACCAGCAGCGGTGGTGGGCGGGTCCGTATGGTCGAGTCTGGGTCGATTCAAGTTGATTTTAGGATTTTCGGAAAACTTTGTAGTTTCTTGTTTTGCATGTTTTTGTTGCACCCCAAATTTTACCCTGCTTTTTTTCTACTTGCATTGTATTTTATATTTTAAAAAAATCAGTCATTTACTCATCATATGCATCATTCATCTCTTAATTTTCAATGTTGCATTTAAATAAATTTGCACTTTTATTAATAATTGAATGTATAGTTAATTGAATTCTATATTCTTTTAATAAATGAATTGGTTATTATTAAAATTGACATTTTCATTTTAGTTACATTTTTATTTTTTTAATTCAAATCATAAATTAGATTATGGGTTTAAGTCCTTTCCAAATATATAAATTTAATTCGCCTGTAAATTTTCATATAATATTTAATTTGCCTCATTTGTATTTAAGGTTGAGTGTTGCTAATTTGTTTTCACGTTATTATTTTATAATATTTTTTATTTTATTATTTTTGTATTTTGTTTATTTATTTATTTATGCATATTTTGCGTTTTTTAATCTTTTAATTAAATTTTAAGTTGTATTTTTATTATAATTACATCTTGTACTAATAGTTAATATTTTTTTATTTATTTATGAAACTTGTTTAATATTCAAATGTAATTGCATGATTTTTTCTAATAATTTTAGATAGATTAAAAATAGAAACAAAAATGACAAAATATATTTTAATTGATTCGTAAGTACATATTATATTTCATTCACTATCGGAAAAATACAAAAAAAAAGTGTTCTTGCTCCTATTTTTTCTCTACCCATCGAGTTCCTCCTTGCCACCACTAACTTGTTTGTACCACCTGCAAAACTTCACAGCTAAATAATCAGTACAATTTACTTCTCTCCACCACTCTCATTCCACTACCTCCTGCAATTTCAATTCTACAACCTGCAAGACAAAAACAAAACAAATATCAGTACTACAAAGCAAGCCAATTCTTTCCACTCTTCCACTCACAATTATGTCCCCTCTACCATCACCATAACTTGCAAAACAAACCAAACATCAGTACTACAAAACAGCCACTACTCCACTACCTCTCCACTCTCCTTTCCACTACTTGTACCTTTGTCCTTCATTCCTTCACCTTCAAGTTTACTCCTTCATCACCTAATTCTCTCATTTGCCCTCACTCTTTCTTCTATAAAACTGACCAGCAATTTCTGAAGAAGGGGGGCCTCCACTGTAATCTTCACAAAGCTGCGTCCACTATCTCAAACAATACTCCCTCAAACCTTCACACAACTTACCACTGTCTCATAAACCACTGCCATAAACTTCACTTCCAACAACAACGACCAAACCTCCACAACCCACCATCCACAACTGGTACTCTCCAACCGACACTCCCTCTGTTTCTCACAGTAACGCACCATAATTTTTAAACCACATCCCAAAAACCTTTCACGGATCCGAACGCAAAACAGAACAAAGAACCTAATCCACAGAAACAGAATCACAGAGCAGATCGAAGAGTGTAAAAGATAAAGGAAGCATACCTTGATTGTATGTAGATTTCTGTTGATTTTCTTTTTATATCCCATTTATTTTTTCACAAAACATCTCACGTAACTTGTAATCATCTGAGAACTATTGATTTGGGGCTTAGGGTTTTGATTGGGGCTCTAGGGTATCAGTTTCTTTTTCTGTGTTTCTTTGTGTGTGCAGTTGATGCTTGATAGGCGCGGAGCCATGGCCGATCGGAGAGAGAACGAGAGAGATGAAGAAGAACAGAGAGTCAGGGCATACAGAGAGTAGAGAGAACGCGTGAGAAGAAATCGAATGATAGTGATAACTTATTTTTATTTATTTATTATTATTATTATTATTTTTTAATATTATTTTATTATTTTGGTTTTAATTCTTTTATTAATCATGATTAATAGGAGTTAATGAAATGAGAGAAACAAGGAAACACTCTAACTGCAGCGCCTCTTGATTAGCTCATTAGATTAGGATATTTTGTTTTTTTTTTCTATTTTATTATTTGATTTTTATTTAATTTAATTAAGTGAAATTAATTATGTATTTAATAAAAATTGGTTAAAAAAAATTGGAACAAGAATTCCACGTTCTTCTCCTCATTTATTTCATTTTAGATTTAAATTTATTATTATTATTTTTTTGTTGAGAAAATTAAGGGGTGGAACCGTTGTTCCTCCTTATTTTATTTTTATTTGATTTGCTCTTTATTTCTTTTTAATAATGTCTCTTTCTTTTTTATACTAAATATTTCTTTAGTTTTTTATCTTAAATAAAAATAGAGTTTATGGAATTGAGTTAGTTTGTTCATGAGTCTAACCTCATTCTAATTACATCCTCTCTTGGCACAATTCCTTTTTATTATTATTCCTATTTCTTTTTAACTAATTTTTCTTTTTAAAATAAAAATAAAAATATAGTAATATAGTTTAAATTTAAATTTCTTTTTATTGTTAGATAGTTTTAGAGTAAATTTTGCTTTTAAATTATTATTTATTTCATTTGAGCATTCATAAGAATTTGTAATTATTTGTTTCATCCCATTTGTAAATTTGTACCCCCATCCCCCACATGATGTAATAGTTAGTAAATACTATATTGTTTATTTTTATTATTCATCACAATTCACAAACCAAATACTTTCAAACTAATACTCGATTGCGAGCCATTTTTTATTACCTTGAGTCGACAAAGCTAAGAAGCGTCGCAACGGCCACACATTTGTGCACACACCACGCTTACTCTTGGGCTTACAATGAGACCTTAATTGATTAGTTAAACATTATCTAATTAGGTTATTTAAAATTGATTAGTCCATCTAATTAATTTTATTAAACTAATTACTCGATTAAATTTTGTTTAATTAGTTGATTAAATTTATTTCGCGCATGCACCTACACAATTGTCAATTGCCTTATCATTCGCGCTAGCCACCTTGTATGGGCTTTTAATTCATTTGCTCGATTTATCTATGCTTTCATGAATATTCGCAATTATTTCGATCTTCTTCCATCTCTCGCGCCTTGGTCCACATACCAAACTCTTCTTATCTCCACAAAGGTTCCATAGTAGGGAATAGGCTTGGCTATTCTCTCGAGATTGATCAAGTCTTTTGACTTGATTGATCATAACCTATTTTTTCTCCATTCACCAAGCATTTAAAAAACTTTCAATAAAACTCGATCCAACGTCGAGTCTTCTTCTCAAACCTCGATCCAACGTCGAGATGTTTTTTTTAAATGTTTTTTCATAATAAACTTGGATGAAATTTGTTTAAATCGTTAGATGGTAGCCTAATGTTTTAAACAAATTTGAAGTCTTTAGATTGTTGGATGGTAGCCCAATAAGATAAAACTTATATCCATGTCAAAAAATCTAGAGCCGTATTCAAATAAATTGTTGGATGATAGCCCGACGATTTAATTGAATTGGAAGTCTTTAGGTTGTTGGATGATAGCCCAATAAACTAAATACTTCTATCTGCATTAAAATTATGGAGTGACATTCGTTTAAATTGTTGGATGATAGCCCGACAATTTAATCGAATTTAAAGTCTTTAGATTGTTGGATGATAGCCCAATAATTTAAATGTTTTATCTCACTCAAAACACCAATTTCATAATAAATTTTTGGGATGAGAGAGGATTGGTTGAGCTCACTCACCAATTTCTAGTATTCGATTCATTAGATGATAGCCTAATGTTTCGATACTTGTCATCCCCAACTTAAAATCAATCCCAACTCATTCAATATCTTTTGTGCGCTCCAAGCACCTTTTACCTTTAAACCCTTTTCAAGATTAGACATGATTCATTTATAATCGAGATGCTTCTTCCTCTATTCCCAAGGTTTTCGACTTCTCTACTTGAGTACTAGAGGCGTTCTCAAACCCTCCCTCATGTTGGTGCGTAGTCCTTTATTCTTTATCACACCTTGTGGACATTAGACGAGTCCTTTCCTTTAAAAATGACGACTTGTCCTTTTCATTTAAAATCAATCAACAAACCTAACCGAAAGAATAGTTCAGTAAGTCTTACGACCAAAGGCGAGCAAAAATAATAAAAACATTTCTTCTCTCTTTCTTTCTCCTTCCAAAACTTAGAAGATTGTAAAATTTTCACACAAACACACGACCAACTTTGAACTAAATGGGTACCATCGAGTACGATGGATGTGAGAGGTGCTAATACCTTCCCCTTGCATAACCAACTCCCGGACCTGCATCTCTTTAATTTCGTAGACCATCTTATCCTTTTCTCCCGTGGGTTTTATCTATATTTTCCCGTTCTTCTTTTAGAACAAATAAAATTAGGTGGCGATTTCATTGTTTTAAAAATTAAATGATTTTTTTGAAAAAAACGAGTTGCTTCAGTTGCCGACTTCACTGGGGAATGTTTCTCAAGCGAGTTAACCCTAGTTTAGTTCTTTATGTGGTGTTGTGTTTATTGTTTTATTTTACTTTCTTCTTTGTACTTTATCTTATGTTTATGTTATAGTTATTTACTTTTCTATGCTTTATTTATTATCTTGTTTATATATCCATTATGTGGGAATTCTTGATGGGATTATTGATTCATAGATAAGCCCACTACCCAGGCTTCTAGGTAACATTTAGGATAGAGGAGTTGTGTAGCCTAGGTCCCCTTGACTCCAATGTCTTGTGGACCGAAGCAAAGACTCCGGCTTAGAGTTGGTTGTTTTAAGGAGGTTGTTGACCCGCATGTTAGTGCAGGACATCAATTTCTAGACAAATGACCTATAACTCTAAGTTTGTTTAAGATATCCAAACATGGTCGACCCCTCAAAAGATTTTTGAGTATCCCGTTAAGAGCTGTTTCTTGGGGTATACTTTTGCAAATACTATCACCATGTAGGCCTCTCGCGTGATAATAGTGTTTGTTAAAAGGGGATCTGAGACTCCGAGAAACACTTAGCAAAAACCTTAAAACCATCCTATGGGGAATTATTGGATAGAAAACTTAAATCCATCCTATCATAGGAGCCCACCTAAATAAGTTGTTTTGATTACCTATATCATTCATGTTTTTACATCTCTCTGAACTTGTTATTATCATTATGTTGCATTCCACTTGTATATGTGACATTGCATTTCATCACATCTTTTTCATTTATGACATTACATTTCATTGAATCCATCTGCATATTTCATGCATACATCCAAGTTATCAAATCACTCATTTCTTCTATCTCCATCTTCAGTTGATTGTCTACTGTCAATCTGATTCCTCTGCACAAGTACGGAACTAGAGCCAACGTCAAAAGAAGAATGGAATACCAAGAGCAACACAGTGCCGAAGTTCGGACAGAAATCGATGATTTAAAGTCAGGCATGACTAAACTTACCGAAATGATGCAAGTTCTGATCGCCAGAGGTGAACAACCTCAAAGGACTATAATTTCTGAAGTCTTAGCTGCTGTTGTTGATCCTCAGTCTTCTCAGATGCCAGTTACTACTTGGCCAGAATTTGGGTTACCTCAGAACTATGTTCCACCTGTTGCAACTACTCCAATGGTTGGCGAGTCTTCCCGACCAGTTTTCCAGGCTCCAGTTTTCACTGAGCCTCAACCGATCATGCATACTGCACCTTATCAACCTTTTGTGCATCAACTTGTTGGCCAAGCTGCTTATGGGAATCTTCCTTTTGATTACCATAGTGACGCTCCCCGAAGTGTGAGTCAAGAAGATTTTGATGAACTTGAAGAAGTCCGCGAGCAATATCAGACTTTGGAAAGAAGGATGAGAGCTATAGAAGGCAATGATGTCTTTGGTATTGCTGCGGAGAGCATGTGTCTTGTTTCTGATTTGGTTATGCCTCCCAAGTTCAAGACTCCTGATTTCGAGAAATACAAGGGGCACACTTGTCCAAAAAGTCACTTGCTGATGTATTTTCGGAAAATGTCTGCTTATACGAGGAATGATAAGCTTCTTATCCACTGTTTCTAAGACAGCTTGAGTGGAGCTTCATTGAAATGGTATATGGGACTTGAGAGAGACCATATTCAATGCTTCCAGGATCTAATTAATGCTTTCATGAAACAATACAATTACAATCTTGACATGGCTCCTGATCGTCGTCAATTGCAGAACATGTCTCAGAATCAGAAAGAATCTTTTAAGGAGTACGCTCAACATTGGAGAGAGCTGACCTCACAAGTTGAACCACCTCTATCTGAGAAAGAGCTCACTGGTTTGTTTATGGATACCTTGTCCCCTTTCTATTGGGAGAAAATGATTGGTAGTGTGTCCTTCCGCTTCACAGACTTGGTGACTATTGGCCAAAGGCTAGAAGAGGGAATCAAGAGAGGAAAAATGTTTGATGATGGTGAACCCTCTGGTGGTGTGTTGAAAAGTATATTTCCGGAAAATATTTTTATATCGTATCCACAGAGATTGGGTGATATTACCGCCGTTCTATAGTTAAAATTGCTTTAAGTTTACAAATTGAAAATAGTTTGTTTATGTTTGGAAATTGATCATTCACTTGTGACATAAAATGAAAACACTAAAAATATGGTTTTTATCAATTAAAAAGACTTTGTCAAGATTTGGTTTCACTATTCCATTTCCATATATTTTCTTATAACTAGTATGTGAACTCAATAGGTTTGAATCTAATCTAATATCCTCTCAATACCATTTATGTCTAAATGATAATGTGATATTTATTAAATTAATCCTTTAGATAATTTCTTCATCCAAAATATGAATCTAACAATCCCTAATATTTGATATAAAAGAAAAGCAAGAAATAAACCTATTTCTACAATTCAATTCTTACTTGAGAAAATGCTTGAAGGACATAAGTTAAATTATCTTTTTCAACAATAATATAACTTGAAATATTCAAATAACCACACAAGAGTTTCTCTACATTCAACCTCAAATTGTTCACATACAAAAATTTACAAGAATTACATAATGGATTTGGAATGGTTACTACCTTAATCTTGACAAAATTGGGAAATTAGTTCCTCATCACCATTGTTGCCATCAACAAGCTTGAGAGTTCTTCTCCAAAGTTCTATATCTCCTTGATAAAAATCTGATTGTGTGTTATGAATCAACAACTACCCAACAAAACTATCTTCTTTTCTTTTCTTTTCTCTCTCTTTGTTTTGTTTTTTCCTAAGTCATGATTGCAAATGACATGACCTTTTTCATGCAACCACCCAATTCTCTTGGCCCAAAAAGTGACTAAAAGTAAACCTTCACGCCACCCCAAGACGGCTGACCCCAAAGATACTTCTAATCATTTCAAAACAGAAATGCTGATTACGCACGGTTCGCGGCGCCAACCAAGGATGCGACGTGAACTAAGGCAAATGAAGTTCGCGGCGCCACAGAAGGACGCAGCGCGAACTGAGCTGCTTTATGCTCCCTTGTCCTTTCCTTGCCTTCCTTTGACTTATCTTGCCTTGCCTAGACTTGGTTGCTTCTTCCAACTCCACATGCATCCAAGTAAAGCTTTTTCTCTAAAAATTCTACAAAACTAACAATTGAGGTGAAATATCTATTCTACTAAAATAAAAACAATGATAATTGCATATTTATGAATTGTGTGAATAAAAGAATAAAAATTAAATAAAACTTGGTCAAAAGGACCAATAAAAATGTATGAAAATTAGTACAATTTGGTCCTTAACAACTCTCCCCAACTTACCATTTTGTTTGTCCCTAAACAAAAGTTTTTCACCAAGGTGTCCAAAGTATAATGAAACAAGAGAAGGAATGAGAATTAATCAAAAACACTTGGTTGGTTCAAAAGTATACGGCTTCCATGATTCACTTACCTCAATACTAGAACAAAACATGGACAAAATAATGGTTGGGTGCAAAATACATACCAAAGAGTTCAAGGCGATACATGTCAAAATTGAATCAAACCTACATACATTTTATAATAAATAAACACGAGGTTTTCTTTCACTCATCCGAATAATTAAATCAACAACGATTCGAATCATGGGGCCATCAAAACAAATACCAAATCATTTGAAAAGTGAGAATCAAGAGGTCTTTCATGGGTTGTAATGTGGTTCGGGTTACAAAGAAAGGATAATATCGAGGGAAATCAAACAAAAATACTTATCTTAAGGGAGCATTTCTACCAATTCAACTCAATAACACTTTCTTTTTGGTCCCATTTTTCTTTTCTTGTTTTACAAAAACACACAACCGGGAGCTCCTTTCTTGAGATATTTCAATTCATTTACTCCATGGTTTCCAACAATATCCACTTGTTCTTATTTCAATAAGGATCAATTATTTTCTTTTCTTTTTGATCAACTCTTGTTCTCTCCCCAACTTTAGTTTTCAACACAATTATTAATACAAATAATGCTCCCTTTAGGAAAAACAAACTTGCAACCAAATTGGTTGAGGTTTAGAATGAGACAAAAACAAATTTCTAAGATTCATTCATTCACATGATATTTGCAATTTTCAATTGAATGAATCCTAGAACAAGCTCAAAGGGGTAGACTAAGGATCAATCCTCACAAGGTTAGTTGATTCAAACTTTTTGGCCAAGTGGTTTTTCTCAATAACAAACAATGCCTCTATCACTTTCACACTTTTCATAAAAATGGACTAATGCATGATTTGGCATGATAAGAATGAGTTGAAATAAAATTCGGTATCCCGCATTTAGTGCACAATGGAAAGTTACCTCACAATTGGTTAAGTTCTACTTTGATTCAACATGGACATGTATTTCAAGGAATTCATGATATGTAATTTGCACAAACCATCAACTATTCATGTTAATTCTAGAAATCGGTAAAAGTGTACCTTGAAATGCCGAGTACCAATCTTATCATCACCATCCAAAGTGTCTTGCATTCCTCTCTTGAAACCGCCACTTTGCTACTTCAAGCTTAACTTAATGAACAAACAATTAAACAATTTTTTGAAAAAGTGGGGTGTCCCAAATTCCATAACTTCAACTTTAAAACACACAATTAAACAAATATGCAATTAACGAAAAAGGTTTAAACGGTGAACTAGAGCCACCAAAAGTACATAAAAAAAAAACTAAAAGGTGAACTAGAGCCACCAAGAGTACAATTAACAAAAAAAAACTGAAAACTAGAATAAATCTACTGCTACCAACTGGTCTTCTAACTTTCCTCATCATCACCACCACCCACTGGACCAATGGCTTCCTCCATTTCTTCATGCACTTGCACTCCACTAGCCTGCCCACTACTGCCAGCACCCCCCATAAAACTTGGCCTGCCCTCAGGCCAATTAGCATAAGACACATACTCCGCCTGAGTGGGGAAAGTGCGATCCTCGGGTGCCAAAAAAGAATTTTGAAACTGCTGTTGCATAGCATCAAAAAGGAAAGCTTGAGACCTCCTCGAAGCCTCAAAGTTTTCGCAATAATAGCTAGCAAAAGCCATTTGGTCAAAGGCGGGAGCACGGCGGGGTTTAGGTCGGGAAGATGAAGTACCTGCTCCTTCTGCTTTATCTAACGGTGTCTGACAAAACCTGTTCACAAAATAATCATTAATAGTGCTTGTTATGGTGTAATGGACCTCATTAGGAATGATCACATTTGCTTTCTTGCAAAGTCCCATAATTAAGCCCGGGTAAATGAGAACGCCGACCTTTCCACCATGCTTAGTCCCGCTTGTAGCTACTTTCCGCATTTCTCCCGCAATGATGGAAGCTACATCCACAGATTTTCCAGACAAGATATAAGAAAGCAGGCAGCCAACATCCAGTGGTATAGTTGTGGTATGGCTACGCGGTCGGATGTTGTTTAAAAGGAGAACCAAGACGGCTCGAGCTTCCAAGGTGAGATCCTCTCGCTTCCAATGCTTGGGCAGCCCTTGATCATTAAGGAGATAGCTCCTTCCTTGAAGGCACAACTGCTCATTAACTTCATTAAAATCCCACTCTTGAGTTGCCATCTTTTCGCGATATTGACATCGCTCTCCTTCTCGCAAGGTGAGAGGGTTCCCTAAAAAGTTGTTCAACGCATCTCTATTAAAGATGATGACCTTGCCTCTCACTTGCGTCTTGTAGTGATATGCTCTACCTTCCTCCACTTGTATGGCATTGGCGTAAAACTCACGGACAATGTCATAATTAATCTCTCTCTCCGGTTCGCACAACTTATGCCACTTCCTATCCTCAATAAGCTGCACGATCTTGCTGTATTTCCCATTAGGAGAGAAATTCACAAGTCTCTCGGCTTGAATTGTCCTTTGCACAAGGGCCTCATATCTTTCTTCGCATTCATCGCTTGAGAACCGTCGCACGCCTCTTAAAGGCCCGGAGCTAGTGGATTTCTGGCGCTTAGACATCTGCAAAACCATACCAAACCAGAACAACACACAAAACATCAGTATCACAGAGCAATTAGCTTGCTGGAATTGCTGGGTTCGCGGCGCGGCCAGACCTTCGCGGCGCGTCCTGGGCGAACCCCAGGAAAACCAGTAAGCTTCACAAACTGTCATCTCTTCAAATCTCACTCTAACAACCAACATTGACAGAAGATTCTCCTATTGCCATTCCTTAATCATTCTAACAATCTCTATCCCTAACTTCCTAACACATGCAATTGAAATCCCTAAACATAACAATCCTAATTTTATAATTTGAAAATCAAAGAGGGAAAAGAGATTCGAAATTGCATACCTTGATAGAGATTACGTTTGGGTTAGGAAATTAGAGAGGAAGTGATTATGGTTTGCTTGAAATAAGAAGAAAGGGTAAAACTGATTTTGTGTGTGGGAGAAGAGGGAAAGTTGTTTAAAAAAAGAACTAAGTTAAATAAGTAAAAAGAAAAAACTGAATCCGCAGCATTCGCGGCGCGCAAGGCGTTCGCGACGCGTACTGAAACAAAAATTGATTCTGGAAAGTTGTTGTCCAAGCAGTTCGCGGCGCCAACACTTTACGCGGCGCGTACTGAATGAGAAAATTGAAAATAAAAGTTTTTGCCTGCTCCTTCGCGACGCCAACATAGTTACGCGCGGCGCACCTTGTTTTCTGCTAAGGACGCGGCGCGAAATCTGGACGCGGCGCCAACTGAGACAATTTTTGAAAAAGTTTACATGCTGCAGATTTTCAGTTTTCAACACAAACTTATCCAGCAGAGGTATTGCCTCTCAAAAGCTGAAAATTACTCTAAGAATGAAAGATATACTTACTATGTTGGGTTGCCTCCCAACAAGCGCTTTGTTTAACGTCGTTCGAGCTCGACGGTTCATCGGTGCTTCACGGCTCCATGAGCGAAATGACGCACACTTGTCGGTTGAAATTGCCACCTTGGTAAATTTTCAGTCGCTGCCCATTTACCGTCCAGCTTGCTTTTGTTTTAGGATCCTCCACCACAATAGCTCCATAACTTTTTACTTCTTTGATATCAAACGGTCCCGACCATTTTGACTTCAATTTACCCGGAAAAAGCTTGAGTCTTGAATTGAATAAAAGCACCATTTGCCCCACTTGGAATTCCTTCAGCTTGATCTTACCATCATGATATGCTTTTATTTTGTCTTTGTAGAGTTTGTTTGAATGATAAGCATTGTTCCTTAACTCTTCAACTTCATGAAGTTGATCTTTGCGCTTTTCTCCGGCTAAATTAGGGTTGAAGTTTAGGAATTTGAGAGCCCACAGTGCTCTATGTTCCAATTCCACCGGGAGATGACAAGTGTTACCGTAGACCATTTGGAATGGCGTTAATCCGATGGGAGCTTTGTATGCAGTTCGGTATGCCCACAATGCTTCATCCAGTTTTGAGGACCACTCTTTTCTTGAACTTGAAACTGTTTTCTCAAGAATTCTTTTGATTTCTCTGTTAGATACCTCGGTTTGACCATTTTCTTGAGGATGTTAAGGGGTGGTGACTTTATGCTTGACACCATAATGTTCCAAAACTTTTTCTAACGGTGCATTGCAAAAATGCGAGCCACCATCACTTACCAACACCCTTGGCATACCAAAACGTGAAAAGATGTTTTTCTTCAAAACTTTTATCACCGTTTTGGAATCAGCCTTGGGTGAAGCAATCGCTTCCACCCATTTTGATACATAGTCAACCGCAACTAGAATATATTCATTGGAAAAAAGATGGGGGGAACGGGCCAACGAAATCAATGCCCCAACAATCAAAGACCTCAACTTCTAACATATTGGTTAGGGGCATTTCATCTCGTTTACCTATTCCACCACTTCTTTAGCATTGGTCACAACTTTTTGAATGCTCATGAGCATCTTTGAATAGCGACGGCCAATAGAATCCCGATTGTAGGACTTTAGTGGTTGTCCGCAAACCGCTATAGTGTCCTCCGTAAGGAGAGTTGTGACAATGCCAAAGAATGTCTTTGGACTCTTCGGTTGTTACACACCGTCTCAATATACTGTCAACACCTACTTTGAATAAGTATGGATCATCCCAAACATATTGCTTGACATCCAACAAGAATTTCTTCTTTTGGTTACTAGTGAGGTCTTCCGGTATTAACCCGGTTGCTTTAAAATTAGCAAAATCAGCAAACCAAGGCCTCAGTTGTATCGCATAAAGTTTCTCATCCGGAAATTCTTCCCTAACTTCCGTTTCTTTCTTTGTAACTTCTACATTGACTAATCGGGACAAGTGATCCGCTACCAAATTTTCGGAACCTTTTTTTATCCCGGATTTCCAAGTCAAATTCTTGTAACAATAGAATCCAACAGATTAATCTTTGTTTGGAATCCGGTTTGGTTAACAAATACTTGATAGCCGAATGGTCAGTGTAAATTACAACTCTTGAACCGATCAAATAAGCTCTAAATTTTTCCAATGCATACACTATAGCTAGTTATTCCTTTTCGGTTGTTGCATAATTGATTTGTGCCTCATTTAAGACCTTACTAGCATAATGTATAGCATGAAAAACCTTTGCTTTTCTTTGACCCAAAACAGCACCAACCGCATAATCTCTTGCATCACACATAAGTTCAAAGTCAAGTTTCCAATTAGGTGCAACGATTACGGGTGTGGTGATCAACTTTCCTTTTAACTCATGAAAAGATTTTAGACACGACTCATCAAAATTAAATTGCGTACCTTTGTTGAGTAAGTTACTCAAAGGTTTAGCTATCTTTGAAAAATCCTTGATGAACCTTCTATAAAATCCCACGTGGCCAAGAAAGCTTCTCACTCCCTTGATGTTGATTGGTGGGGACAACTTTTCGATTACTTCAACTTTAGCTTTATCCACTTCAAGCCCCTTTGAGGAAATTTTATGACCCAGGACTACACCTTCGGTAACCATGAAATTACACTTCTCCCAATTGAGCACAAGGTTTGTCTCAACACATCTCTCCAACACCACATCCAGATTTTTCAAACATAGATCAAAGGATGCACGATATACGGAAAAATCATCCATAAACACTTCGATGCATTCTTCAATCAAGTCGGCGAAAATCGCTTGCATACACCGTTGAAATGTTGCTGGTGCATTACATAACCCGAATGGCATCCTCCGATAAGCAAAAACACCAAAAGGACAAGTAAAGGCTATTTTTTCATGATCCGCCGGATTCACCGAAATTTGATTGTATCCCGAATAGCCATCCAAGAAATAATAGAAATTTTTACCGGCTAACCTTTCCAACATTTGATCCATGAAGGGTAGTGGAAAATGATCTTTTCTTGTCGCTTGATTCAACCTCCTATAGTCGATACACATTCTCCACCCGGTTACCGTTCTTATTGGGATTAATTCATTCTTGTCATTACGGATAACCGTCATACCACCTTTTTTCGGAACCACCTGTACCGGACTCACCCATTCACTATCGGAAATAGGATAAATCATCCCGGCTTCTAGCAACTTCACCACTTCTTTTTGCACTACTTCCTTCATTGATGGATTCAAACGTCTTTGGGGCTGTGCAACGGGTTTGAAATCATCTTCCATCATTATCTTGTGCATGCAGTAGGCTGGACTAATTCCCTTTAAATCGGACAGCACCCAACCTAATGCCCCTTCATTCTTCTTTAGGACTTGAATTAACTTATGTTCCTCCTTCGGTGATAGGGTGTTGCTAATGATCACCGGTTTTGTGGCATTATCACCAAGAAAGACATACTTTAAATGCGCGGGCAGCAGCTTTAGTTCCAACTTCACCTCTTCAACTTCCTCGTTCTCATGCAAATCTTCCATTTTCTCCTCCTTATGATCGATTTCTTTACACGCTTCCAATTCACCCAAGATTGCTTCAATCTCTTTGTCTTCATTTTCGGATGAAATGGTGTGGGCTCCAATGAGAGATCTTCTAATGGACTAGAAATATGAACTTGATTTACAACTCCCATTATTTCTTCTTCAATAACATCGATTTGAAAAATGTCATGCTTGTCTTTGGGATGCTTCATGGCTTCAAAAAGATTAAAAGTCACCTCTTCATCTTGTACCCGTACTGTCATAAGCCCATCATCAATGTCAATCATCATACGGGCTATTTTCATAAATGGTCTACCAAGAATCAATGGGACATTTCTATGTTCTTCCATATCAACTACCACGAAATCAACCGGAAACAAGAATTTGTCTACTTTCACTAACATGTCTTGAGCAACCCCATATGGTGAAGTGGTAGATTTATTGGCTAGTTGCAAAGTCATCCTAGTAGCTTTCATCTCAATGTTACCCAATCTTTTGATAATGGATAAAGGAATCAAATTTATACTAGACCCCAAATCAATTAAACCATTTCCGATGTAAGTATCCCCAATAGTTACCGGTAAGATAACTCGTCCCGGACCGGCTTCCTTTCTTGGGAGAGTTCTTTGGATTATGGCACTACAACGGGCATCAAGCAAAATTGTTTCATTATCCTCATATCTCTTTTTCTTGGTGAGGATGTCCTTCATGAACTTAGCATATTTTGGCATTTGCTACAATGCTTTGGCAAATGGAATATTTATTTGAAGTTGCTTAAATATATCCATAAACCTAGCATAATGCCTTGCATTTTCCTTCTTTGATGGTGCATGTGGATATGGTAGGTGTTGGATAGGAATTGTGCTCACTCCTTTATCTCCTCTCTTATTTCTCCTTGTATTTTTCTCCTTTTTTCTCATTTTTTTCCTCATCTTCTTTTTCTTTTTCAACTAAGTCATCCTCCTTTTTTCTAACTCCTCTTTTTCACCCACTACTTCTTCATCATCCTTATTTTCATTCATCACTTCATTATCATCCTCAACTACAATTTCATCACTTATTCCTTTGTTCACCCCTTTACCGCTTCTAGTAACAATTGCCTTGCAATGCTCCTTCGGATTGGTGTGAGTATTGGCAGAAAAGGATGGTCCCGTTTGTTGCTCGGCTAATTGCTTAGCAAGCTGCCCCACTTGATTCTCTAAATTCTTTATGGCAGCCACATTGCTTTTTTGATTCTCCATAGAAACTTGCATAAATTGGTTGAGTGTTTCTTCCAATTTTGAGCTTCCACCTTGAGATTGTTGGCCATGAGCATTTGTGCTTTGGTATGGACTTTGATGTTGATAATGTTGATTGTTGAATCTTGATGGTTGGTAGCCTTGGCTATTTCTTTGATAGGAGTTATTGTGATGTGGAGGTTGCCTTTGGTAGCCTTGATTTTGATTGTTCACATAATTCACTTCTTCGCCTTCGGGAGGTGGACAATAACCGGTAGGATGATCACCTTGACAAAGTTTACAACATGCCACTTGATGCTTGATTTGAGCTCCTTACATCTCCTTCATTTGTTGTGGAAGTTTGGACATTTGTTGAGTAAGTAACTCCACTTGTTGTGAAAGTAGCTTGTTTTGAGCAAGAATTGCATCATTGGTGTTTAATTCAAGGACACCCGGTCTCCTTTGTGAAGGGTTCTGATCATGTTGACTTTGAAGATCGTTGAGTGTCATTCGATCAATAATTACTATAGCATCTTCCGCACTTTTAGACATCAAAGAACCACCCACGGTAGCATCTAAAAGTGTTTTGTGCATCGGTTGGAGTCCATTCCAGAATATATGGATTTGAGTGAGTTCATCAAAACCATGACCTTTGAATTTTTGTAACATAGACTTGAATCTTTCCCAAGCCTCATTTAGAGACTCGTTGCCTCCTTGAGTGAATACCGCAATTGCCGTTTTGGCTTCCATGAATCGGGATTGTGGAAAATACCTTTCTAAGAACTTTTCTTCTAATAAATTCCAATCCGTCATCACTCTTGGTAATTGATCGAGATACCACTCTTTAGCTTTTTCAATTAAGGAATATGGAAACAATCTCTTGAATAGTGCCTCCTCACCCGCTTCATCTACCCCCGTTGCACCCGCAATCTCATAAAATTTGGTGAGATGCGTGAAAGGGTCTTCATGGTCCATTCCGGGTGAACGGACTTGCATAAAGTAGTTGAAGGATTCCGGTCTTCATCTCCGTGTTCCTTCCACCTTGAGCATTACGAGCAAATTGAGCGGTGCGCCTTGGACTATTTGCGGACATTTCGGTACGAACTTCACCCGCTATGTTTCCTTTGAACGTGTTGGCACCTACTTCCTCAATTTGATTTGTTGAAGAAATAGATGCTTCTTCTCTTAGTCTCCTCTCTTCGGCCAATTTTTTTCTTCTTGGTGTTTTGCTATTGAGCTTCCGAATCGTCCTTTCAATTTCGGAATTGAATGGAAATTGTTCTTCGGTGGCTTTTTCCCGCATACACAAAAATTCTACAAAACTAGCAAACCAAGTGAAACACAAGAGATATTAATAAAGTAACAAAACTTAAAACAATGAACTATTGCAATGCTTGTAATATCAAACGCCAATCCCCGGCAACGGCACAAATTTGTTGAAAAGTATATTTCCGACAAATATTTTTATATCGTATCCACAAAGATTGGGTGATATTACCACCGTTCTATAGTTAAAATTGCTTTAAGTTTACAAATTGAAAATGGTTTGTTTATGTTTGGAAATTGATCATTCACTTGTGACATAAAATGAAAACACTAAAAATGTGGTTTTTATCAATTAAAAAGACTTTGTCAAGATTTGGTTTCACTATTCCATTTCCATATATTTTCTTATAACTAGTATGTGAACTCAATAGGTTTGAATCTAATCTAATATCCTCTCAATACCATTTATGTCTAAATGATAATGTGATATTTATTAAATTAATCCTTTAGATAATTTCTTCATCCAAAATATGAATCTAACAATCCCTAATATTTGATATAAAAGAAAAGCAAGAAATAAACCTATTTCTACAATTCAATTCTTACTTGAGAAAATGCTTGAAGGACATAAGTTAAATTATCTTTTTTAACAATAATATAACTTGAAATATTCAAATAACCACACAAGAGTTTCTCTACATTCAACCTCAAATTGTTCACATACAAAGATTTACAAGAATTACATAATGGATTTGGAATGGTTACTACCTTAATCTTGACAAAATTGGGAAATTAGTTCCTCATCACCATTGTTGCCATCAACAAGCTTGAGAGTTCTTCTCCAAAGTTCTATATCTCCTTGATAAAAATCTGATTGTGTGTTATGAATCAACAACTACCCAACAAAACTATCTTTTTTTCTTTTCTTTTCTCTCTCTTTGTTTTGTTTTTTCCTAAGTCATGATTGCAAATGACATGACCTTTTTCATGCAACCACCCAATTCTCTTGGCCCAAAAAGTGACTAAAAGTAAACCTTCACGCCACCCCAAGACGGCTGACCCCAAAGATACTTCTAATCATTTCAAAACAGAAATGCTGATTACGCACAGTTCGCGGTGCCAACCAAGGACGCGACGCGAACTAAGGCAAATGAAGTTCAAGCGCCACCTGAACAGAACTGCTTTATGCTCCCTTGTCCTTTCCTTGCCTTCCTTTGACTTATCTTGCCTTGCCTAGACTTGGTTGCTTCTTCCAACTCCACATGCATCCAAGTAAAGCTTTTTTTTCTCTAAAAATTCTACAAAACTAACAATTGAGGTGAAATATCTATTCTACTAAAATAAAAACAATGATAATTGCATATTTATGAATTGTGTGAATAAAAGAATAAAAATTAAATAAAACTTGGTCAAAAGGACCAATAAAAATGTATGAAAATTAGTACAATTTGGTCCTTAACATGGTGCTAAGAAATCTTTTGGAAACTTCCATAAGAAGAAAGATGGTGAAACTAATGCTGTCAGAATTGAAAGAGGAGGACCTCGTTGTAGGTCTCAATATTATGACCAACCACAGGTAGATGCTCTCACTCCTGCAGTCAAGGTTCAACCAATCCAGATTCCTCAACGCCAAGCTGTTGGAAAAAATCTAAACCGTAATGCAAGAAGTAGGGGTCAATTTGACCCTATCCCAATAACTTACACTAAATTGTATCCTCATTATGTTGAAATAGGTCTAATCACAACTAGTCCTCTGACTCCTCTAGATCCTCTCCCAGTCGGATTCAGGACTGATATCCATTGTGAGTTCCATTAGGGAGCTGCTGGTCACGATTTGGAACGCTGCTTTGCGCTGAAGGCTAGGGTTCAAGAGCTAGTTAGAAGCAAGGAGATAAATTTTGGAGATACTCCACCAAATGTTATCAATAATCCGTTGCCAGGAAAAAGTGGCTGAAGTCGGGTCAAAATATCCCAAGTCACCTCCTAAAGCCAGTGTTTTAGATAGGACAGCTCATCCTTGTAACTGATTAGTCACTAGGCCATGTTTCTTTTCCAAATTGCATTTTCCTTTTGTTTATGTTAAATTGTTGCTTTCAAATTTTGTTTGTAATTTCATGTTAATTTTAATGAAATGAGCATTGCACTGTTTTGATTCAAATCATCTACATTTATCGCTTTCAAATATATATTTTCCCTGTTTAATTTCTTTACCGAGCTATTGCTTTTGCAAATATTGGAGGGAGGATGATAATAATGAGATACCCATAATTGATGTTGGTATGCCTTCGAATAAAACTTTGTTGATGATATACAGGCATTGTTTCAATTCCCAAACACTGGAGAAATAAGGAAGTTAATCCCTCGTCAACCCCTTCGAGCCTAGAAGTTGGAGTTTCTTTCTATACAAAAAAACCTGCAATTTTAACCTAGGACAGGGTAGTTCTTAGTTAATTTGGATGTGCATTTATTCAAGAAACCTTTCAATAAAGGTTGCAATCAAGTTCCCTTCACACACATCATAGAAGTGTCGAAGATGTCATCCAAGTCAAAAAGTGATGATGATGGTTCCCCGTGATCATGAAAGTCAAGCAGTCACTGTCTTTTTTTTTAAAAAATATATCAAAAAGAAAAAGCCGCCAAGTTAAAACTAAAACGCAACTTAGGCAAAAAATTTGGGGTATCCTGCTGACCGTAATCTCAAACGGAACGGTTCAGGCAAAAGTTAGGGATGACAAATTCAAACAAGAGTTGACAAAAGTCCTTAAACAACAAAATGTTGCAAAAAAAGAAGTGACTGCTATCTCAAGAATATATCAGCTTCGGAGCCATCATCACTATCAGCATACAATCCAAAATCTATTGGAACTTAAATGCACAATCTAATATAACTGAGCGTAGGACTGAAGAACATCACGAAGATTGGGTTAGGTAAAAATAAATTTTTGAGCCTTTATCCTTTGTTTCTTAAACCGTGAACAGAACCATGTTACAACCCTCAAAAGACCTAATTGAAGCCAGGTTTCTTTTGAAAGCATACTACAACAAGGTTGCGTAATATGACTCCTAAGATCTTTTGCAAATCAATTATCTTGGTATATTTATACCGTTGTTTTCTCTTTCACTTTTAAATTTTCAAATCGCTGTGTTTTAACTAGTGATTCATTTTATATGCACCAATTACATCATCTCAAAATGATTTTTATTTCAAAACTTTTGCATGAGCTTTGCATTAAATTTACCATGTTTGAATAAATAATTTTTGCTTGCAAATAAGCTTTCATCATCAAGGAAGTCCAAACTGTTAGGAAACTTGGTCAGTGACCCTAATCAGGGGCAAGTATTTTTCGAATCCTGTTGTGAATCAGTTCAAGATTTGTTGCTCAGTGCAAGTCATTATCATAATTGTTTTAATCAGAAGATCTTTTTCAAGACTTATGCCGGGGCACTCCTTTCCCCTCAGTCATTTCAGGAATTGAAGCCATGATCGGTTTATCCTCAACAATCAGCTAATCCAGGGCAACCCCCGAGCAGCGCTTCACTCCTTCCTCCAAGGACCATCATTTCAATACAATTCACAAGTGTGTTAGAAGTGTTTCTCAAGACATTTTCTCTCTAAGCAGAGTTGGCAGTGTTCTTCGTGTTGAGGAATCAGAGTTCCCATCTTACCTCCACAAAAGAGTCAATCTTCGTTGTCATAAACGTCTGCATTTCATACTACATGCATAGATCATTCATATATCATGCATCACAAAATTCATATATCATGCATAACAAGAGTGTTTTATCCTCATTTGCATTTCCCGAGGTCAAGCAGTCAACGTCTTACCTTATAGTCAAAATCCAACTTACTTGGTGCCATTCCTGGATGTTTGTCTATTTTCACTCCAGTGCCATTCCTGGATGTCTGTCTATTGCCACTCCAGTGCTATTCCTGGATGTCTGTCTCTTTGTCACTCCAGTGCCATTCCTGGATGCCTAGTTTCACCTTTCATCTAAAGCTATTATTAGATGTCGAGTCCTTTTTCATCCAAAGCCATTATTGGGTGTTATGCCTTTCTCACTTTATTCAAAGCCATTATTGGATATTGTGATCTTTCTCCATCTAAAGCCATTATTAGATGTCGAGTCTTTTTTCATCTAAAGCCATTATTAGATGTTGAGTCCTTTTTCATCCAAAGCCATTATTGGGTGTTGCGTCTCTCTCACTTTATTCAAAGCCATGATTGGATATTGTGATCTTTCTCCATCTAAATCCATTATTAGATGTTGAATCCCTCCATCTAAATCCATTATTAGATGTTGAATCCCTCCATCTAAAGCCATTATTAGATGTCGAGTCCCTCCATCTAAAGCCATTATTAGATGTCGAGTCCTTTTTCATCCAAAGCCATTATTGGGTGTTATGCCTTTCTCACTTTATTCAAAGCCATTATTGGATATTGTGATCTTTCTCCATCTAAAGCCATTATTATATGTCGAGTCCCTCCATCTAAAGCCATTATTAGATGTCGAGTCCCTTTTTCATCCAAAGCCATTATTGGATATTGTGATCTTTCTCCATCTAAAGCCATTATTAGATGTCGAGTCCCTCCATCTAAAGCCACTATTAGATGTCGAGCCTTTTTTTCATTCAAAGCCATTATTGGATATTTTGTCTTTCTCTCTTTATCCAAAGTCGTTTTTAGATGTCAAATCCTTTTTTCATCCAAAGCCATTATTGGGTGTTATGTCATTCTCACTTTATTCAAAGCCATTATTGGATATTGTGATCTTTCTCCATCTAAAGCCGTTATTAGATGTCAAGTCCCTCCATCTAAAGCCATTATTAGATGTCGAGTCTTTTTTTCATCCAAAGCCATTATTGGGTGTTTTGTCTTCCATGTTGTATCAGTTAATCTACCACAAATTTTTAATTTCGAGTCTATCCGTATTTCCGAAGAGTCTGTCTCATATCATGCATCATTAAAAAAAAAGTCAAAAAATATGGCATTCATCGCATTCTCGTTATATTTTTTTCACAGCATGCTCATTGCATCTCAGGGCAAAATTTAGGGTTTTTGACATTTAACTATCTCCCACTGCGATAATATGAAGCTTGAGCATCTTCATATCATCTGGTATAGATATTTAAATAGGGGCAACTGTTGCACCCCAAATTTTACCCTGCTTTTTTTCTACTTGCATTGTATTTTATATTTAAAAAAAATCAGTCATTTACTCATCATATGCATCATTCATCTCTTAATTTTCAATGTTGCATTTAAATAAATTTGCACTTTTATTAATAATTGAATTTATAGTTAATTGAATTCTATATTCTTTTAATAAATGAATTGATTATTATTAAAATTGACATTTTAATTACATTTTTATTTTTTTAATTTAAATCATAAATTAGATTATGGGTTTAAGTCCTTTCCAAATATATAAATTTAATTCACCTGTAAATTTTCATTCATTAATTCATCGACATTTTTGACAGATAATATTTAATTTGCCTCATTTGTATTTAAGGTTGAGTATTGCTAGTTTGTTTTCACGTTATTATTTTATAATATTTTTTATTTTATTATTTTTGTATTTTGTTTATTTATTTATTTTTGCATATTTTTCGTTTTTTAATCTTTTAATTAAATTTTAAGTTGTATTTTTATTATAATTACATCTTGTACTAATAGTTAATATTTTTTTATTTATTTATGAAACTTGTTTAATATTCAAATATAATTGCATGATTTTTTCTAATAATTTTAGATAGATTAAAAATAGAAACAAAAATGACAAAATATATTTTAATTGATTCATAAGTACATATTATATTTCATTCACTATCGGAAAAATACAAAAAAAAGTGTTCTTGCTCCTATTTTTTCTCTACCCATCGAGTTCCTCCTTGGCACCACTAACTTGTTTGTACCACCTGCAAAACTTCACAGCTAAATAATTAGTACAATTTACTTCTCTCCACCACTCTCATTCCACTACCTCCTGCAATTTCAATTCTACAACCTGCAAGATAAAAACAAAACAAACATCAGTACTACAAAGCAAGCCAATTCTTTCCACTCTTCCACTCACAATTATGTCCCCTCTACCATCACCATAACTTGCAAAACAAAACAAACATCAGTACTACAAAACAACCACTACTCCACTACCTCTCCACTCTCCTTTCCACTACTTGTACCTTTGTCCTTCATTCCTTCACCTTCAAGTTTACTCATTCATCACCTAATGCTCTCATTTGCCCTCACTCTTTCTTCTATAAAACTGACCAACAATTTCTGAAGAAGGGGGGCCTCCACTGTAATCTTCACAAAGTTGCGTCCACTATCTCAAATAACACTCCCTCAAACCTTCACACAACTTACCACTGTCTCATAAACCACTGCCATAAACTTCACTTCCAACAACAACGACCAAACCTCCACAATCCACCATCCACAACCGGTACTCTCCAACCGACACTCCCTCTGTTTCTCACAGTAACGCACCATAATTTTTAAACCACATCCCAAAAACCTTTCACGGATCCGAACGCAAAACAGAACAAAGAACCTAATCCACAGAAACAGAATCACAGAGCAGATCGAAGAGTGTAAAAGATAAAGGAAGCATACCTTGATTGTATGTAGATTTCTGTTGATTTTCTTTTTGTATCCCATTTATTTTTTCACAATACATCTCACGTAACTTGTAATCATCTGAGAACTATTGATTTGGGGCTTAGGGTTTTGATTGGGGCTCTAGGGTATCAGTTTCTTTTTCTGTGTTTCTTTGTGTGTGCAGTTGATGCTTGATAGGCGCGGAGCCATGGCCGATCGGAGAGAGAACGAGAGAGATGAAGAAGAACAGAGAGCCAGGGCATACAGAGAGTAGAGAGAACGCGTGAGAAGAAAGCGAATGATAGTGATAACTTATTTTATTTATTTATTATTATTATTATTATTAGATTTAAATTTATTATTATTATTAGCGAACAGGAATTCCACGTTCTTCTCCTCATTTATTTCATTTTTAAATTTAAAATTTATTATTATTATTTTTTTTGTTGAGAAAATTAAGGGGTGGAACCGTTGTTCCTCCTTATTTTATTTTTATTTGATTTACTCTTTATTTCTTTTTAATAATGTCTCTTTCTTTTTTATACTAAATATTTCTTTAATTTTTTTTATCTTAAATAAAAATAGAGTTTATGGAATTGAGTTAGTTTGTTCATGAGTCTAACCTCATTCTAATTACATCCTCTCTTGGCACAATTCCTTTTTATTATTATTCCTATTTCTTTTTAACTAATTTTTCTTTTTAAAATAAAAATAAAAATATAGTAATATAGTTTAAATTTAAATTTAAATTTCTTTTTATTGTTAGATAGTTTTAGAGTAAATTTTGCTTTTGAATTATTATTTATTTCATTTGAGCATTCATAAGAATTTGTAATTATTTGTTTCATCCCATTTGTAAATTTGTACCCCCATCCCCCACATGATGTAATAGTTAGTAAACACTATATTGTTTATTTTTATTATTCGTCACAATTCACAAACCAAATGCTTTCAAACTAATACTCGATTGCGAGCCATTTTTTATTACCTTGAGTCGACAAAGCTTAGAAGCGTCGCAACGACCACACATTTGTGCACACACCACGCTTACTCTTGGGCTTACAATGATACCTTAATTGATTAGTTAAACATTATCTAATTAGGTTATTCAAAATTGATTTGTCCATCTAATTAATTTTATTAAACTAATTACTCGATTAAATTTTGTTTAATTAGTTGATTAAATTTAGGGTTAATAGCCATTTATCCCCCTGTCATATAGGCGAGTTTTGATTTACCCCCCTTTAAAAAAAAGTTTTGGATTACCCCCCTAAAATGTTAAAATGCTAAGTCTTTTGCCCCCTAGGTATAAAAATTACCCCCATGTAAAATACATTTTTTTGATTTACCTCCTTGGTTTTTACACGTTTAGGGGGGTGCCCAAAAATTACAAGGGGGTAATCCAAAACTTTTTTTTTAAAGGGGGGTAAATCAAAACTCGCCTATATGACAGGGGGTAAATGGCTATTAACCCTTAAATTTATTTCGCGCATGCACCTACATAATTGTCAATTGCCTTATCATTCGCGCTAGCCACCTTGTATGAGCTTTTAATTCATTTGCTCGATTTATCTATGCTTCCATGAAAATTCGCAGTTATTTCGATCTTCTTCCATCTCTCGCGCCTTGGTCCACATACCAAAATCTTCTTATCTCCATAAAGGTTCCATAGTAGGGAATAGGCTTGGCTATTCTCTCGAGATTGATCAAGTCTTTTGACTTGATTGATCATAACCTATTCTTTCTCCATTCACCAAGCATTTAAAACACTTTTAATAAAACTCGATCCAACGTCGAGTCTTCTTCTCAAACCTCGATCCAACGTCGAGATGTTTTTTTTAAAATGTTTTTTCATAGTAAACTTGGATGAAATTTGTTTAAATCGTTAGATGGTAGCCTAATGTTTTAAACAAATTTGAAGTCTTTAGATTGTTGGATGGTAGCCCAATAAGACAAAACTTCTATCCATGTCAAAAAAGCTAGAGCCGTATTCAAATAAATTGTTGGTTGATAGCCCGAAGATTTAATTGAATTGGAAGTCTTTAGGTTGTTGGATGATAGCCCAATAAACTAAATACTTCTATCTGCATTAAAATTATGGAGCGACATTCGTTTAAATTGTTGGATGATAGCCCGACAATTTAATCGAATTTAAAGTCTTTAGATTGTTGGATGATAGCCCAATAATTTAAATGTTTTATCTCACTCAAAACACCAATTTCATAATAAATTTTTGGGATGAGAGAGGATTGGTTGAGCTCACTCGTCAATTTCTAGTATTCGAATCATTAGATGATAGCCTAATATTTCGATACTTGTCATCCCCAACTTAAAATCAATCCCAACTCATTCAATATCTTTTGTGCGCTCCAAGCACCTTTTACCTTTAAACCCTTTTCAAGATTAGACATGATTCATTTATAATCAAGATGCTTCTTCCTCTATTCCCAAGGTTTTCGACTTCTCCACTTGAGTACTAGAGGCGTTCTCAAACCCTCCCTCATGTTGGTGCGTAGTCCTTTATTCTTTATCACACCTTGTGGACGTCAGACGAGTCCTCTCCTTTAAAAATGACGACTTGTCTTTTCATTTAAAATCAATCAACAAACAATTATTTTCTAGCCGAACTACGGCGCTCTGACTTTCCCATTGCACGAGGGAGTACGTAGGCACTAAGTCTTACGACCAAAGGCGAGCAAAAATAATAAAAACATTTCTTCTCTCTTTCTTTCTCCTTCCAAAACTTAGAAGATTGTAAAATTTTCACACAAACACACGACCACACTTTGAACTAAATGGGTACCATCGAGTACGATGGATGTGAGGGGAGCTAATACCTTCCCCTTGCATAACCAACTCTCGGACCTGCATCTCTTTAATTTTGTAGACCGTCTTATCCTTTTCTCCCGTGGGTTTTATCTATATTTTCCCGTTCTTCTTTTAGAACAAATAAAATTAGGTCGCGATTTCATTGTTTTAAAAATTAAATGATTTTTGAAAAAAAAACGAGTTGCTTCAGTTTCATACTCTTTTGGTTCGGTCCATGGATCCATTTGTGAATGGATTGTGTTTTGGGCTTTGTTTGTTGGGTATTTGCTATTATAAATATGTATATATTTATTGTGTTTAAATGAGTG
Source organism: Vicia sativa (assembly GCA_021764765.1). Lineage (NCBI taxonomy): Eukaryota > Viridiplantae > Streptophyta > Magnoliopsida > Fabales > Fabaceae > Vicia > Vicia sativa. The sequence continues at coordinate 107,427,846 of CM038794.1, forward strand.
ATTCTTAGAGTTCACACAAATAAGGGAGAGAAATGGTTTAGGTTCTTCTCAAGAGAAAACTTAGAAAAACAAAGTTTTAGGGAAACCTTTGTAGTTGTTTAAGTTTATTGGGAAATACAGGTTACACCTAGGATTTCAATTATTCATATATTGAGAGTTGGAGAAGTTGGAAAACACTTGGGTAGAAAATATGGTTGGTCTTGGGTTCCTTCAAGGTTGTTCTTGTAACTCATCTTTAATTTATTATAACAACTTTTGAGCATAGTAAATTGGAGACCCGCTCTCTCTTAGATTCGATTGTTTGATTGAACTGGGTAGACAAATTTTTGTCTTTGTCTCGTCTTATTTGAAGGCTTGGAAAAACACTTAGAAGAGGGGTTGAATAAGTTTTTCTTCTTTTCAATTCTTTTACCCAAACAACAAAACTAAAATACTCAAGGATTTTTATCCTGGTTCGTTCCTGGTTCGTTTGAAACTCAAACTACTCCAGTCCACCCGTCAAGGTGATTTCACCTCTCTCAACGAGGACTTAATCCACTATAATCAACCGATTACACTACACAACCAACTGTTGTGACTAACTTCCTCTAAGACTCACTAGTCCTAGCCCTCTCGAGAATTCTGACCCAACTGGTCTCTCAAGAAACAACTTTGCACAAGCCAACTGCAAGTGACTAACACCTCTAAGACTCAACTAGTCCTATCCCTCTCGAGAATACTGACCCAACTGGTCTCTCAAGGAACAACTCTGCACAAGCTAATTGCAAGTGACTAACGCCTCTAAGACTCAACTAGTCCTAGCTCTCTCAAGAATACTGACCCAACTGGTCTCTCAAGGAACAACTATCAAATAATGATTTCTGACTGACTGTGTACAATATTGCTTCTAAAAAGATTTTCATCACAAAGTGAAGTTTACACAAAAATTTAGCTCAACAGTAAAGAAAACTGATTACAAGTATTGACTTTTTATTTTGGTAGTGTGAGTTTTCTAAGAATGATTGTTGTAAGTTATTAAGTTTCTCTTTTGAATTTGAATTCCTTATATAGTGCTTCCAGAAAGTTTACGTTACTTGGTAACGTGTCTTGAATACTGGGAAGAGTAATTAAGGAAGCATAATCTTCACGTGATTTTCCTTAACCAATGACTCTTGAAAATTGTGCCACTAAAGTACTTAGCCGTTTTTAGCTCAGTAGGAAAACGTTGCTCTTGCAGAATGTGTCTTAGAAGATGACGTACATATAGATAATGATCTTATGTAAGCCTTGTTAGAATATCTTCTCATCAGAACATTCTGTTGGTGCTTTCTATCAGAATTGTGCTTGTTTGCTTCTATCAGAAGTTTGCGCTTGCATGCTTCTATCAGAAGTTGCTTCTAGCTTGCGTGACCAGAAGTTCTATTCTCATTAGAACTTCTAATACTTCATGATCTTCTGTAAGCAAACATATTCTAATCAGAACATACTTTTGGTGCTTCTTATCAGAGGTTGCGCTTTGCTTGCTTCTATCAGAAGTTGTATTTCATTCTTTACTTCAGGAGTTTTCTTTTCAACATGCGTGTTCCAGAAGTTCTTCCTCAGAACTTCTAACTTCACCTTCTGCTCAGCATGATATAATAATCCATTATATATAGCATTTATGTTCTAGAAGTTCTTGCTCAGAACTTCTAAGTTTATCTTCTGCTCAGCATGATGTATATGTTCCATTTAGCACTTAAGTCAGAACATCTTCTGAAACTGGATTATAAGTGATAATACGTTCCAATTTGAATTTTCAAACAAAGTCACGTGTGGTCCCCCCTGTTGCTAGAACGGATGAACCAGATCACACCATGCCTAGGGTTCTTGGTCTCCGCCGGTCAAACGAGTCAGAGACGCTAGAGCAAAGCTCCGGTCATCTTCTCTGGCTGCCTCAAAACCTAAACCTGCAAAATAACAAGAACTGGAGTACGAGGTTAAGCCTACCCCCCTAAATTGACCCCTGTGAGTTCAATGATGGTGTCGATTTAGTCTGAAACGGCCTGGAACATGTGGTATGAAGCTTCTCTGATCCAAAGCCCTAACAAGGGCAGATCGTGTTTTGGCCATTAGAACTCATCAACGATTGCCCAGATCTGTTCTATGACATCTTATGAACATATTATAATGGTTAGTTTCAGTTAAAACACGTAAAAAAACAAAACACGAACTCATGAAAAATATGCAACCGGAGGTGTATGTATGGCATGATTTAACGTGTTATAACCATGGATAATGATCCATTCTTACTTTGTATTACCTCAGAAGCACGATGGAGTGCTTGAAAGTGATTTAAAGTGATTGGAGATTGAAATTCGAGTTTGCAAGTTTTCTTGAATTTTTGAGAGATTTAGGGTTGCTCTTGGAGGCAAGGGTTCGTGTCCCTTATGTCTGAATGTGTTGGGTACTTATAGAAGAGTAGAATTAGGTCAACAAAAGGAGAAAATATCTTGCATTGATTAAGATATAATTCCTTGAAAACAAAAACCAAATATTGCCTTTTTTGGTCTATAATCTTGCCTATCAAGTCTTGCATGAATTTGACAGCTTTCATGGGCTTCCTTGGTCCTTAAGATGCTTGGAAAATAATCCCAACATGTCATGACCTTACTCCTTGCATTTTATTTTATTTAAATTGAATTGAAATGATTTAATTCCAAAATGAATCAAATAAATGAGAGGAGGGCGTGTACTTGAGTTTTCAGGCCATGAATAATGTCAAGATCAAGTTTGGATCATAAAATCTTAGGCCCGTTTAGAAAATATTTGCATTTGCTAAGTATTTCTCTTTATGCACCTCCTCAAAAATATCAAACTTGCACAATTTGTATTTTGCTCAATTTTCATCACTTTTGAGTGTTCTTGGAGTTTTTAGAAAGCTCAAGATGTCCTCTAAACACTAATTTTTGTTTCATATTCATTTAAGTTTCCATGTTCATGAACACTTCCTTGCAAAAAGATGACTTTTTGTTGACCTTCAAAAGGACCCGTAATGTTTTGATCCATAACTTCTAAATGAAGCATTTTTGGCCAAAGCTTGTGAGACATGAAGTTGTAGAGAATTGAATTCCCTTCAAAATGAGCTTTGGTGGAAAATTTTCTGATAAAGTATGTGAAAGTTATGCTTGGTCAAAGTTCTGTTGACTATTTGATCAAATCTTGACTTTTCTTGATGAATCATGATCAACCCTTGATCAAATGATGAATATTACTTCAAAATATTGATGTTGACAAAAAATTATGAAGTTTGACTGTATGTTGACCATAGTTGACTTTTTGTCTAATACAACTTATTTTCAACCATCTGAGCAATTGGATGAGCAAATTTGACTTGTAAGACTTGAAACTTGACATGGTGATCCATTGAAGCATATTATGAGGTATGATGACCACTTGAAGCATTGGAAATCCATTTTGACTTGAGAGGAGCAAAACCCTAGTTTGGATTGATTGCTTAGAAGAGGGTTTGTCTGGTCAACCATTGTGAAATCCTTGAGTATGGAAATGTGAATTTTCTTGAGAAGTAGGAGGGAAAACTTTAGGGTATGACACTATGTGATAAAGGGGGAGAAAGTTGTTTTGTTGCTTGTTATTTCCCTTCTTTTTTATAATATCAAAGGGGGAGAAAGTTGTTTTGTTGCTTGTTATTTCCTTATCCTAAACTTTAAGGTACATAATATTCTCCAACACTCTTATCTTCACACATTGAGGGGGAGTCCTTCATCTTAGGGGGTGAATTAATCCGTAAATTACAAAGAATCTTAAAAGGGTGTTTGTCATCATCAAAAAGAGGGAGAATTAGAATCAAGCTTCTCAATCTCAATAAAGATATTACATTTTGATGAAGACAAACCTCATGGCAAGAAGGCAAAGATATTTCTCAAGGAAAAATGCACTTTAAAGCTAAAACATCAATGATCCAGACTTTGACTCAAGACAGTTGACAAAATTTGAGAAGGTATAATAACAATGCCTCACAAATACTTAAGTCTTATATGCTCAAAGTTCCTAACATGATTGCATATCATACACATTTGATTTCACTATGTTTCAAAGGAAAAAAATACAATATTTTGACTGTGCAATCGATTTACACATAGGTGCAATCAATTGCATACTGAATGATTTTCTTAGAAAAGCTTGTATTTGAGGTTGCAATCGATTTCCACAAAGGTGCAATTGATTGCATGTTGAAATTTTTTTCATTTTTTAGCTAAGTGCAATTGATTTGCACATTTGTGCAATCGATTGTTTGTTGTTTGTTTTTGAATTTTTTTTCTGTTAGAGCTCGTGCAATCGATTTTCACAAAGGTCTAATAGATTGCACCCTGCACGAATTTGAAAATTCATAATTTTTGCATGCACCATATCGTGCACCCTTTCACTAAAACTTTGTTTCTAACATTGACACTTGTTCATGATTAAAATGAAGAGACTTATGATATTTCTAAAAGGTGCCATGAATATATAAATACTCAAATTTTCAAATTCATTCTTCACCTCTTCCAATTAAATATATTATTCAAATTTCAAAAATTCACATTCAAGTATTCATCTTTCATATACTGATAAATCACTCAAAGTGATATTATTCTACATCTCTCAAACTCTTGTAAAAATCATATATTCTTGTTGTATCATTGCTATCCAGGATTGTTGGAAGCAATTTGTTAATTGAAGAGGATTGTTCTTCTTGCACTTTGTGTTTTAGACCTTAAAGTTTTTAAGAGTCTTTGGTATCCCTATAGGTTAGATAGTTGTTAGAACATAGTTTGGTTCTAATCATATCTTAGAGTTTTGATGATAACAAGTGGAAGAAATTTTGTATAGTAAATATGATACTCTGATAAGTATTGTTTTCAGTTCAGATGATTTTCTGACTCAAGTACTCTAAAAAGTGAAATATCAAATTATGTTGAGTAGATAAAGAATTAGAAGTTCTAAAGATGAAAGGAACTTCTGAACTCGCACGCTGAAAGCAAAATTCTGAAAGAAGCATGCAAACGCAACCTCTGAGAAGAGAAAGTTAAAGCAACCTCTATTAAAAGCTAAGATAACAAAGGCTTACAGAAGATAAAGAAAAATGAGTTATCAAGACATCATCTTCTAAGACAAGTTCTGCTACAGTACCGTTAATTTATTAAAGTTAAGCCGGCTGAAGTACTCAAGTGGAACAAAGTTCGAGGTCCATGGAAAACACAAAGTACAAGCAGACAAGAAACATTAAATGCACTCTCTTTGTTTAAGACACGCAATACAAAAATTCTGAAGCTATATATAAGTTCAAGCATTCAAAGAATAACTAACGTGCTACCATTAGAAAACTTACGCTGAACAAAAATCAAGCAAATAAATACTTTGATTTTATCATTTTTGTATTGAGCTTAAATGTAGTGTAAAACATCACAGTTGTGATAAATATTTTTAGAAGCACACTAATACACTGTTAGAAGTTACTATTGTAATTGTTTCTTGAGAGACCAGTTGGGTCAGATTTCTCAAGAGGAATAGGACTAAAGAGTCTTTGAGGTGTTAGTCACTTGCAATTGGCTTGTGAAATATATTGTTAGTCACGACAATTAGTTGTGCAATTGTAAACAGTTTTGATTATAGTGGATTAAGTCCTCGTTGAGATAGGAAAAACCACCTTGGCGGGTGGGCTGGAATAGTTTGAGTTTCAAACGAACCAAGATAAAAATAATTGTGTTTTATATTGTCGTTAAGGAAAAAGAAAATCAAAAAGAGGAAAAACTTATTCAACCCCCTCTTCTAAGTGTTTTCTTAACCTTCAATTGGCATCAGAGCTATAACACCCTGTATAATATATGTTTAGAATATACATTATACATAGTATTATTCGGTACTGATACAATCATAAGTGACTAACTGCATCATTATATGCATGTCCACAAAATAAAAAAATACAACACATGGTACATGTTATACAATAATGCGTACAAATAAAAACTAAGATCTAAGTACAATATCCATCATTGTACAAAATACACAGCGGAAGATTATGAACTCAAATCCCTGAAACATCATCCATCAGCTTCCTCTTATCTTTAACCTGCAAAGAACCTTAAAAACAACAATAGTGATGGGGTGAGATAATAATCTCAGTGAGTCCCCCTATCCTATGGGTCCACTCGGCTCTACAAGGTTTCTAATCAAATCTAACTTAAGTCATATACATGGGAAGAAGACTTAAGTATGAGGAAATTATCGCGTTGTATGGAAACATGTACACTTGAGTGCATCCACTCAAAACTATCACTATTCGTATACGACAAACATCTTTCCCCAAACCGGAACTACGTCTAGTTCAGGGCCTGGGTCACGGATGTTCGTATGATTCGACTTTCATGTAGATATCAGGTTTCCCATGGGACTCGAACCCACTTTAGAAACCATCACTCGTATGGGACTCGAACCCACTTTGAGTACCTTTCACCGTATGGGACTCAAACCCACTTAGGTGTCCACGTCTCTATGGGACTCGAACCCACTTATGAGACAACCTTGGCTCAAACCATTTATGAGGTGCGAATCATGGTACCTACATCCCAACCCCACTCTACATAAGTATCTTAGTTGGGATGTCGTACAATCAAGGGAAAACGCCGAATACGTGATTAGATTCTCATATACTCGTGATTGTTCTCATCAATCACTAGGTGATCCTTGTCACCAATTCTTATGGCATCATAACACGATCCATTCTCATACATAAAACACACATTTTCCATGCAAAGCATGTTCATTCATCATCAACGTGATTACTTGTTCGTTATACACACCGCGATACAATCACGTCCAAGCATCACTATTTAAACCATTTCATGACTTAAGTTATCTTTCTATGTCATTTTCTTAGGATTAACTTACGTTTACCTCACTGATAGATTTTAGTCATGTTATTATTAAATCAATACAAATACAATATATGTCACATAATCAACACAATAATTCAAACATAGGTTGTGGAATGCATCACACAACAACACAACAACACAACAACACAACAATAGTTCATAACCAATACACACAATATCCATAGAATCCGATGGTTTATTCTCATCACTAGAAGAGGCATTGGATTCATTTTCCAATGTATCCGATTTCACATTAATTGGAGCTACTATTCTTGTTTTATGGTGGAAACACAGAATCTGATTTCTAACCAACTTCAATTTCAACTATTATACACAATATTTTTCCATCATCATCCTATCAATCACTTAGATACAGTTATATTTTTACTTCGCTGTCTAATGGATCATTGGAAGAGCTTTCCAACGCATCCGGCTGCGCGTCATTACGAGTTACGGAGTTCAAAATACATTCAAACAACACAAGATATTTGGGTTAGAAGGAAACTACGGGTTTCATTTCTTTTTCCACGAATTTTGCAACTCTTAACAATATCAAAACATGGACAACTTATTACTTGATCACAGAACTTCAACTTAGTAGACTTGTAGGTTCAACTACTTACTTTTGAAAACAAACTCGATCAACTCATCAATTTCAAGAGTCTCAATCTAAAAGGCATTCTATATATGCCACCAATTACAAATTAATTATTTATAGCAATAGTGTCATTGTTGGACTTTATACTATTGTTGCTACGTGAGAGATAAATTAACATGAAAGGTTTCATTAAGAAAAGATACTTAAATGATATATATCAATTTTCAAATGATCACTCTTAAACAAATAAATACTCATGTGTCTACTTTTCATTCAAGGAAATTTGGTATAGAAAGCTTAGACACCTTAGTAATAAAGTCTTAGTCTGTTAGACTAGATGTTAAATATTTTTAACGTTAAGACTTCACCTAACCATACTAGTTTATTTTTATGATTCCTAATATTTAAGAAAATCTGATTTTCTATTCTTTAGGTCCTCTTCTCCCCATACTCATAATTCGTTTAAAATAGTGTGATACTAGATTTTATATGTTACTAATTAACAAAGTATCAACTATTATATTTCATTTATTATAACAATTTAAATGCACACATAATACAACAACATAAACAGATAATTGTGCTAACACCTTATTTCACTATTCACACAATGCATATTACACAAATGACACAATCAGACTACAATAACACTCTATGCGCATATTTATCAGCCATGCATACTCATGAAGTTTTAGAATTGATTCACTAACATGATTTAGTAACCATAGTTCTAAACACAATAAGAATCATGTTTCAATTTTACAAATATAATAAATATTCACATAACCCTAATTCCCAAATTTATCTAATGAAATTTTTCCTTAAAGTTACAACTAAACTAGAACTCACCTCTAATAGGAAAGATGATGAAAAATAAAGATTGATGGTGGTGTTGAAGCTACGCTTCCTTCTTTTTTCTCCTTAACTTTGTTCTTCACTCATTTCTCTTACTTTCCTCTTTTTCCTTCTTTCTTTCTTTTTTTCTGATATCTCTGTTACTCTTATCCATATTTTTCTTTTCTTTTTTCTTTCTACCACATACCACATACATATAATATAATAATATATTATATTGTGTGGTTAATGTTAAAAGTTGGTATTAAAATATATCAATTGATATTTTCTTACTACTAGTCCAATTGACTCATTATTAATATTACCAAAATGCTCTTTCGAGTATTAATTCATAATGACCAGTCTCTTTTAATAAAGATTGACCTTTTTCAAGTCCATTAATTACTCTATTGATCTCAATTGACACCAACTGACAACTAATAAAGCACTTAAGAATTCACAGTTTGTCATAATTGACAACTTTTAGAGTACTTAAGGATATACGGGATATTACAAGAGCTCTTGGTTCTGGGTGCAAACAATTAACCGTGTTAGAAAAAGATCCAGAAGGAAAACACTATGGCAACTGATCAAAACAACAACAACATAAAACCTCCTGCCTTTGATGGAGAAGATTTTGAATACTAGAAAGATAGACTAGAAATTTTCTTTCTAGGCTATGATCCTGACCTATGGGATATGGTCTTAGATGGCTACACACATCCAGTAGACAAATAAAGAAACAAGATTGATAGAAAGACAATGCATAAGCAACAGAAATAGATTTCAAAAATCACCATAAATCCATAAATATGCTGCTAAATGCCATTTCAAAAATGGAGTATGAGAAGATCACAAACAAAAATACTGCACATGATATTTCTGAGTCTCTCAAAATGTCTCATGAAGGAAATTCCCAAGTAAAAAAAACTAAAGCTCTAGATCTCATCCAGAAGTACGAAGCCTTCAGGATGGAAGAAAATGAGTCCATTGAAACAATGTTCTCAAGATTCCAAACTCTGACTGCTGGCCTGAGAGTTCTAAACAAAGGATACACCAAAGCAGACCACGTCAAGAAGATCATCAGAAGTTTACCCAGAAGATCGACACCAATGGTCACTGCATTCAAATTTTCAAAGGATTTGAATAATGTATCTCTAGAAGAACTTATCAGTGCACTAAGAAGTCACGAGATAGAACTTGATGAATATGAGCCCCAAAAGAAAGGTAAGTTTGTTGCCCTTAAATCTACTAAAAAATAGAAACTAACGCTTTTCAGGCTGAAGAAGGAAGCTCTGGAGACTCTGCATCAGAAAAAGATGAGTTATCTCTTCTTTCCAGAAGGATCAACCAGATGTGGAAGCATAGACAAAAGAAGTTCAAAAACTACAAAATATCATAAGATAGAGGAGAATCTTCTGGACATAAGTCTAGCAAAAGAGATATCATCTGCTATGAATGTAAAGAACCATGACACTTCAGAAGTGATTGTCCTAAGCTGCAAAAGACAAAAGCCAAAGAAAATTTTTGGGATAAAGAAAGGTATGATGGCCAACATGACGGGAAGAAAGTCTATGTTCCAAAATCTGGAGCTTAAATCTGGAGGAGACGTAAACTTTGGAGGTAACCAGAAAGGAAAGATTATTGGTTCTGGAACCATTGGAAATGGTAACCTCTATTCTATATCTAATGTTCTGTTAGTAGAAGGATTAGCGCATAACTTATTGTCCATAAGTCAATTAAGTGACAATGGTTATGACATAATCTTTAATCAAAAGTCATGTATAGCTGTTAGTCAAAAAGATGGGTCAATCCTTTTTACTGGCAAGAGAAAGAACAACATCTATGAAATTGATCTTTCTGACCTTAAAACTCAAAATATAAAATGCCTTATGTCTATTAACGATGAACAATGGGTCTGGTACAGAAAATTGAGACATGTTAGCATGAGAAAAATATCTCAAATTAACAAACTCAATGTGGTCAGAGGACTTCCTAATTTGAAGTTCAACTCGGAAGTTTTGTGTGAAGCATGTTAGAAAGGAAAGTTTTCAAAACCTTCTTTCAAATCAAAAAAATGTTGTTTCTTCCTCTAGGCCATTAGAACTTCTACACATTGATCTATTTGGACCAGTGAAAACTGCATCCATCAGAGGCAAGAAGTATGGATTGGTCATTGTAGATGACTACAGTATTTGGACATGGGTTAAGTTCTTAAAACACAAGGATGAGTCACATTCTGTGTTCTTTGACTTCTGTAACCAAGTTCAAAATGAAAAAGAGTTTAGGATCATAAAGGTTAGAAGTGATCATGGAGGAGAATTTGAAAACCAATTTTTTGAATTTTTTTAAAGAAAATGACATTTCTCATGATTTCTCTTGTCCTAAAACTCCCTAACAAAGTGGAGTTGTAGAACGAAAGAATAGAACATTGCAAGAAATGGCCAAAACCAGGATTAACGAAACTAATATGGCTAAACACTTCTGGGAAGAAGCAGTGAACACAACATGTTATATTCAAAATAGAATCTCTATAAGACCTATTCTTGAAAAGACTCCATATGAATTATGGAAGAAAGGAAAACCCTACATTTCATATTTCCATTCTTTTGGATGTACTTGCTATATTCTAAATACTAAAGTTCATCTGAACAAGTTTGATTCTAAGGCACAAAAGTGTGTTCTGCTTGGATACTCTGAACGCTCAAAAGGCTATAGAGTGTACAATACAAAAAATATATTTTTTGAAGAATCAATCAAAGTAAGATTTGATGACAAGCTTGGCCATCAAAAGCCAAAGCAGACTGAAAATTCTGCAGGTACAGAAGTTCAATTAACAAACTATGAAAAGTCTGAAGAAAACTCAGAAGATCCTCCTATTGAAAATGCTCTGGAAAACTTAAGAATTTCTGAAGAACCCTCACAGAAAAGATTTCCTAGAATCACTTTAGCACATCCAGAAGATGTGATTATAGGAAGGAAAGATGACCCCATAAGAACAAGATCCTCTCTTAGAAATAATGAAGAATCACTGTTTGGATTAGTGTCTCTGATTGAACTAACCTCAATAAATGAAGCTCTTCAAGACAATGATTGGATAATAGCTATGCAAGAAGAACTTAATCAATTTACTAAAAATAGCGTATTAGATCTAGTTCTAAGACCAAAAGGATTCAATATCATTGAAACAAAATGGGTATTACGAAACTAGCTAAATGAGCAAGGAGAAGTTGTCAGAAACAAGGCACGACTGGTTGCACAAGGTTATAGTTAACAAGAAAGAATTGATGATAATGAAACCTTTTCCCCAGTCTGTCATACCCCATAATTTTCCCTCCTATTCCTCAAGACATCCCATACATCCATACTCAAGGATTCCTCAAGGGTTGATCAGACAAACCCTCTCCTACACAATCAACCCAAACTAGGGTTTGGCAATTCTCAGATCTACATGGACTTCCAACATCTCCAATGGTCATCATGCCTCCTCATATTCTTCAAAGACTCTCCATGTCAAGTTTCAAGCCTTACAAGTCAAGTTTCCTCAGACAATTGCTCAAATGGTTGAAAATTAGTTGTATTGGACAAAAAGTCAACTGTGGTCAACATACAGTCAAACTTCCTGATTTTTGGTCAACATCCTCATTTTGAAGTCACATTCATAATTTTATCAAGGGTTTATCATGATTCATCAAGAAAACTCAACATTTGCTCACAAGTCAAACTTTCCAAATTAGGGTTTTTTAGTGAAAAGTCAACTGAACTTTGACTGAGCATAACTTCTTCATACTTTCTCAGAAATTTTTCCACCACCTCTCATTTTGAAGGAAATTCAATTATCACAAGAATGATCAAAAAATGCTTCATTTGGAAGGTATGGGTCAAAACATTACAGGTCCTTTTCAAAGTCAACTTTTTGTTTTGAAGATTTATTGAGCATGGAAACTCCAATTGAGATGAAACCAAAGAGGTTGATTAGAGGACACTTAGAGCTTTCTAAAAAGTCCAAGAACATTCAAATATGTGGAAAATTGAGCAACATACACCTTACAGAAGTTGGGCATTTTTGAACAATTGCACAAAAGGAGATATTTGTCAAAATCCAATTTTTTCCAAATGGGCCTATAATTTTATGATCCAAACTTGATCATAATATTATTTGTGACCTATTGATGCTTTGCCATGACCAAATTCTATTTTTTTTTGAATTTAAAGCCATTTAATTCAAATTTAAATTATAAAAAAAATGAAAACAAGATATATTTTCAAATGGATTGGATTTTTATCAAACTTGAGGTCCAAGATAGCCCACACAACTTGCCTAATTCGTGCTAGCTTGCATATGGAAGAGAAAATCAAATTTTCTCAAAATTTGATTTTATTTGAAAGGAATTAATTTTACATTGAATACCATATCTTTTTTCACTCTCTTTGCCCTCACTCTTCACTCTATAAATACCCAGCATATTGCCAAGAACAGAGGACGAAACCCTAGCCTCTACAACAACCCTTATTTTGCTCAAATTTTTCATAAAGTTGCAATTTTCGAAATCCATTCTCTAGCCACTTTCAGCCTCTCTCAATCATCCCATTGCATTCCAAGGGTAAGTTTGAGTCAGTATACATCAAAAGCCATGGCTAAAGCTGCCTGAATTGTGCCCTACATGTTCATACATATTCATATTTTTCTTGATTTTGCATTTTATTTATCTGTGTGTTTTAATCGAATCTAACCATTCTAATGTACTCATGAGGTTCCATATAAGAGATCTGGGCCATTGTTTTGATGCTTGAACGTCAGAAACATGATTTGCCATACTTAGGGTTTTTAGAACTGCTTGCTTCGAAACCAGGTTTACAAGCACTTTCAGGGAAAACTGATGCCACCAATGGATTCGCAGACCCCGATTTAGGGGGGTAACCTTAACCTCAACCCTTGATCTTTCGTATTTTGGCAGGTTCAGTTTTTGCCTCACCGGAGAAGACGACCGGAGCTAGGGCTTCCGGCGTCGTTGAACGTGTTGACTCCGGTTTGGCTCGCGTGGCAAGTCTGCGTCCTCTGATTTGTCCATTCGTAAGTGACTGAGGCCCGCGGCTGACTGTGCGTTGAATTTCCAAAGTCCATGACACGCATACCTTTAAAAACAATTCTTTGTATTTTCATGACACGAAATGCACGCTGGCTGAGTGGTAAAGGCAAGCAGATTGGAAGATGCTCTCAATGGTCACAGGTTCGAACCTGGTCAGGACCATATTTTTACTCTTTTACAAAACTAACTTATATTTTCATATTTTCTATTTTTTCTTTAATATTTTCCATCCAATTTATTTTATCTTCAATATTTTTTATTTTACTAACATTTTCCTCTTATGCAATTTTCTTCCATTTTCCGATTTTGTATCTGTTCACAGGTTGTACCGTTTCGGACGATTTTTATTGCTTTTCTTTTTTTTTCAATTATGTAACTTCCTATGGGATGTAATAGTTTAATTAGGACTTTTATTTTTCCGCACTCTTATTATGTATCTGCCCCAAAGCCATGTAATAGCGTAGGACATTTACTTTCCGTAATTTACTTTCCGCACCCTATAAACTGTTAGTAATTAGGCGTGTATGGCAAGATTAAAATTGGACATAGATCACTCATAACTCCAAGATAAAAATATCTGAATCAACACACTCTTTTCACACATGCACCCCTTAGGGTAATTCTCTCTCGTTGTCTTTACGAATACAAATGGTCATGTCCCTCGAACGTAGAGGTATTCTAGCACCGTTGCCTTCAAAACAAATCATCATAGTCCCTTCGATACAAAGATCATAGACACACGATGTCGCCTACGAATACATGATCTTGACCCTCGATTGTTGCCTACGAAAAATGATGATAGTCCCTTCGAATGTGCTAGGGTACTTCCTACAAGTTGCCTTCCATGACCATACGATGTCCCTTCGAATGTCCCTTCCACATCCAACGAATAGGGTTACCTACCAACTAATGGTACGGATAGCACTATTCTAAAGGAACGTAAAACAACACGAAAACGACCAATTCTGAGTAGGTAATAAGACTTTTAGTTGCTTGCTCTATCAAATGCTTTTCACACCTCACACTTTTTTAAAAGTTCAAACTCTTTTCAAAATGAAACGTTTCTGAACACTTTGTATACATTCCTACATGAATCATTACAAAGTCAAAGCGAAATGTCTTTTCAAAAACATTTTCAAACACACAGATAGCACAAATTTTCAAAAGTGATCTAAGAGAAACTAAGAGCCCGTAGATAACTACGGATGGAAAGGGGTGCTAATACCTTCCCTTTTCATAACCTTCTCCCTTACTCAGAATCTAACGAAGGTCTTTTCCTGTACTTTTTACCTTCCCTTAATTGGATAAAATAAAAGTCGGTGGCGAATCTTGCTAACCGCACATTTGCGATACAAAAATCTCAAAGTCAGTTCACCGTATTACAGAACTGGCGACTCTGCCGGGGAGACACCTTAAAGAGAGAATACCTTAGGGATTTCTATATCACTTTTACTGTTTTCTGTTTGACTTGCTTGCTTTATCTTTAAGGGTTGCTTGGGTATTATATTTGTGGGGATCCTACACCGGATCCGGTTTCCTTTAGGTAAGTAGTATAAATCGTCATGACCGTTAGGCGATACCAAACGGTCAACATGATGGCTACGTTAGTGTGACACTTTGGATGTCCCGATACTCTTCATTTCCAAGTTGAGGATAGTATTTGGCTTCATGTGGTGTCATCAGCACTAACTCAACTTTTAGAACCTTAATTGACCCATCTTGGCCATTAGAAGGTAGTGAGATGGCGGGGCTTTGGTGCGTAAGGTTGGCTGATACTGATGCTACGCCATTAAGATCAGACTTTGGGATATTTTCGTCGACCACTTGGTAGTCGTATTGAAATAAACGCCACGAGAAAGATCAATGATATGAGATTCCTAGAACCCGGTTACTATTATAGGATGTGATGAACCAACCTTTACTTTTGGTGGGTAATCACCTATACCTCATGCAAGCCTTAAACCTAGGCTCATTGTGTGAATTGTTTGTGTGCTAAACATGACATCATGACATCATCGCATTGCATATCATTTCTAACTATTTCAAGGACCTAGGGATTTATCTTTGCCTGCTTTGTAGGAATTATGGCTTCTAGAAAGACTATCCGAATCAACTTCATGGGTATGCCTTCTCACTCAAAGAATTGGTTTCGTAGATTCCCATCATGCTCAGTTCATCAAAAGACATGGTTATCTGCTTGATTTGGTTATCTCCGGTTTGGAAGAAGATATGATGCATGTCCTATTCCAGTTCTTTGATCCGAAACACCATTGCTTTACATTCCCAAATTATCATTTAGTTCCTACCTTGGAAGAGTTCTCTAAGTTACTTGTGATACCTATTCTTGACCAAATGCCATTCACCGGTTTAGAAAAGATTCCTAGGTACAAAGGCATTGCATCAACATTATATCTAAAGCGCTCAGACATTGAAGCCAATTGGGAAACAAGAAGCGGAGTTAAGGGTTTACTTGCCAAGTTCCTGATAAAGAAAGCCCGAGAATTCCTCAAAGCTATGAGTTTCCAAGCATTCGAAGACATCTTGGCCTTGCTAATCTATGGTTTGGTTCTATTCCCTAACTCGGATCAATTCATAGATGTCAACGCCATCAAGTTGTTGCTTACCCGCAATCCTGTGCCTACCTTGCTTGGAGATATTTTGCATTCTCTCCACACTCGTACTATCAAAAGACAAGGAACTCTCATGTGTTGCATACCGTTACTTTCCAGGTGGTTTATTTCGCACCTTCCTCCATCAGTTTTGAAGAACGAGCAAAGATTGAAGTGGTCTCAAAGACTAATGTCACTCACTCATTCAGATATCCGGTGGAATCTTTTCTCTCAAAAGGACTTCACATTCATTGAGCGTTGTGGAGAATTTCCTAATGTACCACTACTTGGTATAAGGGGAGGTATTACTTACAACCCTTCTTTAGCTCTACCGTTTGGTTTTGCTCAAGGATGGTCCTCATGATATGCTTCTCCAAGATATTGTGTTCGACCACAACCACGATCCTGCAATTACCGAAGGTTCATACACGCTGGGGCATGGTAAAGAAGACTGATACCAAGACTTTGGGGCACCAAAACTCCATTCCTTGGGAGCCTTACCTCAAATAGGTGCGAGCTCGAGCTCAAAACCTCATGATGCCATTCACCTGTTCTAGGTAATTATGGAACCTATAGGTGACGACCTATACCGCTCTCCATCCTGACATGCCTACTGATTTTGAAGACTTGAAGAGATCCTGGATTCAGCTTAAAGAAGAAAGGGATACATTTGAAGCTCAGTGATATGCAATCGAGAAGAAGGTATTAGAGTTGACCAAGCTACTTCACGAGGAGCGAAGCATTAACACCTACCTTGGCACCAAGAGTAAGCGTCCATGGGAGACTTAGAGCTTTAGGGTTTTTATGCTTTTCTTTTATTGTTTTGAACTATCTCTTGTACTTAAAAAAAAGAAAGAATAAAAAGAGAACTAATAAATGTTTGTTCATGCTTGTTTAAACAAATTTAAATCTCTAAGGTCCTTGAAAATATTGCATTGCATTTGCATAAACATTGCATATCATGGCATAACATCTCATAATAGGTACATCGAAGATCGGTTTTCTCATTTTCTCGCTATTTATTTTAGCAGAAATGGCTCTTGAACAGACTGTCAAAGATCTCCAGGCTCAGAATGCTCAGTTCCAGGAGATGTTCACTAGCTTGGTCCGAGGCCAAGAAGATCTGAAGAAGCTCATCAACAAAAGAAGAGGGTCGTTGGTGTTCTCAACATGGGCAGACGTTACAAAGATGGTCCTAAAGTGGTTAGCCGGATAGAGCTCTCAAAAGGAAGTGTCAAGACTGAGGGGAGTGTTAAGGGCAATGAAGAAGGCAGCCAGCGTGAGCCTGAGAAGGACAGAGAAGATCACTATGATGATGACCAGTACTCTGATGAAGATGACAAGTACAAGCAACTTGAAGACCGTCTGAATACTGTGGAAAACCTGAAGATGTCCGGGCTGAATTTTGATGATCTGAGTCTTGTTCCTGGTGTGGTGATTCCTCCCAAGTTCAAAGTTCCTACTTGCCAAGTATGATGGCATTTCGTCCGTCGCATTTGAAGTCCTATGTTCAAGATCAACCCCACACCGATGATGTAAAGTGTGGATGCATTATTTTCAAGAGAGTTTGTCCTAACTCAATTGGGAGTGGTATTATCACCAGAGAATGACCGTATCCGTACTTGGAGTGACTTAGAAGATGCTTTCTACGCATGTATGAGTAATAATGTCGAATTGACACCCACTGCATGCAACTACAAAGCATGTCTATGGGTCGTGATGAAGTTCAAGGAGTATGCTTTAAATGGAGAGACTAGCAGTAGTACCACCCTGTCCAATAGGAGTTGGTTGATATGTTTATGGGAACACCGACAGCCCATTCTTTAATCATCTCGATTGAAACTCTTCACCGGATTCACCGAAATGATATTGACAGAGAGCACATTGAAGTCGGTATCAAGAGCGGGAAGATTCATGTAGAGACATCTTCAAATGCTTCAAAGAGATCTTTTGGTGGTAAGAAAGAAACTAATGTTGTGTTTGGTCAGTAAAGCCGAGCCAAGACCAACCGTGCTCAATCTGTGGGAGCAGTTGTGATCTCCCATCCTTCATCAAGACAACCTCGAGACAACAGAGCGTAACGCCATGAAGACAGTTTACAAAGATCAACGTGCCATTGTCGCAAGCCTTGCAACACATGTTGAAAGCAGAGCTGATAAATTTGAAGGATCCTCCTCAGAGTGTCAACACTTCCTCTCCGAGATACAATCCTAATGCTAGGTGTGCTTACCATTCCAATAGTCCAGGGCACGACACTGATAACTATTGGGATCTGAAGAACAAGATTCAAGATTTTATTGAAGCTAAGCAGATTGAGTTTGATCCTCCTATTGAGACTCCGAATGTGATCAACGCGCCTATGCCTAACCATGACAGAAGTTCCAATGTTGTTGGTGAGGATACTTACGTTTTCAACATAGATGACTTGACCATTCCTTTGATGACTGTTAAGAAGAATTTTCTACAAGCCGTTTTCAATCCAATTTAAGCATTTTATTGTGTCCCTGAGGTTCCTGTGATCGCTCCTTAATCCTGCCAAGCCATCCGTAATCGTATATCTAGCTCACCGGTTTGCTATTTTTCTCAATTTTGATTTCTATATTCCATGCATTGCTAATCGTTTTCATGTGTTTATTTGAGTTCAGGATATGCATTAGAGCGTGTTAGATGCATTACATGTAAGGTTCCACGAAATCCTGAATGCCATGCTAGGGTTTTAAAGTTGTGAGTTTCAAACATGAGTTCCGTGCCGCTGTGGGAAAAGAATAGCACCATCGTGCTCGCAAGGATCGAATTAGTCGATCCGGGCTTTTGTTTCACTTTGAATGATGCGCTTACAGTGTTTCTTACTACTATCCATGCAGGGTTGCAAATGTGGTGCCTGTACCAAGAAGGATGGCAAAGTTCTAATGTGTGTGGATTATAGAGATCTGAACAAAGCAAGTCCGAAAGACGATTTCCACTACCATATTGATGTTCCGTTGACAACACCGCCAAGATAAGGTCTTCCTTCATGGATGGTTTCTCCACATAACTGATCAAAATGGCTCCTCAAGACATGGAGAATACTACTTGCTATATACAGTGGAGCACTTTTCACACAAGGTTATGCTGCTCGGATCAAGAACGGGCGCCACTTATCGCGTGCTATGGTGGCATTATTTCATGACATGATTCATCACGAGATAGAGGTCTACGCCGACGACATGATAGCTCGATCAAAGATCAAGAAGAACATCTTCATCATCTACGGAAACCGCTTTGATAGGTTGAAGAAGCACGGTGTTGAGACTTAATCCTAACAAGTGCACCTTTGAGTCAAACCGAAAACTCCTAGGTTTGTTGTCATGGTAAAGGTATGAAGCCGACTTTCGCCAAGGTTAAAGATATTCAAGAAATGCCACCCCTCGACCGAGAAGAAAGTCGAGGTTTCTTGGGCCGATTGAATTACATTGCCGATCATTGCACATCTAACCGCTACTTGTGAGCCAATCTTTGTTATCAAGAAAGATCAAGTAGTGGAAATGACGATTGCTGATTGCATTTGACAAAACCAAGGAGTACCTACGTAATCCTCCTATCCCGATGCCGCCTCAAGGAAGACTCTTTATCATGTACTTGATAAGGTTAGAGAATCAATGGGTGTGTGTTGGGACAACATGACGAGTCCGGGTCGAAAAGAGTATGCAATATACTACCTTAGCAAAACGCTTATTGATCGTGAAAAAGATACTCATTGTCGAGAAAACTTGCAAATGGCTGTCTGTCAACACTAAGACAAGATATGTTGACCACACTACCTTGTTGATCTCCAAGATGGATCCAATAAAATACATATTTGAGAAACCAGCTCTCCTAAGAATAGCAAGATGGCAAATGATCTTGACCGAATATTTACATCCAATACACTTTCGTAAAGCAATCAAAGGAAGTAGTAGCCGATCATTGGCCATCAAGTCGTAGATGACTATCACCATGCAGCTTCAAATTCCAGATGAAGATGTTTTACTAGTTACGATTATGGAAGAACTGTGCCTGACGAAGGACCCGAACAAGGATCCCGATGGACCATGGTCTTGATGAGCCTCAAACGGACTTGGCAATGGCATGGCGCCCATCATTACATCTCCTACAAAGGACATACGCCTTTCACCGCCAGACTGCTAACTGCACCAATAACATGGCCGAATACGAAGCGTGCATCATGGGTATCAAAGCTTCTATTGACTTAAGAATCAAGTTCTTACAAGTGTACGGAGACTCATTTTAGTGATCACCGATTAAAGGCAGTGGATACAAGCATCCGAATCTTATTTCAGACGAGAGCATGTTCGAGTTTGACCCCACAAGAGATTACTTTCAATCACATCCCACGAGAAGAGAATCACTTGGTACGATTGGCTACTATGTCGCCTATGTTCAAGGTCGATGGGACAACGAGGCCCTGCGTGATTATTGAAAAGTTTGACGAACAAAGATATGTTATGAGCTTGACATGTAAGAGAAACCTTGGTACTACAATGTGAAGAGGTATCTTGAGACTCAGAATATCCCGCAGGGCATCTGTCAACGATAAGAAGTTTTGAGAAGGTTTCATCCAAATTCTTCCTCAAAGAACTACATCTTATACAAGCGCAAGAACCACGATTTGTGCATCTACTGTAGACCGTAAGACAGGAACGTATCATGGAAGAGTTACACGGCGCATTTGGTACTCACTCCAAGGATACGATGGCTAAGAAGATTTTGAGAACAGGATACTCACGGTCCACCATGGAAGTCGATTGTCATCGCTATGCTCGGCCTTGTCACAAATGCCGATATATGAAGACAAAGTACATGTACCTCCCAGATCGAATGTTTTAAATTCTCTTGGCCTTTGCAATGTGGGCATTGACATGATTGAGAAATCTGCCCACCGCTTCCAACGGCATCGCTTTCATCCTTGTGGCAATTGACTATTTCACCAAGCAGGGTAGCCTCGCTTGCATCTGCATTAAGAATGTTGTGGCTCGATTCATCAAACATAATCTTATCTCGGGTATGGCACTCGAAAGGATTATCACAGATAATGGTTCTAATCTCAACAACAAGATGATCACCGAACTCGTGACGCAGTTCAAGATCAAGCATCACAACTCTTCTCCTTATCGGCCTAAGATGAATGGCGCAGTGGAAGCCGCCAACAAGAACATTAAGAAGATTATACAAGATGACATGACTTACAAAGATTGGCATGAGATGTTACCATTTGCTCTTCATGGTTATCGCACCAGACGGACGTCAACAGGCAACCCCTTCTCTCTCTAGATACCGGTATGGAAGCAATCACCCATCGAGGTTCAGATACCCCAACCGAGTCCTCCAGACGCAGAAAGTTAGTAAACGATTGGATCCGCATCGCTTGACCGCATTAACTTGATTGACTAGAAACAACTTGCATCCATCCGCCATGGACAGATCTATCAAAAACGAATGATCGAGCATTTAACAAGAAAGTCAAGCACCGAGTTCAAGTCGTTGATCTTGTAGTCAAGCGCATCATTCTTCCACAAGGTGATCCTGTGGGAAATGGACTCCCACCCATGAGGGACCATTTGTAGTCAAGATGATTTTCCTCAAGCAGAGCTATGATACTTAGCACCATGGATGGTGAAGACTTCCCACACCGTGAACGCAATATAGTCAAAAATACTACGATAAAGAGACCCGCTAGGTCGAACGACCTAGGCAAAAATAGTATATCCCTGGCAACCAAAAGGGTTCGGCAAAAGGTAAGGATATATACAAAACATGTACACCAGAAGTCGAAAACTTGAAAAGGCGGTTGGGCAAAAAGGGTATCCCGAGATCAAACCCAGAGGCGGTCTAGAAAAAGTTAGGGATTTAAGCTGACGACTATGCCTCGTCCAGATCACCCTTCCTGCATACTACTATCAGTATTCGAGATTCAATGATGAAGATCACACTCACTTTCTAACCGATGCAAGGAGACGAGATAGTCGAAATATATGAGTACTAGCATAGTTGGAACTTAACGAGATTGTTTCCGCATAGCTTTTTACTTTTCTTGTGTACAAACTACCTGGCCATACGCTGCCTTTCAAATTAATACAAGTTCTTTCTTTTTTTACAATTTTCACTGTTGTTGTTTGCATAAAGTCCAACATTTGCTTTGAATGATTATATGCATATGACAATAAAAATCTATTTACAAACATGCGAAAAGTGAACGAACAAGGATAATTACTACAGGCTCTAGGAATTGAGATGACGACGAAAGTCACCAATATGCTCCCCTACAAAGTACAATCCCCACAAAGGTGTCACTCATCACCCGCCTTCCCCAGCGGAGTTCACTTTTTCCTCCACTAGTCTAGACATTCCAGGCTTCATCACGTTAGTCCCCGAGCAGTGATCCCAATCAAACTAAGCCATCTTACATCAATCTCCAAGCAGTAACGATTCATCACCGCAGATGTATCCCAAAGAAATATCTCTAAGAATCATCGCCTCCCCGCAAAGAATGATCCAGACTTGAAACTTGGTCAGATAGGCATCGGAGGAAACCTACATCTTTTATTCCCTGCTAGAGATTTCGACGCCCGATCCCTCTAACCCGGCCTCCCAAAGAATCACAAATACCTCCAGTGCAGGATCTACGCACAAGATCCCCAGTAGAGCGCCTCCTAATTCTTCCCCAGCAAGGTCCGTGCACAAGATCCTCAGTGGCGCGTATCTCGATCTCTACCATCCTCAACAATGTCTAGGCTCAAGACTTGGTCAGATAGGCATCTGAGGATCAAGGAAATCTTTCTTCTCTTCAAAATTTTCATTCGCTTCATCCCCAAACGTAAGCCGTGAATCCTCAAGCAGTACTCCATATCTTCTTCAAGATGGATATGTTTTGAAATACCATAACATCTATCATTCATACATCATCGATAAGTCATATAATATATGCATATGTCATGCATATATATTGTCATGCATCATAATCGATAAGACTAACGATATTCTATCAAAGTTTCCTTTGTTTTCCCAAATAGGTGAAAATCATCAAACAAACAGTCCGTGATTAATGCCCGCCGACGGAAAACTATCTCGAACGATCACCTAGTTGTCTCACACAACCGGTCCAGATTAATGCCCGCCGCACGGAAAACCATCAACGAATCGCCTAGTTATCTCCATAACCGGTCACGCTTAACACCCGCCGACGAAAACTATCTCGAACGACGCTTCCTAGTCCTTCCTCCTGGATCTAGGATTAATACCAAGCCGACGAAACCATTCGAACGATCACAAGTTATCTCCGATAACGGCATTTACCAATACCAAGCACAACAGGAAGTTATCCACATTTGCCGACTATTATCCTCGTAATAATCAGTACGAAGATGTATTGACTCTCTTATTATCAACAAAGAATCAGAATCTAGCGACGTACCCAATTGCCTTCGATGGCATCTTAAGCCCATCTCACTCATCATTTCTTCATCGAATTTATATTTGGTTAAAACCAATACAAACCAATAACTTCATTCAAAGATACATGAGTCATGCACTCCTCCGGATGGCATCTAAGCCCATCTCCATGCTCTTCCACTTTCGTAAACGCTCATGAGCCCAGCTGCATTTGCTCACCCTCAAAGATCGATCTTTCCGATGGCATCTTAAGCCCATCCTCGATGCCTCCTATCCGCATAATAATCTTGAGTCTAGCGCACTACTCATTCCCCAAATAAATCTCCAACTTTCCAAATGGCATCTCAGAAGCCCATTCTCGCATCATCATCAATAAATGAGTGCAAATTTTCGTGTACTGAGTGTTCAATCATCCTCTACCTCCAGTCAAACGAAGGCAAGATGCCAATATAACCCTTCCAGTACAAGAAAATTGAACAGGGGCAGCTGTCATACCCCAGAATTTGCCCTCCTATTCCTCAAGACATTCCATACATCCATACTCAAGGATTCCTCAAGGGTTGATCAGACAAACCCTCTCCTAGACAATCAACCCAAACTAGAGTTTGGCAATTCTCAGATCTAGATGGACTTCCAACATCTCCAATGGTCATCATGCCTCCTTATATACTTCAAAGACTCTCCATGTCAAGTTTCAAGCCTTACAAGTCAAGTTTCCTCATACAATTGCTCAGATGGTTGAAAATCAGTTGTATTGGACAAAAAGTCAACTGTGGTCAACATACAGTCAAACTTCTTGATTTTTGGTCAACATCCTCATTTTGAAGTCACATTCATCATTTGATCAAGGGTTGATCATGATTCATCAAGAAAACTCAAGATTTGCTCAAAAGTCAAACATTCCAAATTAGGGTTTTTCAATGAAAAGTCAATTGAACTTTGACTGAGCATAACTTCTTCATACTTTCTCAAAAAATTTTCCACCACCTCTTATTTTGAAGGAAATTCAATTCTCTACAACTTCATGTCTCACAAGAATGTTCAAAAATGCTTCATTTGAAGGTACGGATCAAAACATTACAGTCCTTTTCAAAGTCAACAAAAGTCAACTTTTGGTTTTGAAGATTTATTGAGCATGGAAACTCCAATTGAGATGAAACCAAAGAGGTTGGTTAGAGGACACTTAGATATTTCTAAAAAGTCCAAGAACACTCAAATATGTGGAAAATTGAGCAAAATACACCTTACAAGTCAGCATTTTTGAACAATTGCACAAAAGGAGATATTTGTCAAAATCCAATTTTTTCCAAATGGGCCTATAATTTTATGATCCAAACTTGATCATAATATTATCTGTGACCTATTGATGCTTTGCCATGACCACATTCTATTTTTTTTGATTTATTTTTGAATTTAAAGCCATTAATTCAAATTTAAATTATAAAAAATATGAAAATAAGATATATTTTCAAATGGATTGGATTTTTATCAAACTTGAGGTCCAAGATAGCCCACACAACTTGCCAAATTCGTGCTAGCTTGCATATGGAAGAGAAAATCAAATTTTCTCAAAATTTGATTTTATTTGAAAGGAATTAATTTACATTGAATACCATATCTTTTTTCACTCTCTTTGCCCTCACTCTTCACTCTATAAATACCCAGCATATTGCCAAGAACAGAGGACGAAACCCTAGCCTCTACAAGAACCCTTATTTTGCTCAAATTTTTCATAAAGTTGCAATTTCAAACCATTCTCCAAATTAGCCACCTCTCTCAATCATCCCATTGCATTCCTAGGTAAGTTTCAAGATACATCTGGCTAAATCACCTGAATCGTGTCTCACATGTTCATACATATTCATATTTTTCTTGATTTTGCATTTTATTTAGCCGTGTGTTTTAATCAAATCTAACCATTCTAATGTGTTCATGAGGTTCCATATAAGAGATCCGCCATCGCTTGATGCTCGAACGCCGAAACATGATTTGCCATACTTAGGTTTTTAGAACTGCTTTTGAAACCAGTTTACAAGCACTTTGGGAAAACTTGATGCCACCAATGGACGCAGACCGATTTAGTGGGTAGCCTTAACCTCTCCCTTGATCTTTCGATTTTTGGTGTTCTGCCTGGCTCACCGGAGAAGATGACCGAGCTAGGGCTCCAGCGCTGTTGAACGTGTGACTCGGTTTGGCTCGCGTGGCAAGTCTGCGTCCTCTCGATTCATCCATTCAAGGACTCGCCACGACTCGTCGCTGAATTTCCAAAGTCCATGACACGCATACCTTTAAAAACAATTCTTTGTATTTTCATGACACGAAATGCACGCTGGCTGAGTGGTAAAGGCAAGCGATTGAAGATGCTCTCAATGGTCATGGTTCAACTCGTCAGACCATATTTTACCTTTTACAAAACTAACTTATATTTTCATATTTTCTATTTTTTCTTTAATATTTTCCATCCAATTTATTTTATCTTCAATATTTTTTATCATGCATTTAAAAAACACCAAAAATATTTATTTTTTGCATAATCATCAAAAAAATACTTATTTAATTTTTAATATAAAAATTATTATTTTTGCATGCATATTTAATTTAATTACTAATTAATTGTTTAAATGACTTTTAATTGTTTTTAAATTATCAAATCAATTCCAAAAATTACCAAAAATTTATTTTATCATATTAATGTCATTATTAACACAAAACCTTTTTCCTCATTCAAAAATATTTATTTTTACTAACATTTTCCTCTTATGCAATTTTCTTCCGCTTTTCCGATTTTGTATCTCGTTTCACAGTTTGTACTGCTTCTACCATTTTATTGCTTTTCTTTTTCCAATTATGTAAATCGCCATGATGTAATAGTTTAATTAGACTTTTATTTTTCCGACTCTTATTATGTATCCGCCTAAAGCCATGTAATATGTGAGACATTACTTCCAGACTTTACTTTCCAATTTACTTTCCGCACCCTATAAACCGTTAGTAATTAGGCGGTATGGAAGATAAAATTGGACATAGATCACTCATAACCCAAGATAAAAATATCCGAATCAACACACTCTTTTCACACATGCACCCCTTAGGGTAATTCTCTCGTTGTCTTTAATACAAATGGTCATGTCCTCGAACGTAGAGGTATTCTTAGCACTGTCGCTTTCTTAAAACAAATCATCATAGTCCTTCGACAAAGATCATAGACACGATGTCGCCACGAATACATGATCTCGATTTCTCAAGTTGCCTATGAAAAATGATGATAGCCCTTCGAATGTGCTAGGGTACTTCCTCCAAGTCGCTTTCCATGACCATCACGATGTCCCTTCGAACGTCCTTCCACATCCAACGAATAGGTTACCTACCAACCAATGGTACGGATAGCACTATTCTAAAGGAACGAAACAACACGAAAACTAATTAATCTAGGTAATAAGACTTTAGTTGCTTGCTCTATCAAATGCTTTTCACACCTCACACTTTTTTCAAAGTTCAAACTTTTCAAAACTAAATGCTTTTAACACTTTGTATACATTCCTACATGAATTATTACAAAGTCAAAGCGAAATGTCTTTCAAAACATTTTCAAACACATGTAAAGCACAAATTTTCAAAAGTGATCTAAGAGTAACTAAGAGCCCTAGATAACTACGGATGGAAAGTGGGTGCATACCTTCCCTTTTCATAACCTTCTCCTTACTCGTAATCTAACAAAGGTCTTTTCCTCGTACTTTTACCTTCCCTTAATTGGATAAAAGAAAAGTCGGTGGCGACTCTTGCTATCCGCATATTTGCGACATACAAAATCTCAAAGTCACCGTATTACATACGCCTGGCTAGAATCTATTAGATTATTAATTTCTTTGTTCAAAATAACATCACTTTATATCAATGGATACAGAGGAATTTTTAAATGGTTACATGAAGAAGTTTATGTCTGCAACTTCGGTTTTGAAGATCTAAAATCTCCTAATATGTTTTTAAATTGAAAATTTTATATTTGTCTAAAAACAAGCTCCCGTAGTCAGTATTAACGCTAAGCAACTTTTATTTTAGAAAAGAATTTTACCAGAGGGAAAGTGGACACAACCTTATTTCAAAAAAAACATTTAAAAATGATATTTTAATTTGT